>MU167259.1:294732-305795 GCA_015951145.1 Cronartium quercuum f. sp. fusiforme G11 | reverse complement strand
AAAAAAAAAAAAAAAAAAAAAAAAAAAAAAAAAAAAAAAAAAAAAAAAAAAAAAAAAAAAAGAAAAAAAGAAAGGTGGGGTGGAGGGGGTGGAGGGGGGGGGGAAAGGAAAGGATGTTAGGTTAGATGAAAAAAAAAGGTTGAGAGTGGTTTTTGGAATGCTTTGGAAGGGAATTGGAGATAGGGTTTTTCACTGAAGTGTAAAATCTTGAGGATTTGTTCAAATTTTTAATTTTTTTGTGTAAACCCCAATAGTGAAATCAACTTTGGAGTTGTAGCTGGTTGGTTGGTTGGTTGGTTGGTTGATTGATTGATTGAGACGAAAAAAAAAAGGCCAAGCAACCAACCCACCAAAAACTCTGAATGTTGATTTACTAGAGTTTTTTTTTTTTTTTTTTTTTTTTTGATTTTGTGAGGAAATTAATTAAATTTTTGTGTAAAGATGAGAAACTTTATTATTACTATTATTATTTTAATAACAGGTGAAGATTTTCATCTGTCTTGTTTCATGTATAGAGTCATAATGGGGACATTTAGTGAAGAATTAGCCTTTTTTTTTAAAAAAAAAAAAAAAAAAAAATTAATTCATATCAAAAAAGGTGAAACTATCCAACAAAATGGTTTATTGATAGTCACTGTGTCTGCCCAGTGTTTCCTTGTAAAAAAATACCAATAATAATAATAATAATAATAAGTGCACTTGAGACAGAAAGGGGTGGTGGTAAGTGTGCTTCTTATCAACAAGCAAAGTCAAAACAGACAGGGTGAGTGATCTAGAACCTATTATTATCTGCACTAGTCAGGTCAACTCCAGCATGGTTGCATTGCATGTGGGCATATGACCTAAATGCCCTTGTAGTGTTGTCTGCGACACAGGCCCAGAGACGGTTGACCACTTTCTTTTCATCTGCCCAAACCACAGCACCCAAAGATCGAAAATGAAGCAAGAAATATCAAAAATCAAATTACCTTTTAACAAATTAATATTACACTCACCAGAATCCTTCTCCGCCGTCGCTGAATTTGTGAGTGACACGTGGCAGTTGAAGAGCAGATGGGATTGGGCTGAGATCCACCATGAAAGCTATCCTGAGAACATGGATCCCCCTGAGTAACTTTGTCTTTTCAAAGAATACATCAGGGCTTTTACATTTCCTTAATTTAACTCCTACCTCCACTTCCAATCTCCAACCAAACCCTTTTGTACCAGCTTTTCAGACCAAATCCCCATTTTCAAAACCTTTGTTTTCTTCTACTTCACTGCCCTGTCTATCCCGGCCTCCGCACCTCTCAAAAACCATGTTATGGCTCCCTTTGTAGCACAAAATCTTTAAACAGCCATGGGTTTTTACAGGTGCTCGGCAAGATTTAGTGCATGATAGCCCTATAGGCTCCTATATGCACTTAAAGCAATGAATTAAAAAAAAAAAAAAGAATATGACCTAACATCACATGCCCAGATGTGATACAATATCACATTTTCCATTCCAGGGGGGGGGACCTTGGAAAACAGCCTCTTGCATCACATCTGGGCATGTGATGTCATGTCTCATGCTCAGATTCAATGCAACTATACTGGAGGTGGGTGTTTCAGGTGTTGCTCTAGGTGAGCTTATGTCAACTATCCCCATGTCAGTTTTTAAAACCCTTGACCCACAACTCTTGGATACATAAGTGCACATATTTAACGCCACAGGTGGGGGCTCTGAGGGATGGAGAGGGTACCTTTGTACCTTGAATGCACCTTATAAAGCCAAAGGAAGTCTCAAAGGCCATGTGAGATGTTTCTTATTGAATATAGTCTTAGATTAGCTACATAAAATGGTACAAGTGATATACAGAAAGCATACACTAGATCATTTTGAAAGCTTGGGTATCTTGGCCTTACTTAGTACCATTGGGCACTTTGACTACCAAGACTTTTTGTTACCCCATATTGGGTACTGTTAATCTGTGGGGTTGAGTTTTCAAGATTGAAAAAACATATTGAAATCAATAAAAACGCCTTAAAAGAAGGGCCATTTTCCTCTCTTTGTTGTTGAATTCAAAAGTCTCCTACTCAAGCTCTGCCCACCTTGGGAGTTCGACTCAATAACTGTGAGGGTGTGGCAGCTGTTGGATTAAGCCTCACTTGGGATGTGGGCACTGAGATGTTTGTTTGTTTTTGGTTGAAAGTCTACAATGACCAAAGAAAGGGTTTCTTCCCCAAATCCCCAAAGTTATACACAACATTGAGGGAGAAGGGCACTGTGTATCCATTCAGGTTAGCAAGAGAACCAGCCTGTCTGAGTCACAGTGAGGTGGCTGAATCCCACAACCTTGCCAATCTTTACACCTTCATTAGTCTTTTTGTTTACAGCTTCCACCCGGCTCACCACCATCACCACCATTACCATTCTCGGCTTTGGTCAGTTTTCAATAGAAACAATTTTGTGAATCAAGTTGCCTACAAACTCAAGCTGGGTATACAAAAAAAAAAAAAAAAGGATCGATAAGAGATCAGACGAGCCGTCTTTCCATCTTCTTTCCCGTGACATTAATCTCCCGACCTGAATGGAGTCTACAAACGAAGCCTTTTTTACAGTCTTTTCAGGTTTCCTAAACTGTTCCTACTTGTTACAAAAAAATAAAAAAATAAAAAAAACAAATGGCAACATCACCGTCTGACCAGCGTTTTAGCAACGTCGTGTTTTCTGAACTCCCTCATGATTTTCTTGCGCCGATAACCTCACTTTTGTCTTAAGACGCATAAAACGATGGCTCTTACACCACCCAATCTCAATGGGATTTGGTTAGACTTACACCAAGAGCATGATGTGTGGGATCGAATCACCGATCGGACCAACTCAGCGAGGATCTCATCCAACTACACACCGGCTCAGACTCGTCATCGGCCGTCCAACTTCAACCTTGTCATCAACGATACTACCTACCTATAGCGCCCTCTTCATGGCCCGACATTGCGAACAGGTCAACGGTGAACCCATTTAAGAGATTTGTTGAGGCTGAGTCAAAGCCGCTTTCGATCCCACCCCCGCGAGCTCCAAAAGTTGTGCGCGCCGTCCCGTGCGCGCAGGGAAGGGTAAGAAAGTGTGATGAAAGCAAGGCAGCGGCTCGGGGTTGACCCGATAAGCTGTCGAGTGCTCCTGGTCGATGTCCTCGGTAGCTTGGACGAGGAGGATCTCGAAAAAGGTCTTTCAGGATCAGGATCTTGAGAAAGCTGGGCATGTCTCAAAACCCCAACCCCCTTGAAGCTGAAGTAGACAGCTTCGTCACCGGCGTGAGCTCACGGTGGCCATGATTGATCGAAGCCCGACTTGTCAAGTTGGATGAGGAACTCGGGACAAGCTCTGACTAGACTTTCCTAACCTGATCATGGCCATCGATTGACCGTGCCAAAAAAAAAAAAAAAAAAAAAAAAAAAAATGGTTGTAAACTTACAAGTATGTATCCCTCTAATTAAGGGAACTCCAAGTTTGGAAAATTTACCGAGCAGCCGTAAAAAATATGTTTCGAGCAGTCGTAAAAAATATTTTTTTTTTTTTTCTGCTCCAATTTTTTTAGGTGAGTGGCTTGATCGGTCTGCTCGCAGCTTTGTATGTATTACCTGGACTGGGTTCTGCATCCACAGGTACATAGGATGCCCTGGCCCAGAGATCCACTTCCACGGCACCGACAGAGCCTTCAAGCCAAAATTATAGCGCTCTCTCTTCTCTCTCAATCAGTTACCACTCACTTTCTCTGCTCGAAAACCTAACGAGCGAGCTTCAAAAGGTTGTCTCGTTTTGTTGTAAATTTTACGTTAAAAATTGGACGGAATCGAGCAAAGATTAAATCAAGACATTCGAGCAGCCCAAAATGCCAACTTGTAAACCCCTAGTACCCCTATTCTCTTCATGCCCCCACTCTCTCCTCGACTTCTCACTATCTATCTATCTATCTATCTATCTATTGAGGGAAAAAAAAAAGGTCACCCACCACTGGTTTAGACTACATACATACTAATCCGAGCACCAAAAGAATTTTTTTTTTTTTTTTTTAAAAAAAAAAAATAAGTCCGTTTTTACATACCATCAAACACACTGTAGTAACCTATTAAGTAAAAAGTGACCTGGTAAAAAAAAATTCACCCCGTACCCAGTCATCGATGTTGTAACAATAAACAAATTCATTTGGTACCAATAGTTTTTTTTTTTTTTTTTTTTTTTTTTTTTTTTTTTTTGAGTTGAGTGCTGTTCAATTTCACATTGCGCACTATTTGTATATTTAAATACCCGTTAAAAGTAAAAAAAAAAAAAAGGGGGAAACCATGTGTTTATATAAAATGCCATCATAAAGCTATGGTTCATATGAATTTAAGCCAACTGGTAGAGTAGAGATCAAAGTGGTCCCAACAGTATAAGTGTACATAAATCACAAAGCATACCTTATTTCCTTCGTTCGGCAAAAAAGTATATGGACAAAATACATACATGTAATTTAGTAGGTTCTCTACACTAACCAGTGCTTTATATTAAAAGCATACGTATAAAATCATCAGTTCAACTGACGTCACTATCAAATTAGTGGCAAAATGCTCTCTCTTTTCAAAAAAAAAATGAATAGATAGAAACTGATGCATAAATATTAAAGTTGGGTATACAATATTTTTTTTTTTTTTGAATGTATATATATAAAAAAAAAAAGAATAGAAAAGAAACTAACTGATTAAATATATGTGTAATTTGTAATAAGCGTGCTAACGACTACTCAAAAAAACATGAGATTAAAGATAATACATATATGTTCTAGATGAAAAAAAAAACGACGACAACGGTTCTACCCTATTTTCCTCCTTTATATAACCCAAATATATAAAATATATCAAGGACAAAACTTAAAACAACAACTTTAGAAAAAAAAAAAAACAACAATTTAACAAAAAAAAAATTGTTAAATGAGAAAGAATGACAGAAATGAGATTATGAGAAAAAAAAAGCAGCCAATAATAAGAATGTCTTTTTTTTTTTTTTAGAAAAAAAAAGGAAACTTCATTTATTTGAAATTCAATCAGCTTTAGCAGCACCTGCTTCTAATAAACAATCATCATTCTGCTCAATTGGGTGATGATGATGCTGATGATTAGGGTGAACTAAATCAGCTAAACGAAAAAAAGCTTTGTGAATTGGAGAAGAGACTTCTTTACGTCTTGTGGAAGGAGAAGCAGAAGAAGGTGTAGAAGAAGTAGAAGGAGTAGGAAATAGGTAAAGATCGTCTTCATTATCGCTTTCTATTTGATTTGAAGCCCAAATGTTAGTATGTGTGTGTGAGAGAGAGGAAGAAAAAATAACTGACCAGGTCTAGATAGTGGTGATTCGTAAGCTGGTGGAGAGGAAGGGTTACTTAGACTACCACAACATTTACATCTACCATTAACATTAACAGCTCTACGAGAACTTTTACGTTCTTGATCTAACCAATTAACAGGTAAGAGTAACAACCTCCTATTGATTAGTCTTTTGCTCGTAGATTTCTTATCAAGAGAAGACACCCAAAATCTTAGACTAGCTCTTGTTAACCAAAGCAACAAGATCGAGATGGCACCATATAACCAAATCATTCCAGATTTTCCCAAGTATACTATAAAATTGGCGTCTGGTGTATGCCAACATGATCCATAGTAATGACTAAAGAACGGAAAATTCAATTGAGTCGGATTAGGTGGCAAGTTCTTTCCATATAATTCTGGTGATAAAATACGAAAATCTATTTGATCTTTTGATAAGGTTGATCTGTATGATGATAGTAGAGCTGATAACGCCATTGGACCTGTTGAGAACATCACGGTTGGATCTAATAGAACATGAGGGAGGAGGGGGATCAGTCAAAATATGGAATTCTTGATGGGTTTTTTTGGTGAAGAAGAGAAGGAACAAGACCGAAACGGACAATTTGATAGATAATCATGATCAAAATGTGATAAACGATTGATAACGTAATCCATAAAAGGATGACCTTTAACAGAAAACATGAGATCGTTTGAAACTCCAACAGGAATGGTTTGTGGTAAAATTAAATCAAATGAAAGTAGAATATCCATAGGTTTACGACATCCGATATCTAAATCCATATAAACTCCACCATCTGTACCCTCCCCAAATCATTAGTTTTTGGTTGTTTGTAGATAAGAAAAAGAGACTAACATTTGTGTAAAACGAAATATCTAATGGCATCAGCTCTTTGTATAGGATAACGATAACCATCAAAGGTTTTTAAAAAGCCAGGATAATGATTTTGAATTAATTCTCTACCAGATTCATCTGACCATAAGACATATTCCCAATCTGAATGTAAATTTGAACAAGAATCTCTGACAGATTTCCATTTGTCTGGGATCATGTTAGTTTTCCAAGTTTGATGAATGATTTTAGGGATCTTGGGTGGTTGATGGGTAGTGTTCTTGGGTAATAAGGCTAAATCGGTTGGTGTTAATAAATCAATATGAGTGATTCCAAAATAAGCATTTGCAGTAGATAAGACTACGATCTGTTTTAAAAAGTTCATCAGTCATCAGTTTCAATACCAGTTTGATGATATTTTTGGATTTGGACTTACAGTTCCTAATACTATTAATAATAGTAAGAATAAAGCATAATGAATCCAATAACGAGGACGACGTCTGTTATGAAAGAAGAGAGTAGTAGGAGTTGAAGGTGAGTTCAATTTGAGAGGTTGTAGTAATGAGGTTGAGTTAGTGTTGGTGTTGATTGATGGTAATGGGTTTGAAGAGTAAAGCACCATTATGAGTTGAGATAATTTTTAATTTTGATTTGATTTTGATTTTGATTTGATGATTGAAATGATTGATTGAGATGATGATGATGAGGAAATTGAAAAAAAAAAAAAAAAGAAAAAAGAAGAAAAGAAAGAAGAAAGAAAAAGAAAAAAAAAGAAAAGAAATAAAATGAAGAGATTTGAGAAAGATAAGTATTTAAATTGATACACAATCAAAGACTCGGACCGATGGAACAAGTCTCAAACAATCTCAAAAAATAAATATGAAAAAAAAGAAACAAACGGAGTCGGCCTTTTAAAAACTCGAGTTGAGTGAAACAGAGTCAAGGGTCAGGTCGGATCGGATCGGATTCATTCTACCAACTAATGAATTATCCGGACAAACCCCTATCGACTGTCGTCACAGTATGGACTGATTTTTTTTTTTTTTTTTTTTTTTTTTCCCCGCCATTATAATGAAAAAAAAAAAAACACAGCTGTCTCTTGACCAAAAAAAGAAAACAATCCTCTGACGTAAAAATGTTAGGATAAGTCTTGGCATCGGTCATCGTTGTAATAAAAAAAAAAATTCAAAAAAAAAAAAAAACCCTCTATCCCAATTTAATTCCGGCCTTCTCGATCGAAACAAGTCTTGGTTATATTTTAATTTCAACCAACTAGAGCTTGATCAAAACCATCGAGTTCTCATTTCGGAATTATTTACATTGTATACTGTATACTTTAACATCTCACTTAAACCCCTTTTGTTTAGACAGACCCTGAACAGTCATCAGGGTCTTACTTACTTACTTACCCACTTATGTAGATGAGGGTCAACAATAAGAGGTTAGAGTACATATCCGTAACAATTAGATGATCATCATCAACCTTTTCTTTCAAATTAATTCAATCGTATCTCCGAAACCAGTTTATTTATCCAAGTCCTCAAACAAGCAAGTTGTAACTAAGTAAGTATTTTCCTTTTTTGTATCCAAATGTTGGTCCAAAACAAGATATTCAGATTGGATTTTCCTATTTTCATTTTTTTTTTTTTTGACATAAATAAATCCGATGTGTCCGATACACAGTACAACAAGTGTCCATGGATGTACATACTCGGTTGGAAAACTGTGTTCGGATGGACACGTAAATTAACTAGTGATGTACAAAGTTGTAGTACCTGATGCGGATCGTGTTTCCGAGTTGCCCATAATTAAACTTCCATCATAAGTAACTGTCTGATCTTATGTAAGTACAATCCAAATTTTCATCCTTTATTGGCAGTGCACCTAAACTATCTCACACTTCATTCTTACACAGCTTTACTGACTTCATTTTGATGTACATCACAACCAGATCCGAATCCGATCCTCTCAGTTTGTTCCCTTTTTGGCTGAGGCAAAAGAGGACCCTATGAACTGGTCAGTTGTATACGTATGACGGAAATGTCATTGGGATGTCCCTTGCGCAGCTAGTAGCACTTCTCAGAGATATCCCCATCAGTGATCCCACTGTGACACAAACTGAGAGTGGTCTCTGGGATGTTCATCACCTTCAGTTTGGGATTTCTAAGACACTTCTCTGGGTGCATCCCAGAAATGTATCAAGAGAGATCCCTACAACATTCCTAGGATGCACCCAAGACGTTCGAACGAGTATGCAACATCAGCCCATTCGGGCATGGTTGTTTTGTTTTGTTTTTTTCTGCATTTTAATCAGTCATGAGGTATGTATTTCGAACGGGCGTTTTCAAGACCTCTTTCGGTACGCTGATCGGGCTAACATGAAGAAGGGCAATCTCACACGAAATGGGGACTTGTGAGGACATGGAACTTGGAGGGTACATGTAGATCATAATCAGAACTGAATCAAATTTAAAATAAGGTAGACAAGAAGAGAAAGGTGTAAAATTGTCTTTGCTATATATATATACAAGACAAGTGTGACCTGATCCAAATTGGTCTAAAATTGGGTGAGCAACTCTCTAAGCCATGACCTCTGCCACAATCCCTGACCTAAGGATATGATGAAGGAGGTTAAGAAAGGAGAAACAAGCATGAGAGACCTTTAGTACAACCTATCTAACCTACATTCAAGTCTGGCTTACATTCAGCATGAGACTCTTTACAGAGTGAGAAACTAGAGTGAATTTTAAAGAGTGAAATTCAGGCATAAAAAAATCAGATGAGATAAATAGAAAAAAGAAAAAAAAAAAGGAAAATTAGAAGCGAGTGAAAGGGAGACTTACTCTTTCCCTGCTGTTTTTTTTTTTTTTTTTTTTTTTTTCGCATAGGCAAAGAGTAAATTGGTTGGGCAAAGAGTTTTGGATGAAGAGTTAGATCTGTCCGAGTATAAGCATATGATGATGATTTACATCTCCCAATATGTCCATCACTGTAGTTTTCACAAAAAGGAAGATTAAAGTTTCTAGATCCATCTGACATCTGTGGTTTTACACCTTGAACATCTACTTTGATTTTTTTATTTTCATCACATCAAAAACAAGCAGGTTCACCAACTAAACTAGTTCCTACATCCAATACCAGTTTTTTTTTTTTTTTTTTTGGGGGGGGGGGAACAATCCTATATTTCAAGTTTGATACAGAAAAAAAGAAGAAGGGATAGAGACATAAGCATTTAATTTTATTTTAATGAGGAGCATGGTAAAAGAGAGAACAAATTATGAATGGGTTTGTGTAATGATCAATGACCTTTTGATGATAAGATTGTGGGTGGATGAAGGTAGGTGAAATTGAGTTAGATCCAATAGATTTGAGATTGACTTGAGGAAAGTAGGATTGAGATCAGACCTTGATGAACAGAGGTTAGTTTGGTGTTTTTTTTTTTTTTTTTTTTTTTTTTTTTTTTTAGCAAAATTTGAAAAGAAGGGTAATGAGAGAGTCAAGGAGTTGAGAGTTGGAGAAGGAAAATCCAATTGGGACAAGTTATAATGATACAAGTATTGAAATTGATATGTGACCTTACAAATCATTCTCAAACCAGTTTTGTGCCTCTGAAATCCAGGAGCATGGAGGTGGAATGGGTTTCTGGGTGCTGAGCTGACTGGTCATTGGTTGGTGCACATTGAGTGGGGTGGTCTTCAAGAGGTTGAGTTGGAGTGGGTCTCATGGTGAGGCTTTGAGGACTTGGGCAAAAAGAAGTGAGCCAGGCCCTGTTGCATTGGGGTTCCAGTGGTCAGTTTTTTTTTATATCCATTGAGACCAATTGGGTATTGATTGAGAGAGTGGGGATTGGCCAGACAGTTAATACCTCCCAGGGATCACCCACAAGTGGTCTCAAGGATCAATTGACTACCTGATAGATCCCTGGGAAGTCTCATCTGCAATTGATCCCTGAGACCTGTTGTGGGCCATCCCTGGGATGTGGCCTCTTGTCAGACATCCTAAAGATGTCAAGGGAGGGCTCCCAGAGATGTATCAGTCTGGGACATCTCTGGGATCTCTCAGCTGCTCAGGGGACTTCCCTGGGAGCTCTCTGGTAAATTCAACATGACAAGCTTCCTGGGAGCTTCCAATCTGGTTATAGTGTAATAAAATGGGTAAAAAAAAAAAAAAAAAAAAAATTACTTTTTAATATTATTAATTCTCAATCCCACACTCCTCAATAGTGCACATAACCCATCAAACTAATCCTTTTTTACCACCTCATAAAGACATCATTGTTTATTTTTTTTTTTTTTTGATAAGATCCTTTTGTTTCTTCCTTGGTCACTAAACAATTAACAAGGTCTAATATATAAAGTTTCCAACACTCTAATTTCCAATCTCCCCCCCTTTTTTTTTTCCTTTAATCTACTTCTTATCTCCTCCTTTACCAAAATAAATTGCTTTATGAATCTTAAAAGATTGACCTGTCAGTTCCTTCTAACCCAATTTTGATCATACTTTTATTATTTAATATGGGAAAAAAAAAAAAAATGTTGTAGTTTTTCCATCCTTTCCATCTTTCCTGAGTTGTGTTCATAGAAAAAAAAAAAAAAAGAAAGAAAAGAAAACATATTGACTGAATTTCACCAACAATCAAATTTTCTTTGCCTCACTTGATTTGATGAGAAAGATTTTTTTTTTTTTTTTTACTTTAAAATAAAACCACATCTGTAAAAACATTCATGAAAAAATTATAATAAAAAGTCACAAAGCAACTATATAGAAACAACTTGTTAATATAAAATTGTTTAATTTATACATATATATATATATATATATAATTTCATGACTAAAACTTTGATTCGTTTTAGAGGTTTTTTCTTTTTTCCCCCTGAATTTCAAAAAAAAAAAAAAAAAAAAAAAA
>MU167259.1:208258-223106 GCA_015951145.1 Cronartium quercuum f. sp. fusiforme G11 | reverse complement strand
CCATCCGATACAAATATCTTGGCAGTGGCAGTGATTAGGTTATAATGTGTGAGAGATGAAAGATGATTAGGGTTTGACATGTGATACATATACAATCCTCTGGGTTGAGTGCCTGTGCCTGTGCAAAATCAAATTTGAAGAGAAAAACATACAGCATGGTTGTAAGGATTGTTTGAAGGAATAAGAGATTAAAATTTGGAATTTAAAACATGTTTTCAATTAAATTTCAACAGTTATGTAGTTTGAAGGCTGACAAATTGTCAACTTGGATATCACATCTCATCTATTACATCTACAAGACAGATCAATATAATAAAGGTTATGAAAACTAAATGACAAAAGTTGGGAACCTCTGAGTCTAACATAAGCTAATGAAGCTTTCTTGGTCTTTGATTTTGAAATTGCTCATCCTGAATCTCATGTGTTAATGTATACAGCCAATTGATCTAACTAAGTAGCATGAAAGTAGCTAGATTCAATTCAAGTTAAGTATGAATGATGTTTAAAAACTAACTATAAAATTCTTGTACACACCTTTTGAAAGTTTTTGATTTGATTTTTTTTCTTTTTTTTTTTCCAAAATTCAAAAAGAATATGATGGATTGTGGCAAATATTTGGAAATTCCTTTCTTTCTTGGAAACAATTTTTATAGACTTTGTTTCCTTTACAAGCAGGATATTTTAAATCTTATAATACTTTATTAATTCTCCTGAATTACATATCTTTGAAGAGTTTGGTTTGTTTTGAAAGGATGGATGACCTATTTTTTTTTTTTTTTTTTTTTTTTCTTTTTTCTTTTTTTTTTTTCAAAAAAAAAGAAACAACTTGTATGAACTCTGCCTTGAAATTTGTTTTTTCAAGTGTTGCTTCAGGTTTTATTTATTTGATGACTAACAGTAAGATTTAATTAATAAAATCTTTTGAAAGTATTTAGTTTTATCAAACATTAAGGGTCCATTTGGCAACCAACTCCAAACATGAATGACTTCTCACATGTGAGAATTCATTCTGCCCAAATTTGGGGCTGATTTGGGTAAAATCCAGTGAATCAACTTTAGATTTGGTTGGCCTGTTCGGTCAACTAACTCTACAGTTAATTCACTACAGTTTACACATAAAATTGAATGAGTCCACAATTTTTCCTCAAGGCAAACCCTCTCAATCCCTTGAAACATCCACAACCACTCTTCACAATATCTCCCTGCAATCCCACCTTTCATCAAACCAACCACCCAATCTGGAACATGTCCAATTCAGGCAATTCAGATGGCTCAACTGAATCAGACTGATTGACTGACTCAGATCAGTCTGATGGTCTTTTTTCTGGTGTCCAGGTGATGTGGTCCTTGCCAGAGAGCTTCTCATCACTGTTTGAGGTTTTCTTTGATGGCATCTCAATAGTTTTGGATGGTTGAGTTGAGTTGAGTTGGGTGAGGGAGGGTGTTCATGTGAAGTGGTTGTGGATTGGTCAAAGGAGTTGAGAGAGGCTGGGAGTGTAGATTACAGTGAGAAGAATCCAAAAATCGACTTCAAGAATCCATTAGAATCTGGAAAAACTGGATTATCTAAAGTTGGCAAGAATCTGATCAAAACTGAATTCTGAAGTTGGTTTTTTGACTTCAGAATCCAGTTTCTTATGCTACCAAACAGCTCACTGTTTTCAGGTATTTAACCAACTTCAAACTTGAATTTGAAGTCAGAAAACTGGTTGAAGTTGGTTGCCAAACGGACCCTAAAAAAAAAAAAAAACAGGCTTCTAATGGGTGCATTTGGCAACCAACTTCAACCATGGTTTTCTGACTTCGAATTCAAGTTTGAAGTTGGGTAAACACCCAAAAACAGTGAGCTATTTGGTAGCATAAGAAACTGGATTCTGAAGTCAAAAAACCAACTTCAAAATCCAATTTAAATCAACTTTCATCCAACTTTGAAGAATCCAATTTTTCTGGAGTTCTACTGGATTCTTGAAGTTATTTCTTGGATTCTTCTCACTGTGATCTACACTCCCAGCCTCTCTCAACTCCTCTGACCAATCCACAACCACTTCACATGAACACCCTCCCTCACCCAACTCAACTCAACTCAACCATCCAAAACTATTGAGATGTGATCAAAGAAAACCTTGAACAGTGATGAGAAGACCTCTGGCAAAGACCACATCACATGGACACCAGAAAAAGACTGATTTCTTGAAACTGTACAGCAGATCCATTCCAAACCTCTCCAATGTAGCTGTTGCCCTGCAGTTCTGAATCATGACAGGGTACTTTCTTGGTTGCCAAGGTACCAAGGACCTCTTTGTGAGAGCCTGACTTGTACACTTTGAGCTACACAGCTTGTACTATCAAAGGAAGTTTGAGAATTTGGAAATCATACTTTTCTCTCAGAAATGTATTGTGCTAATCAAGAAGTTTTGATTCTTATTTTGAGATGTAAATCTCAAAAAAAAAAAAAAAACTTTGAGCTTTCAAAAAACAATAAATGAGAAAAAAAAAGAGATTAAAAATGAAGAAAAAACAAAAAAACAAGGTTGGCAAGAAATCCTCATATATATATATATAGTCAAGCAAAAAAAAAAAACAATGATTATATGTGGAACTAATAATTTAGGAACCAATAAAAGGAACATTGACCAAAAACAAAGACCAAGATCACAGAATCAGGTACATTGAAAAAGAAGAACCAGGGACAGTACAGATAAAAGGTTGAAATCCATGAACCATGACACTCTTGAGCACATTCAACTACCAATCCAAGCAAGTTGATACCAGTGGGAGTGTCAGCCCTGAGGACTGCACAGCAGTCCCACAGACTGGAACCAGATAGGTACATACATGGTAACCAGAAAGAATAGGTATAGCAAACATAGTGTAGCATATGAATTACATGTGTCATAAGTGATGTACACATGAAGAAACATAGTGTAACATATGTATTACATATGTAATAAGAAGTGTAACAATTGAACCACACCTCAGGCTCAGTTTCAAGAGTCATAAGCATAATATATACTTATGACAGGAGCCAACTAGCAGGCCCTGCCATGACAGTAACCAACCACAGATTGGCCCACATAGCCAACCACAGATTGGCCTGCATGGCCACCCACAGACTGGCCCATATGGCCCTATAATAGCATGAGCTGGAACCACAAGCCAGCCCATATCCTAAGAGTGAGGAGGAGGGATCCTGAAAGGTATATAAACACTTCCCTCTTGCCCAGGAGTTGTCCTCTCTCCTCACCTTTTACCACACACATCAAATCAGAACCACTAAGCACAATACATTGAGGATAACTTATATATAAAAGTATCTGCTCAATAGTGCAAGGTTCAACAGGTGTACTTAAAAGAAAGGTCATCAATCACTTGAAAAGGTTTGGTCAACCTTCACCTCCCGGATCCCTTGACTGTGAAGACTCACCAAGGGTTAGAGACAAAGAACACCAATACAGGAAGGAGCAAAGAGCTGTCACCTTCAGCTGAAGCCTGTATTTTCTAGAGTTGGCCCTTACAGATAACTTTTTTGCCCAGTTATAAGACAAGGCACTCTACCAAGGGAGGACCCTTCACTGCCAAGATATTTGTATCGGATGGGCCTATCCGATGTTCTATCACCCCAAGATATGCGATGCAGTGTCAGTAGGATTAGGTGCGATGGAATTACTATAGGTATCTAATGCTCTGACACCATATTGCAGTGTAATTCCATTGCACCTAATCCTACTGACACTGCATCGCATATCTCGGGGTGATAGAACATCGGATAGGCCCATCCGATACAAATATCTTGGCAGTGCTTGTAAATAAACTAGAGTCTTAAATCCTCTTATTAGAGGTCAACTAGCTGTAGTCTATACTTGGTGGTACCAAGTGAAGACTTGCCTGTTGCTCTATTGGGCCTGAAGCTCAATTTAACTTCACACCCAGCTTGAAATAGCCAGGTGGGTTTCCACAAAGAAGCATCCCCCTGACAGGGAGCAGCATCAGACTGATCTGAGTTGGTTGATGGGTCTGATTCAGTTGAGCCATCTGAATTGGCTGGATTGGACATGTTCCAGATTGAGTGGTTGGTTTGATGAAAGGTGGGATTGCAGGGAGATGTTGTGAAGAGTGGTTGTGGATGTTTGAAGGGATTGAGAGGGTTTGCCTTGAGGAAAAATTGTGGACTTGCTTGATTTTTGGTGTAAACTGTAGTGAATTAACTTTGGAGTTGGTTGACCAAACAGGCTGACCAAATCTAAAGTTGATTTACTGGATTTTACCTGAATCAGCCCTGAATTTGGGGCAGAATGACTTCTCATGCATGAGGAGTCATTCATGTTTGGAGTTGGTTGCCAAATGCACTCTTAATGTGACCTTTGATTAGGACAAAGTCATTGAGTAGAAAAATTTTAGACATTTTTCATACTTCTTGAACTTATTAAAAAAAAAAAATGCTTTTCATTTTTCCTCAACATCAACAATTTTTTCTTCTTTATAAGTTAGGTCAACATATTTCAAAACTCATATTAGACTTTCTTACAGGACCTTTGATTGATACATGTATGATCTGAGGATGGTCATTTTGTCATTCAAAAAAAAGGGACTCAACATTATTTAATCAAGTGCTTAGTTTCTCTTTCAACTCTTATAGATTTATCCATCTTTTTTTTTTTTTTGAAATTGAGATTGAGATTGAGTTTCTGGTTGAATTTTCAGTATTGTATGTTGAGATGGTACTTGAAGCTGTCAAAATGTTTAGAGTGGTTGTGCTTGATCAATTTTTTCAAGGACTATAGACAATGACATCTCTGGCTTGTATTGTATTGTAGATCTTTTACTAAACCTTTTTTTTTTTTTTTTTTTTTTTTTTTTTGGTTTCCAGAAGAGGCGCTAATTGGCCATAAGCGGTGATCAAAAGGTTCCTTGAAGGCCAGTTTTTTTTTTTCATTGGCACACACTTGAGATATCACTTCTTGACCAACTTCTGAGACCATTTCATGAGCTTTCAATGATGTGATTTTAGAATTCTATAGTATTTTTTTTGGGGGGGGGGAATCCATTGATCTCTATGGTGTGATATTCTGAACCTGGCTAGCTTATATTTATGTGTTTTGGGTCCCTTTTTAAAAACTTCTCAGGCTGCGTAGTGAGATTTGGGGATGTAAATGGTCGTTTTCCTAAATCGCATGGTTCTTTTCGAAATCGTTCGTAAAAATCTTTGCCGCCCCCCCCTAGAAGCAGCGGAAGCATTGTCGGTTGATGATTCTGGACGGTACCGCGCAGGATGTTCATGTCCTATGTAATTCCTACGCGTATTCCATCTGATCTCTGCTACTAGACCTACAAATTTCACGTGATGAAGAATGATTGGTTGAAGTATGTGGGATGCAAAGATCCAACTAGGATTCCACAGTCTGATTCCTCCGATCCGGCCCTTGAACCGTTTGAGGTTACCCAAAATTCGAGTAAGAGTGAATGGAGAAGCAACTCCGTTTGATAGTTTTAGTGTGTGCTTGTCCTTTGACTGATTAGCGAATTACTCAGCTATTTTGGGTGCCATTGGTCGACTTCCGTTGCATATGAGCATGGGCGGGATCTGTTTAAACGAGATAGGCTTCTGGGAAATGAAAAAAAAAGGTGGTAGGAGGCTGGACGGTTGAACAGTCTCTCGACCAGCTCGAAAATGATATCAAAGAGTGAGAATGAATAGGTTTGAGCTCGGACTGGAGTAGGT
The DNA here is from genome assembly GCA_015951145.1 of Cronartium quercuum f. sp. fusiforme G11. NCBI lineage: Eukaryota > Fungi > Basidiomycota > Pucciniomycetes > Pucciniales > Coleosporiaceae > Cronartium > Cronartium quercuum. The sequence continues at coordinate 217,387 of MU167259.1, read as the reverse complement.
AGAATTCTAGCTCAGCTCATCCATCGATCCATTTAGCTAGCCTGCTCGTTCGATGGTCCATTCGATGTGATGAGAGAGATGATAAACGGTTGGGATTGAGTCTTTGCTAGTTGTTTGTTTAATTACCATCGTGGGTTGTCATTAGCGCACAACTCACCAAAAGTCCATCAACAGAATCTCTCATTCAGTCTCATCTTCAACAAATCCTGTCTTGCCTATCCTCATCCGCCCCAACCCAACTTACATCCCCTCAAAGAACCCCAGCGGATCGACATCCCAACTTCATCGGCAAATTCAACATCAACCCACACTTTTTTCAACATGAAGCCTATCAAACCCATTCACTCCCATCTTTGTCTTATCACGTACCTCATCCTCTGCACTATTGGATACACGACTGGTTTTGTGACCCCAGACCCCCATGTTGACTTCACGCCGAATCAGACACTACCTACATATGCTCTTACTTATGCACCATTTGTTTACTTACACTCGCAAGAAATTTTTTGGCCTGCGGAGATGATTACTCATTTATCTAATGTTCAACCTGAGATCAATTTCTCAATCGTACCAGGTTTTGATTCTACATTTGGAGGTAATGGTGAGACTTATTTAGGTGCAGATCAACTTTCGAATTCATCTAGACAATCTAGCGTATATTTGACTTCGAAAAGTAATGTGTTCAAGGAACCAAAGGATCCTTGGTAAGAATTTTTCTATTTTTAGTCTATTTTTTTGTTTGTTTGTTTGTTTGTTTGTTTACATATCACAGCGGGGGTTTTTTTTTACACGATTGAGGCGGGTGTACATAGACCCCCTATGACGTCATGCGGGCGTATGATTGATGGTCTCTTCTCATTCCTTTACGGTTCCCGAAATCACAGGATGTATGGCGTTGGACCACCGGACCCATCATCTGGCCGGTCAAACGCTTCCGCATTTATTATAGCGATGGATAAGTCACAACAGGTCGGACCTGGATGGGTTGACGTGTTTTATTTATTGTGAGTTAAGCGATGGACTATCAGTTTAATTGGGGCATTTACTTATTACTGTTTGACCAGTTTTTACTCATACAATCAAGGTAATTATTTCTATAACAACCGATTTGGTGATCATGTAGCCGACTGGGTAAGTCTGTCCAATTCTATCCTTGTAAAGGAGCCCATCGACTCACCCATCGTCCACTCTTACAGGAACACACCATGATCAGGTTTAAGGACGGTCAACCGATATATATCGCTCCAGAGGCTCACGGAGGTGAAGTCGTACTCGGTGACTCAGCTTTCAACTTTAACGTCCTCGAGAAGCTCAAAGACCGTCCAATCATTTACGCAGCTAATGGTACCCACGGCGTCAGTGCTTTCCTTTCACCCTTCCCTCCCTCCCCTCAATCTGAGAGCTTACTGGTTTTTTTGATTTTGTATTTTTGTAAAAAAAAAAAAAAAAAAAAATGAAAATTTTGGAGTATGTAGATGTATCCACAACCTGGTACACAGAATTATACTGGGCTTCCTATTCCAGTATTCGATCAAACGGATAAAGGTCATCTATGGGACTTGACATTGAATTACCAAGCTTACTTTTACTCAAACGAGGCTGGGTTCAGTTATACTGCTGATACGCCAACTTCAGCTCAAGATCCTAATAAACTCGGTTGGTTAGAGTTCCCAGGATATTGGGGAGATCAAAAGTACCCCGTGACGAATCCAGTAAGTAAAATTGATGGGTTTCTTTGATTATTTTCTATTCAGGCCAATTTTCGCTTCTTTTTTTTTTTTATTAGCATCAAACTTGTCTTGCTTCAGAGTGCTTTTATGAGGATGGGCCATTAGGTCCTCAATCTAAATCACTTTCTAGAGGTTATATTTGCTCTTCTTCTGATTGTAAACCAGAAGATCATTTACCTGCGTCAGTTTACCCTTTCCTTTTCTTTTTTATAGGATGTTAATTTATCACATTTCCGCGTTTTACACGTACATTCACAGTATCATGAATACGCTCCCGGATTCGAAAGGTTACGCGTCACAAAGTGGGGCGTCAAGTTTGACTAGTCATAAAAACTTATCAAGTACTCTCTTGTTTGGTATTCTTTGCGTATCCTTACTCTCTATTGAATCACATCTTTAACAAAAACCCTCTTCGAATTGAAAAACAAAAAAAGAATGCTCAAATTCTGCTCTTTCCATTTCCAACAAACGATTGATCAATTTTTAGTCTTTGGTTTTTTTATATTATATATGCATCTTTCAATATAGAATTTTCTCTCCTGTAGCGCCAACATCTGTATTTTTTTTTTCTGCCTCTCTGATACGCTATCGTCATTTTTTTTTGAACAAAAGCATCTTTTTTTATGTTTTTTTTTTTCGTATTTCTTTTTGTATATATATATATATACGTCTGTTAGAATCATCCTTTTTTTAGAGGGCTTTATTGCACTTTTTTTTTTTTTTTTTTCAAAATTGGAATTCGCGCTCGCGTCAATTAGAAGAGAAGTTGAAATGATGGTTTTCTTCTGTATTTTAAAAGGAACTTGAGTTATATATATATAATTTGAAAAGAATTAGTAGATAGTTCCGCACAAAAGATGAGGATCGTGCTTAAAAGCATTTACAGTGGTAAACAAAAAAAAAAAAAACAATGATGGTTTCAGTTATGCATCACATTAATTTTTATTTAGAAAAGAAGCATATTGCATCGCATCTGGGAATAGAAATACTATGTGAGAGATAAAATGCCTCCATGAGATACTAGCTTTATCGGTGGTGTGAGCTTTGGGATTTTGTGAAGTTGAAGATTTCTAGAGTGCGGGTGTGACGAATTTTAAAATTCTTCTTCCACTAAGTCAACTGATTTGACTTCTCTTACGGTACGGTTGGGGGATATTGGAAACCGTAACGGTACCCGGACTCATTTTCTGTAATTTTTAAACGTTCATCCACAAGTCTGGTGGGAACCACCACCCTGTCCATATGAAGGTGACTCGTTCACAAGAGCACACGGTGTCATGTTTGAAATCACCTCAAAATCCCTCTCAAATCCAGTGCCTTAGTATCTGGGGGGTGGTGGCCCAAGGCGCTCAAGCCCACCCTTGTTACTCATGTCCATTCAATACAACTCACTGATCCAGGTTCATCATGATATCAGCTCATGAACGTCAGTACGATGGTGAACTGTGCAGTGATACTACAGGCATACAGTACTACACCTTTCCAGCGTATTGGGTACATTGAGCGAAAAGGAAAATGAAAGTTACTTTTGCATAAAGGGGAAGGCTTCATGTGCTGGCTCTAGGTGAAAAAAAAAAAAAAAAAAAAAAAAAAAAGTTTTAATAACTTGGGAAATGGGATCAAGTTATTCAAGTTGGACATCAAATTAGGAAATTTTCAGTTTTGATTTTTTCTATAGAATTTTAAAAAAGATTAACTTGTTTTTTTTTTAGTTTTGGATTGTGTTATTATGGGGAAGTTTGAATGCTTTTGTTGACCCCCCCCTCACCCTTTTTTTTTTTTTTTGAACCCACTGAACCTTTTATAGGTTTCTAGCTCAGAATTTATGAACTCAACATCGGTTAAAATGTTGGATTAGTACATGAAAGAAGGAGCCATAGATTTCTTTCTTTCTTTCTTTCTCTCTCTCTCTCTCAAAAAAAAAAACCCAAGATTAAAAATTAAACAAACTTTACAAAAGGATCTTGAGATATAACCTGACAATTGTAAGAGATAGACAAGAATTATACTTTTTTTTTTTTTTTTTTTTTTTTTTACAAGATTTGAGTTTGACAAAGGAAAAGCAAAAGATCAAGTGATCTCAGGCACAGCTCCAGAAAAACCACAATTTTGTGAAAGAGTTCAAGGCGGTACGGAGGAATGAAAACAATTCTCGATAAGACGTAGAGACTAAGCATAGAAAAAAGAGGAATCTTTGTTCCGCGCCTCGATGTTTATTCACAAGGTAAAATTTATTTCGGATAGAGGATTAAGTCATCATCAGAGCTTGATGTACGGTCGGCTGCCCATTCGCATTCGCAATTGAATTCTTCACTCGAACCTGGAATACCAGGAATGTTTAGCATCGGTTTGCCTTTTTGAAGAGTGCGAACGTGCATTCCTCCTTTTACACAGATGAAAGTATTGCCGTGTGCCGGGTAAAAATCCACAGTCCCACCTGTGGCCGTATACTGTCGGGTCGAGTTGGTCAGCTCCAACCTTAATCTTTTGATTTCACGTATTGGCTAAAGATCACAAGAAAACTAAATGAAACCCATGAGAAATCTTGCCAACCTGTATCGTACCCTGCCAGTACCAAAATAGGTCCACATGCGCTATTGAGGTCAAAGTTAGTAAACTTGCTTTCAATTTATTTTACATAGTCTGCCGTTGTACTTACTGCCATTCCCGAGTTCAAATCGATACAAGATACGTCCAGCGCCGGGTTTCCACGGGCTTAACGTCACACCGGGTTTAACGCTAAAGTTGATGATGAAGATAACAATTGACATTCACTCATGAGGACTACCATAAAGCGAGCTCAACACTCACAACACACAGATGAAATACTTCTTTGAGCAGCACGAAGGAATCCAACCCGGATACTTGGACGCTTGAATGTCAATGTTTAGATCTTCATCTGGTTTAATGCCCCAGGGTAACGGATCGTAACCGGGCTGCTTGACACACGGCGGCATTCCTCCAGGGTGCCCCTTCGCGTCATTTATCGCGCCCGGAAGCGGGCTTCGAAAAGTGAGAGTGTTGCCATTGACATTTCCATCGCGCTGAGTGACAAGAGAGGTGAAGAGAATGATGAAAAGTTTGGTGAAGCGCATGTTGAATATATTTCGGGATATATATCGAAGGTTAAAAACTAACTAGGAGACAGAGTAAGTCTTTCGAAACAAAAGTGGCACTATCTGAGATCTGGGGAATTGGACAGACGGAGCTCTAACGGACGCAAAGGGGAGTCTTAAATCGTCCACACTGATGTCCGATTTGGTCGGATCTGGGCAACGAATCTAGTGCTCGGTATCTTACGCTTCCATATCATCTAATTCCCTTCTGCTGACCGTCAGACCACTGTCCTTACGCTACGTATTGTGTTCCATAATTTAGGATACAGCCTTACCGCGTCGAGCTACGTAGTGCCGTCTCTCGCCCTTTAGGGAAGCCTTATCTGTTTTGTGGCCAGTTTTTTTGTCAGACTTAAAAGTCCAATACCATGAATTAGGAACAGAGCAGGTCAGAGCACTTCAAATTGGCATCCCAAATGACTCGTTTAGGCGATAGGTCAGGCCTGCGGACGACCGAGCCCTGCTGTATGGCAACCCTGTGCCAAATAAGATAATAATAATAATACAGCTATTTAGTCCCCGCGGTGCTGGTTGTTTTTTTTTTTTTTTTTTTTTTTTTTTTGAAATTATCACCGTGTCCGTGGGGAGGACGTCGGAGGCCCTCAGATCGTTTGCAAAAGTGTCGCAAAAAAAGCGTCTCAAGATTGTTCGGACAAAAGAAAGGCTAAAACAGTGACAGTCCTGAGTAATGTCAACATGACATTACACAAGTGATACACAACAAGTATGGTACCCTCAGTAGCAACGTCACATGTAATGTCACGTGTAACGCCAACCGGCCGGGGCCAACAGTCAAGAAGTGGGCCGGGCCAATGTTCCTGGCCCAATATAGCAGCAGCAGCTGCCTCCTCAAGCCCTTTTGGCCCCCATCCATCTTCTCACCACCACTGCCTCCCTTTCAACTTCTCCCCCTGAGATCATGAATGCAAAGCCTGCCACCCCCCCCAGCATTAAACTCCAGCCTCCAGCCTATCAGGCCTCCAAGCTTGCAAGGGTTTGGGATAACTAAAGCCAGTTGAGTCAAGGGTCACAATTGATGGAGTCAGAGATTGGCATCAAAGGGGGTCCGCAGGCTGGTGAACAGGCTCAAGAGGAATGTGGGTTGGAAGGCTGAGGGCAGAGAGATCTGGCTGGGGCTGGGGAGGATTGACCAAAAGGCATATGGAGGCATGGATCAGCTGCCCCAGCTGCAATGCAGCAAGACAACCAGTGCCACATCAGCTAGATGAGAGGTGTAATGATACCTCTAATGACTTGTTGATGTTGTGCTTGTAACATCACCCATTTCCATGTAGTGTAAATTGAGTGCTCCCCAGTCTCACTGCCAAGAAAATTGCATCACATAGAGGCATGCTTATGTCACATAGCAGGCCAAGATGCGATGCAATAGGTCTATTTTCCAAGGTAGGGACCTTGAAAAATGGTCCATAGTATCACATGAAGACATGCTATGTTACATAGCAAGCTTCCATGCGATGAAAAAATGTTGGCAGTGAATGTGTGCTGATGTTCAGTTTACATGTTTATGGTAAAGTTGAGGAAGGGGAACTGGTCCCAAAAGCTGACAGGGGGGCTTTACATAGTCTAGCCCCAGCTCCTTCCCTCCCTAGAGGGTTATACCTAAAACAAAGGGTTGAAACCAGAATCTGAAGCAGTCAACACACAAACCAGAAGTGACAAGGTAAGCTTTTGGTGAGTTGGGTTGACAAGGTGAAATGATGGATGAAGAAGAGAGACCATCATACACTGTGCTCCAGACAAGAAGAAAAGAGAGAAATGTCACATGCTCATGTCACTGACATGTTGGAAGCACACAGGCAAACAGTACACATGTACATAGGAGCTTTTAGCTCAACACCCTCCCCATGCTGAAAACAGGTCATGAGAGAGAAAGAAAAGAAAGAAAAAATAAAAATAAAAAGATGGAGAAAATTAAAAGGAATAAAAAAAATGTTAAAAAAAAATGGGAATAAAAGAGACATAAAATTTTTTTATCACACTATGCCAAACATGGTGCAGTGGTGTTGAAGTGCAACTTGAGGGAGAGGCTTGGTCAACATATCGGCCAGCATCTCCTTTGTCGAAACATGTTTGACCATCACATCACCATTGCTGACACATTCATGAATGAAGTGATACCTCGCATTGATGTGTTTGGTGTGGGTATGATGTTCCAGATTCCGATAGAGAGCTTCAGCTCCTTCATTATCGATGAGTAAGAGAATGGCAGTGTGAGGGTGAAGATAGAGCTCACTAAGCAGGTTTCTGAGCCACAGAGCTTCTTTACAAGAGTCTGACAATGATTTGTACTCTGCCTCTGTGCTGGACAGAGATACAGTAGGTTGTTTCTTTGACTTCCATGAAATTCCGCCGCATCCAATCTTGAAGGTGTATGCAGAGGTGGACTTCTGTTCCATCCCATCTTTGGCCCAGTCAGAGTCTGTATAACCTCTACAGACTAGATCACCACCTAGACAAAGCTGCAGATGCTTTGTTGAGATAAGATAGTTGAGTATGCAGATACTGGCTTCCCAATGTGCTGCTGATGGGTTGTGCAGGAACTGAGATAGATGGTTAACCACAAAAGAAACATCTGCCCTAGTACATTGAGCAGCCCAAAGCAGAGCACTGATTAGGCTTGAATAGTGGCCAGGTGACTTAGATTCACCATCCTCATGCTTCCTGAGGTCTTTGAAGGTGATTGTGGTCAGAGTCAAGACCGGGACATGATCACTCCCTAGACATCTTTCCTGTAGTTTGTCAATATAATGCTCTTGAGATACATATACTGTCCTGGCTTCAACATTGCAAGTTATCTTGAGTGAGAGAAAGTGATGGAGCTCTTCAGGAGCCCCAATCTTGAAGATGGATGCCAGCTGATCCATGATTGGCTGAATAACTGCGTCTTCCCCAACAACCACAAGGTCATCAACATGTACTGCTATAGTGCACACTAGTTTGCCATCACAGAGTTTGAAATAGAGCATAGGATCAAATTTGGACTTGGTCAAGCCAATCTTAATGAGAGCAGAGTGCAGTTCTTTATTCCATTGCCTTGGCGACTGCTTTAAGCCATAGAGGGAGTTGTTTACCTCTAGGACCCAGTCCAGATGTTCAGGGTTTTCATATCTGGGTGACTGGGTCATATAGATGATGTGGTCGAGTCTGCTGTTAAGGAAGGTGGTCTGAAAATCTATCTGAAATCCAGACCACTTTCAAGCTGCAAGCAGGGTGAGAACAAGGCAGAGAGTTTTGAGCCTTGTTGTAGTCAATCCCCTTTTCTTGGGTGTATCCCATTGCAACCAGATGAGCCTTGAGTTTTAGTATTGATTTATCAATTCTGTGTTTGATTTTAAACACCCATTTGCACTTAATGACCTTACATTTTACTGGATGAGGGAAAAGTTTCCAGGTGTTCATTCCTATAAGAGAAGCCAGTTCATCTTCAGTCGCTTTCAGCCACTTTGCCTTGTGTGGGGAGTGCAAGAGCTGTTTCCATGTTTTTGGTGTATCCACATCTTCAGACATCAATTTCACCCAGCTCCCCAGGCAGTCAGGGACCATCCTGGTGCACTCGGACCTGTGAGAAGCCAGAGAAGGTACAGACTGAACTGGTGATTCTTGTGGTTGGTGTTGTTCTGAAGAAGGTGAATGAGGAGGCATGTTTGATAGTGGACCTGGTGCATCACCATCATTGGAGTGAGATTCTGGCATAGGGGTCTGTCCTACATCATTCAGTGGATTATGTATTGATGCCTCTAACCATCTGTCTGATTTGAAGATGTGCATCCTGGAGTCAGTGCTTGTTGTCAGCTCAGGCAAAGAGTTTGGAGTGGTGCAGGGAGATGACTTCATTGGCCAAGAAACTTCTACTTGTATAGTGCTTGGTCATTTTTTGACAAGAGAGAAAGAATAGGGGAAGGTTTCTTCCTCAAAGATTACATCCCTTGATTTAACTGATCTTCTCCTCCCAAGGTCCCACAGGACATATCCTCCCCCATCACTAATGTAGTGTAAGAGCATGGCAGATCAGCCTTTTGGATTGAGTTTCCTTCTATTGGCTTCAGGCACTTTATACCACATTAGGCATCCAAAGGGGTGAAGAGCATTCAGATTCACCTTTGGGTGATCATTGATTTCATTGGCTAATTTAAACCACTGCCAAGATATTTGTATCAGATGGGCCTATCCGATGTTCTATCACCCTGAGATATGCGATGCAGTGTCAGTAGGATTAGGTGCGATGGAATTACACTGCAATATGGTGTCAGAGCATTAGATAC
>MU167259.1:180213-194378 GCA_015951145.1 Cronartium quercuum f. sp. fusiforme G11 | reverse complement strand
GTACGTCAACCCACCGTAAATCTTCCCCGCAATATTTTTCCGACGTGAACTTGACCTGGAAACGCTCCCGGGGTGTAGTGATTTCTTCTTGAGGACTATAACCCATGTTAACATGTTGACTGTACTATCTATCCACCAATCTAAGGAGAGATAAAGGCAGCAACAGAGGTTTGTTACGAAATCATTGTATGGTTCCTAGGGTAATTGAACTTAAACCCCAATCTAAGGTGGGAAGAGGAATCGCCTTCTGGGTACAGATGAAGTGAAACACAAGGGTGTACTGATTCCGGGAACTTGTGCCTAGAGGTATTGAACATTTCCATGCCAACAAACACTTTGAGGGAGATAGATGTCAAAAACATATATATGTTCTAGACAGAGCTACGGGTAGTAGTGTTTCTAGCATTATTTTTAGATTCGGCATAACAATTAAAGTGTTCAAAACGTTTAGTATTAAGGGCATCTGCAGTCGTTGCACTAAATCCTCTCATTATATCAAATTTGATGTAATGCAACCCGGGTTCCCACACTCGTGCCCAATTAGGGCATCACTAGCTAGTGAATCATCAAAATCACTAACTTTTTCATCAAATTTGATGAGACCCTAGTGATTCACCAACTAGTGACCCTCTAGTGATCCTCTCACAACCCATACCCATACACAACACCCGCAACCCACACAATACCCACAACCCACACCTCCAACCTGCTTCACCTGTCCAGTTCAACCTTTGATCAACTTTTTTCGACCACCAAGCTTGAAGAATGCCAACAAAGACATTTGATAGAGACAGTGAAAAGAAATCTCGAAGCGCGAATTGGACTGGTATTGAGGAGGAACACCTTGCAGTTTCCTATATCACAGTTGGTGAGGAACCAAAGTGGGCCAACAACCAGAGCACCTTCCTTTGAACCCAATACCCATCATGCCGCTGCAAGTCTGCCTCTATCTTCACAAACAGAGGTTTGCTGATCCGGAAACGTCGTTCAAATTTCTCATCAGGATAGATTGCGTTTGGTGCGAAATAATCTAAATAAAGTTGGTGATCTGATTGCTTTCGAGGTCGGTTTATATACCTTCGTTTGCGTTGGTGAGATTCTTCTTCCCGGTTCCCAAGCATTACATTCCACAGACGCTCCAACTCATCATCATCATCCTCAAAAAAATACCGTGAGCGTTGAAGGTGTTGTTGAAGTGTATTTAAGGGGGGCATTTGGTACAGATGCCCAAACTTGGTGTGGTGGAACTAGTGGGACTTTAGTGCGCCACAAGTGTGGAAAATTTCACTAAAGTTACACTAGTGGGGGTTTAGTGCTCACGAGTGTGGAAAACTCGGGTTCACCAGCTGGTGACTCCTTAGTGTAGCACCAGCTAGCGTAAATTTGGTGCAAAATTAGGACAACGACTGCAGATGCCCTAAGGGCAAAATCTACAGTACTTACTATTACTCTGTAGTACAGCCGATAAAGTCACAGCTTACACATGTGTGACATGTGTAGGGGGTCCGTGACAGGTTGTGGGACTGTTATGCAGTCCTCAAGGATGACAATCACACACTTTTCTTTCTCTCTCTCTTTCATATTTCAATAGGTCCATACATGATGATCTCATGTTATCATCTGATGTACTCATTTTTACATTCTCCTCCTTGATTTACTTTGTCCATAAATGATGGCACTGAAATTTAAGTTTCACACATTCAATATACTTATTCATGAAAAAACCATCTTAGTGAGTACATGTGACCTAGATATTTCTTGCTTTGAAATAAAAGTGTAGCTTCCCTCAGTGCTCAGATCATTTGATTTTTATAAAAGGCTGTTTTCACATTTCTGATTCACTGGATTTCGCCGATTGGGCTGAGGTTTGTAAATCATTGATACTTTTAGCAATCCACTAAAACAAGGCAAATTTCGGTGTACACACAATTCCTTCTTCAGCTACTTATGTACCAAGTACATACCTTCTATTTGGATGTAGCCATGGTGTGATTTTGGTGGTTCTGTTCAAATGTTAAAACTGAATCTTTCACTCTACAGCATCCTTTCAAAATGTCATGTGTGTATGTGTGTGAGAGTTCAGCCGACATGAATCTCTCTCTCTCTCTCTCTCTCTCTCTCTCTCTGCGCCACAAATTAGGAGAATTTATGTTCTCTTGGGAGTTTAAAAGTCAACTTTTGAGCCTTGTTGCCAAGCTCGTTGTATGTATTATTTTTATGGTTGATAGAGTTACGAGTAAAAAGTAAAAAGTATATCATAAAGATACTTTTGAAAGCACTGGCAAGGTAACAAACACCCCATTTGACTGTAGTGAGTTCACTTGAGCCACAAAGCCAACAACCAATGGAATCTTAAGAGTATGTACATACCTCTTTCTATGTAACTTTTTTTATCAATATAAAGTTCTCTAGATACTCTTTGTCACATGATTGATGTAAGTAAGTATCCCTCTCGCTCTCTTTAATCAATTCATTTGCTCAGGTGGGATAAACTTGATAATAAGTAAATTTGAATGAGCGATAAAATCCAAGTTGGAGGGAGTCGGAGGTGTTGTTGTTACATAAAGTATATTATGATTATGTACTAACTAAGTAATACCCTTAAGTGCTTAAGTGCCATAAGCACTGTTAAGTTCTCCACGTTCAATTTCAATTTTAATTCGGTTGTTCCTCTTTTTCTTTCTCTTTCTCTTTCTTTACCTCACTCAGTCAATCAGAATTAATCTGAGTGACAGTCTGAGTCTGAGTCTTAGTCTGATTACCGATTAAATCAATCTGGTCCACACATCATGTTACCCACAACCACCCCTCCACCGGGTCTGTCGGTACTTAGTGCTCAACAGCAACGTGCGAACGAATTGGCCAAGATTGCAAAGACTCAAATCGTGTTCAAGATTGGTGGTTTAACTGAAGAAAACTTTGCCTATGCACAACAAGAAATTCAAGCCGTTAGCTTCTTCTCTCGTTTCATTAATAATCTTTCTCAATAACTAAATCAAACTCATCATATTGTTCTCATTTCTTTCAAATTTCGTTCTCAGGTCGTTCGTCAAAACCCAGGTGATACCGATCTGTTTTACATTCAACGTCTCATACACGCTTCAATCTCAGCTCTAGGATTTCAATCATCTCATAACCTCTCATCAGGTCTCATTCTCAACTCCAACTCTCAATCTCAGCTTGCGCTTCGTCTCTTGACCTCCGAACTCAAGCTACTAGCACGTGATCCCTTTGCGGCCTCAAAGTTTGCATCAGCTTTGGCGGCTGCTTTACATGCCGGCGATGCTTTCGAACTACCGGCTTTCGTACGTGCAACTGGTCTTCATCCACTCGAACGATTACTTTTATTACCTCCTTTACTAGGACTTCTCGCTCTCACCCCTCCTCCTCCGCCACCATCGGCACCCTTACCACCTGGACTACCACCACCGCCTGCTACCACTCAACACCAACACCCAGCCTTATTAGCTAAAAAACGTCAGATCGCGCGCGATGCAGCTCAAATCCTTCGTGAATCGATTGGTGCTGCCCTTCATAGCTTATCAATCCCCATCAGTCCCGCTCAACCAAATCCTAACAATAATAACCCATCCACACCCTCACCTTCGACTGGCTCTGAGGAACAGATGCCCGAATTAACGGCTATTCAACTATCTAAACTCCTTGCCATTGTTATCTCAGACACCGCACTTCCCACTCCACCCCCTGATGAACCTCAACCTGAGCAACCAGAGTGGCTCTGGACACCTACCGTTCAACGAGCCGCCGTCCAAGCCCTCGTTTCTCGAGTCGGTCAAGAGCTTGCTGCTCAAATCGCAAATCACTGTCTGACCGAAGCTCGTTTCCCATCTGCGCCTACACCGATCGCTCTCCTTTACCGGATCTGTTCAGACCCAACCATCTGCACAGCCGATCTCTGCAAGTCTGTACTCCTCAAGACCGGCCGAGGAACTGGTAGTTCAGGATCAGCCGAGACAGAGGTCTCAGAACAACTTCGCGAGCTAGTCGTACTTGCGTCCAAGTACGGGCCCGAGTTTCATATCGATCATGTATCTTGGATAAGAGCTGTTGGAGAGCATTACTCTAACCGAATACGATGGTCGAACGTCATCATTCTCGCTTTCGATCGTCCTCAATCGGCTGGTGCTCTACCTGAAGGCTGGGGTCTAAGATTCCTTGCCAAAGTCCTCAGCCTTGCTCCATCGCTCACTCCTGCAGCGGCTGCTTCTTCCTCAGATCAAAATTCTCAAGATATCAAAACGCCTACTTCCGCTTCTTCCTCATCTTCAGTTGCTAGTGCTCGCTCCACGCCTGCTGTTGATCTTTCACCCGCCCGATTCAAACCTACCGCAGCCATCTCGAGTCTCTTTGAAACTTGGCGGAGCCCGTTATCAAAGATTCAACTCATCGATCGACTCCTTAGCCTTCCACTCGATGCCTCACCTTTCCTTCACGCTCTCAAGTCTACTCCACTTGCGCCCATGGTGGGGCCAGCTTGTCACAGATTGGTAGCGACCGAAGAACTTGGCACAGCAGCCTCGGCTACAATTAGGTTATTGGCTAAATCAGTAGAAATGAGTGCGTGGAATGTTAAGGAACTTGTTTGTGAACTTGGCAAACTGTTGGGACAGGGCCCGGGCGAAGGTCTGGAGGCGGGTGAGGCTGAGAAAGTGGTGGAGCGCGCGAGTGAGTTAGTCGAGCGAGCTTGTAAAGCTAACCCCGAGTTGGTGATGATCGCGCTTGTACAGGTGGAAGTAAGCTCCCATTGACTACATATTACAGCATTAAAGATCAGAAACTGATCCACATTAAAAATTTGCAGAGACCATGGGGCGTACTCCACAATGAGCTAGCGAACCAATTGCTACAATCTTTTCTGACCGGTCATCCCTCTCATCAACTTGTCTTCCAACGTCTCTGGCAGCTCGAGCCTACGTACCTGATCGGTGCCCTACAAGAGTTTTACGACTCAAGCGAGATGAATGTGACTCGTGTGCTTGATATCGCTCAAGACCTAAAAATTCTCGATAGTCTGCTTACTCACCCATCAGCATCCGAAGCTCTCGTACTCGACCTTGCCAGTCTCGCTTCTCGGCGAGAATATCTCAACCTAGATAAATGGCTCTCAGACCGACTTTCGGGTTCAGAAGGCGCTCGATTCGCTCATGGCTGTCTCGATTTTCTGGCTAAGAAGGTTGCCCATGATCTAGCACGTCATAGTACACCTACAGAGCCTACTACGCTTGCTCTCTCAGCTCCGACAGTCTCAATCTTTATTCGTACTCTTCGCGCTCACCATGAGCTCTTGAGTTTACCTGAGCTTGAGCGCTTCAAGGAAATTCGTACTCAGGCTGTTCAACTTCACCCGAAGTTAATGAATTTCCTACCTGGTAACACTGACGAACCTGGAGTCAGTCTATCTTCCTTCGACGCTCGTACTGAAGCAGAGGTCGACGCATTCTATAAGAAGATGTACGACCTTGAACTCTCCGTCGATCAAATAGTCTCAATTCTACGCGCTATGCTCGACTCCAATGAACCCCATTCACATCAATTCTTGGCCTGTTTACTATCGGGACTCTTTGACGAATACAAGTTTTTTGCTACTTACCCAGCCAAAGAGCTAAGCCTTACTGCCGCGCTTTTTGGCTCATTGGTACGTGAACAACTTATCGGTTACGTTCCACTCGGTATAGCAGTTAGATACGTACTAGATGCGATCAGACATCCGATAGAATCAAAATGGTACGCATTCGGTTCTCAGGCTTTAGCAAGATTTGCCGGTAGACTTGAGGAGTGGCCACAATTAGCAGGAGCAGTAGCCGAAGTTGAAGGTTTAAGATTAACTCATCCAGAAGTTTATCATAGAGCTAGAGCTGTATTAGGTGGGGAACCTGATTCATTCCTTGCTACTGTAGTAGGTAAAGGAGTAGAATCAGGTGGAGAAACGAGTTCTGAAACATCAGATCAAGAAGAGAGAGTATTTAGTGCAATAAGTTCAGATGATGAATTAATTAAACGTGAAATTAGAAGACGTAAAGCTATTGGTCTAGTAATTGATCCAACTGATAAACGATTAATTAGCTCAAAAGCTGCTTTTGTTGAACCACCTGAAGAAGTATCGGATAAAATTCTTTTCGTCATTAATAATCTATCACCCAATAACCTTGAATCAAAACTATTAGAACTTACTCGCGCACTTACTCCCGAGTTACACGTTTGGTTCGCAAAGTACCTTGTCACTCAAAGAGTTTCTATCGAACCTAATAATCATACACTCTATTTGAATTTAATAGAACAGCTGGAAGGATCAGATTCATTAGTACGTAGAGTAATAAATGAAACTTTAATAAAATGTTCAAGAATGTTGGAATGTGAAAGTACATTAAGAAGTGGAGCTGAAAGAACTATATTAAAAAATTTAGGAGGTTGGTTAGGTTCATTAACATTAGCAAGAGATAGACCTATCAAACATAGACAAATTTCATTCAAAGAATTATTAACACAAGGTTTAAGATCTAAAAAATTAATTGTCGCTATACCATTTGTTTGTAAAGTATTAGAACAAGCAAATAAATCTAAAATATTTAAACCACCAAATCCTTGGTTAATGGCAATATTACAACTTTTAATTGAACTTTATAAAGAAGCTGAATTAAAATTAAATTTAAAGTTTGAAATTGAAGTACTTTGTAAAGCTTTATCAGTAGAACTAAGTGAATTCAAAGTTAATGAAAGTAATAATAATAATACTCTAATTAAAAGTTTTATTGAAGAGTCTCTAAATTCAAAACAAGTTGAAGCAGTCAAAGAAGTGATTGAAATTGAAGAATTAAATCTTGAACGTAATTCAACTGCTAATGCCCCTATTATTAATTCTGCTAACGCTCCTTTACAAGTAAATCCAGTTTCAGTTCAGAATAATGTGGGTGGTGTACAAGGTTTAGGATCAGGTGGTGCTGGATACGCGAGTGGACTTCAAGGTAAGTTATCTTTTTTTTTGGTCCTTTCGCTTCTTACTTTATTTTAACTCATTTTCCTTGTGTTTCGTATGGGGGTTATTTAGAGTTGCTTAAACAGGCGTTAGTTGAGCTACCACACTTGATCAAATTCGGACGTGAGAGCTCAGATCAAGTATGGCGTCGAATAGTCTTAAGCGCCATAGAGCGAGCGATAAAAGATGTCTGTTCAGAAAAATCTCTTTGAGATCATTTTTCTCTCATCATCCAATCCAAGACCTGATTTTGTTTTTTTTTGTGGAATAGATCATCGGGCCTGTAGTTGAACGATCAGTAACAATTGCTTCAATTTCGACTCGTGAACTTATGGTTAAAGATTTCGCGATGGAAGGTTCTGAGGATCGAATGAGAGTCGCTGCGCGACTTATGGTTAGACATCTTGCTGCTGCTCTTGCTGCTGTTACAACTCGAGAACCACTTCGAAATCAAATCGTAGCTAATGTACGAAGTTTGGTACTCAACACGGAGGTCAGTCTATTTCTACTCTTCTTTTTTTATTTCTGACAAAAATTAGTCTGCGTGGAGGAATGAGTTTCCTAATGTTTATACTTGAATTTCATTTTACTTTATTATCATTCTTTGACAAAAAAATGAAAATAGGGAGGAGTTGGGGAAGAGGAAATCCTATGGGTTGCTAATGAGAACTTAGAAGTGGCATGTCAAGTAGTAGAAAAAGTTGCGACGGAGAAAGCCATGATGGAAATTGATGATTGTTTGAGTGCAGCTTATGAGGCTCGACGACGACATCGAGAGGTTTGTATTTTCTTCCCCAAATATGTCAAAAGAGGACAAGTAAAGCTGATGGGAGGGCATTGAGACAGCTTACGACTAATGCTTTTTGGGACACTTCGGCTATGGCCGCTTCACATTACTCGGGTATGCTTCCTAGCCCGTTAAGGCTTAAGCTTGGAGGACTCGAACCTGATCAGTTAAGGATTTACGAGGAATTCTCGGTTGCTCAACCACCACCTACTCAATCACGTTCGTCCTGATTTTTCTCAAAAAAAATAATAATCTTTTATCTTGATCTCAGACTGTTGAATAAATGTATATGTGTGGTTTCTTTGGGATGGTAGATGGTGAGCAAGGTGAACAACAACCACAACCACAACCACAACCACAACCACAACACCAGCACCAACAGCAACAACAACCGCGTGGGAATCGGGTTGAGTTGGTCCATGAGGTCCTTGCGCGGATCAACGTCAGTCCTTTTCTCATCACTCCCTTTGGTTTACTAAAGCTAATGATATCGTGTCTTTTTGATCTGACCCTAGGCGCTCGCGGCGGAGGTAGAAGCTGAAGGCCGAGAAGAAGCGAATGTAAAAGGTCAAGTGGAAGGTTTAATAGAAGCCGTAGCCGGACTAGAATCAACGATGGGCGTAGCACAGAAATGTGTAGCGATGCTCTACCGAACCGGTACTAGCTTCGGGCGAGACGTGTGGGTAGGCGTATTAGAAGCTGTTTGTAGACTATCACCTAAAGTAGGCCAGGAAGTTTGTCAATGGTTACTCTATGCTGAAGATGAGGTATGTTCTTGTCTACATATATTTTATCTCTCCTTTTCGAGGCTGAAGGAGTTTTTTTGGGGGGGACGAAACAGAGGAAGTATAGTGTGCCAGTGACGTTGGCCTTAGTAGGAAGAGGGATTGTACCTGTGACAGAGTTTGATGGACAAATGGCACGATTAATCGTTAGAGATTATAAACCGAGCGTTGTGGGTTTTGTAGCTGAATTCTTAGTTGGAGTTTTAGATGGTGAAGCAAGTGAGAATGTTTCGGTAGGAATGATGAGACATTCGATTGGAGCGCTCGGACGAGCTGTACAACTGGGTCGAGCAAGTCCAGGGTGAGTGATTGAAATTTCAAATAAATAAATAAAAAAAAAAAGTAGAAATAGGCTGATGATGTTTTGAGAGAGCATTAGGGTGAGGAGTTTATTAGAAAGGGTAGAAGAGAAGTTAGTAGAGAAAGAGGTCGAATCGGAGGAAACGAACGCGAAAGGATTGACGACAGTCACAATCGGCGGAAATGGGACTGAATCGGGAGAGCTGAGGGATCAGTTGAGCTTCTGTTTCGCGGAATGGGTACGAATGTATGCGAACGCGTACTCGATCGAGAAGCCCTTCATCGATTTCGTGAGCTCACTCCAGGCGCACGGGATCCTCAAGGGTGAAGAGCTCAGCTCAGCCTTTTTCCGAGTATGTATGGAACTCTCGATCGATGCTTACATCAAGGCAAAGGCCGCCGGTCGATCGGCGGCTGGTGGTATCTTTCAGCCTGTGGACGCGTTTGCTCGACTGATCGCTCTCATGGTCAAATATCATACCGATCCTACAGGCGTGGACGTAGGCCGGGCTAAGACTCACTATATGTCTAAGCTCCTTAGTATTGTCTTGTTAGTCATGGGAAGGTTTCAGAAAGAGCTTGGTGTACATTTTCAACAGAAGCCTTTCTTTCGATTCTTTTCAAGCTTGCTCGTTCATCTGCATGCGCTCGAGGGACATCTCGGGAGTTCATACCAGTCATTGATGATGACGATCAGGTACGTAGAATCTTGGTTTAAGTAGAGGGAGCAACGGGATTGAAGACTAACGGAGAGCCTTGTTGCGAGTATAGTAATTTGATCGACTCAATGCAACCCGCCAATTTCCCAGGCTTTGCAACTTCCTGGATGGCACTGATCAGTCACCGATTATTAATGCCAAAGCTCTTGATGTTTAAAGATCGAGAAGGCTGGCCGGCGGTTCATAGGCTCTTACTAGCCCATTTAGGTTTCCTTAGACCTTTTCTCAATGCTCCCAAGTTAGGTGAAGTAGGTCGAACGCTTTATACGGGCACGGTTAGAATTCTTCTTGTACTCCTTCACGACTTTCCTACCTTTCTTGCAGTCTATTATCATTCGCTCGTTAGTGCTATCCCAGTACATTGTATTCAACTCTCTAACGTCATCTTAGCAGCTTACCCGGCTGGAGTCGGATTGGTTGATCCGTTCGGACAAGGTTTCAGATTAGAGAAATTACCAGAGTCGAGGGTGTGTCCGACGATTATGTCAGACTACATTACGTTACTTGAGACAGAGGGTTTACGTGCGCGAGTGGAGAGCGTACTTGGTGGTGGTGGTGAACGAGGAGAGCTAGTGGAAAGTGTGGTACGAAGAATGACCAAAGATCGTTCACATTCGAACACTGCTACCATTAATTCTCTAGTCCTCTTCCTTGGTGTACGTGCGATTGGTAATGGAGAAAATGATTATGAAGCGAACAGCGAATCAGCCATGATACTAAAAGATTTAATTGAGATTGCTGACCCAGAGTGTAAGTTTATTTATCTTGAATGCTAAATTCTAATTAAAATAACTGATGATAAAAACGTTTAATTTGGAAAACAAAAAACAATCAAAAATTAAATAGGTCGATATATGATTTTAGTGTCATGTATATATCAATTAAGATGGCCAAATGCACATACAAAATGGTATTCAAATTTATTGATAGATATATATACATTGAATAAATTAGAATTAATTAAAGATCAATTGATTAGAGTTTTCTTAGAAAGAGTTATAGTACAAAGACCTCATCCATTTGGTATAATTTATAGTTTTATACATTTATTATTCAATTTAGGTATTGATCTTGATTCAAACAAATTAAATAAAATTAATAATGAAGAAAGTTATAAAGAATTAAAAGCTTTATTAGGAATATGTAGAAGACATGTTTAGAAAGAAAAGAACAACAACAACAACAATATATATATATATATATATACAAAATATACAAATTGATTTTGGTCATGCTCTTCTATGACTACTAAAAGAAAAAAAAAAAAAAAAAAAAAAAAAAAAAAAAAAAAGAGAGGGAAAAGAAGAGAAGTGTTTTTTTTTTTTGGGGGGGGGGGAAGGGAAGGCGGCAATTATTTAGAATCAGAACAAAAAAACAAAAAACAAGAGTTTTTTTTTTTCATCATGATCATTATCTTTAGCTTTTTTTTTTTCCCCCTTCCTCTTAATAGGTTATGTTGTGTGTGATTGATTGGAAATTGTTTATTATCTTATTTGTTTATCAGTGATATTTTCTGGCAAAAAAAAGGGTGAGATTAGATTTTTTTTTTTTTTTTTTTTTTTTTTTTTTTTTTTTTTTTCTTTTTTTGGGGGGGGGGGGGGGGGGGGGGAGGGTTTATAAAAATGATGATAGGATTAGGAAAGGTGGGGTGTATTTGTGTAGCTCGTTTAGTTTTTTATATAAGAGCAAGAGTTTTTTTTGTTGTGAAGAATAATTAAATAATAATAATAAAAAAAAAAAGAAGATCATTGTTGTATATAGGAATCCTCCTTTACTCGATTGATACGCGTTTCTTTCTTTGGGGGAGGGCTTTTGTTGATTTTTATCAGCATTTTTGTTTTATTTTGTCATGTTGGATTAAAAAAAAAAAAAAAAAAAAAAAAAAAAAAAAACATTTTATTGAGGATGATGATGGTTTAGTTTGAATTTGTTTGGACACTTGATGGGTATCATTCATTGTCCGGGTGGGCTGATTGTAACTTTGTGAGATTTTAAGGCGCAGGTGTTTAAAATTAATTTGAGAAATATGAAACATTAATTAATTCCTTCGTTCACGATTATTACCATGGCTGAACTTGATAATCTGAGACAACAACAATACTCACTCGGACCCACCTTCTTATGCCCGTTCGGATGGCCAACTGAACCCAATTATCCAATCGATTTAGAATCTAGTATCATTAATACCGATGGGACTGGTTCAACTCAGAAATCTGAACCAAATCTAACGACTTCGAACCTGAATCAGGCATGGGATACTATATTTGGTAACTCAGATTCACTGAGTGATGAAGAACAAGTCAACAGGACATACCTCGAGGTACTCTATTTACCTGAATCGTATTCGAAATCAAACCAGGTAAATGGATTCCAGCTTGGTTTTGATTGGATAAGCTTTGTTTTTGATTATATGCAATTTTTAGAAGTCACCTTTGATATTACTTACAGAACGATTAAAGTCAATCTCAGTTGACTATAGACCAGAAGAAAAGATTGAACTACTCGAATCGTTTTTAATTTCTGAACAAGTTTTAGCCAAGAAATGGAGTGAGAGCGTAAGGGAGTACGTTGATGAGATTGAATCGATCGATTATCAAGAAGAAGTTGAGATTGAGAATGAAGATGAAATGTTTCATGCTCACGAATTAGAGGTTATAAGACTCATCATTCAATATCATCAAGAACCGTTACCGAATTATAAAACTTGTGGGTCTGAACCTGAACCTGAACCTGAACGTGAACGTGAACGTGAACCTGAACGATGGTCTGATCCTAAATCGAATTCGAAATCGATTATGAAAGAAAACTTTACTAGAACTAAATCTATTAGAGAATGGATTGAAAGCTGGGGTGCTAGAGAGTTAGTGATCTAATCTTACTTTTCAGACTTTACATTACTGATATATGATCGGTTGTTTTTTTTATTTTTTGTTTATTTTTTGTTTAGAGCTCAAATCCAAATCGTTTTTTTACTTGAGATTATCTTATTAACAAATACTTACAATGATCAAGGAAATCAAATTTTAACTAATCATCAACATAAAATACTTTCATCACCCAAAAAAAATTCACAAAAGGTTAACAAGATTGTCAAAAATGAAGAAATCGTATCTGATTTAGAGAATTTACTTGAATGTCTAATTGATCGTTTGGCAATGTGGCAAATTTTATCTGAATTTGAAATTTCTCATCATCAAACCACCAATTTTAGTGATCTTTCGTTTAATAAAATCGAACTTGATGACGCTCAAAGGTTTTGGATTGATGTAGTTGAAGAATTGTAAGGATTTTGTTATAATATCATTATTTCCAAATATCATATAAAACTGATGATTTGTCTTTCTCTCTCTCTCTCTGTCATTCTAGTTACACCGAACAAATTCCACTATTAAATCCATCATTCCGACCTAAACTATTTCCAACGTCAATATACGAAACCACAACCTCATCACTCGATCCAACTAGTTTTCAATCAACTAGTCATTCATTAAGAACACCCAATTTAAAAAAACTTGATCAACAACAAATTTTAAGAGATTCAAAAGCTGAAATTTTTTTAAATAGTCCAAATAAACGTTCCAAAAAAAATTTATCATCAACAAATGATTTTAATAAACGAATTAATTCTAGAAATTTATTTAAACGTAAAGAAGTTAGTATGACTCATTTACCTTTTATATCTAGATCTAATAATCATAATAGAATCAATGTTATTAAACGTAAACAAATTTTACCTAAAAGTCAGTTTTTTTTTTTTTTTGTTTTTTTTTTCATAATAATCAAACCAATTGATTATGGAAATAATTGTTTTTTTTTTGGTTGATTCAGAGATTGTTGGGAATGAAAATCAAATTTCTAGAACTGAAATTTTAGCAACACCTAATAAGAATAGAAGTTGGTGTTTTTCTTTTTTTCTTTTTTTCGATGAATAAAAAAACAAAAAAAAACTGACACTTTTTTTTTTTTTTTTTTTTTTTTCTTAAAATGAGAAAGTAAGTGAAGGAAGGAAGGAAGAAAGGAAATTTAGGTGGTTTTTCCCTTCAACAGATGATTTAGAAATGCATGAAATGTTTTTTTTTTTTTTTTTGATATGGTGTTATAAAAGTTTAAAAAAAATTAACTAAATTTATTTAAAAGGTATTATACTTTTGTTTTAGATATACTATCATTTTTTTTTTTTATCTATTGAAATATATAAAAAAAAAAACTGGAAAATCAATTGATTCTCTTAAAATGTTTAAAACCATTATGATCATCAGTTTTTTTTTTTTTTTTTTCAAACTTGTATATATTATTCAATTTGGTATCCTGTTAAGTTATATAGCCACCTATTGAAATTTGAAATTTGAAAGTCAGTTTGCAAAAAAAAAAAAAAAAAAAAAAAAAAAAAAAAAAACTTACAATACATTAAAAATCTTGGATTAAATGAATGTATGTAACATTTTTGAGATCTAGAAACTGGAAATCTGAATCTTGATAAAATCATATTCATTTAGTAGTAGTAACACTGCAAAAATTAATGAATTTTTCCTATGTGAGAAATGATTAAAATTTTACACAAAAATGATTAAAAAAAAAAA
>MU167259.1:9613-20810 GCA_015951145.1 Cronartium quercuum f. sp. fusiforme G11 | reverse complement strand
AGTGTCACTCTTAGGATATGGGCTGGCTTGTGGTTCCAGCTCATGCTATTACAGGGCCACATGGGCCAATCTGTGGTTGGTTACTGTCATGGCAGGCACTGCCAACATATTTTCATCGCATGGAAGCTTGCTATGTAACATAGCATGTCTTCATGTGATACTATGGACCATTTTTCAAGGTCTTGGAAAATAGACCTATTGCATTGCATCTTGGCCTGCTATGTGACATAGCATGCCTCTATGTGATGCAATTTTCTTGGCGGTGTTTCTTGGCAGTGAAAGCATTCAAAGCTCACATGAAAGGTATGTATGTAGGTTACAAGTTTTTGACATCAGCTCATTTGACTTGACAGTAAAACTCTCATTTGATAGACAGTCTTAGGCTTCCAACCCAATTCTGATCAAAGACAAATGAGTACAGTTGATAAGACCAAGGTTAAAGAAAATACACCTTTGGACTTGTTTTTTGCTTTATAATGTATAGTTTTTATTACAAGCTACTATGTTTATCTTGAGAAAATGTGTTGTAGGACGATGATTTTGAATATGTACACACTGAAACTTGAGGAATATAAACAAAATAAGTGTGTTGTGTAAACAGAGTCAATGGCGGGTCGGATCTGAGTCTTCGGTATGTGTTACACTGACTGGCCCCGTGATGTGAGAGTGAGATATCGGTTGAAATAAAAATTTTTGAAAGGAAAACAAGATTTGAAACTCAAACCCAAGATGAACCATCACCATCACCTTCATCACCATCCACACACAATCGAACCAAGTCCAGCTACCTCAATCTCATTAGCTTCATCAATCGCTTCATCATCAACATCATGTCATTCACCACCCTTACCACCCTACAACAAACCATCCATCAACTTATTACCTTTACCAAACCACACTCGATTACCTCATTCTAAATTAATTGTTTGCTTCTCTATAGCTATTATCTTTTATTTAGGTTACATCACCGGTTCTGCTAATTTAAAACAAGTTTCGAAATCGGTTGGTTTTAATAATATCATCAATCGTTATCAATCGGAATCAAATCAGATCCCTTTTTTGGTCAACTTACCTCATCATCAGCAGCATACTAAAATTCCTAGATATCTTCATTATGTTTTTGGTATGTCTCCTGACTTTGGTGGAAAGGTATGCTGAATCCTTTTATTTATTTATTTTTGCTCATAATCATGTAGACTGATTTGACGGTTTTTTATTTTTATTTTATTTTTGATAGCCTTTCGGATTTATTCATTTCGCTGCTTTACAATCTGCATTACAAATTTTAAGACCTGAGAAAATATTTATACATTATGCATATCTTCCTACTGGTTGGTGGTTTGAAAGGGTTTTAGAAATTGAACAAGTTAAACTTGTCAAAGTAAGAGATGTGAGTAATTAAATTTATATATTTCTCTGAGTAGTACATAGATTTAAATTGGATTGATTTTTTTTTCAGGTTACGGAGATCTTTGGTAGACCTGTTGAACATTTTGCTCATAAAGCAGATGTTTGTTTATTTTAACTTTTCTTCTTCTTCAGCCTTTCTGTATTGAATGTTCATTTTGAATTTGTTATTGTTGTTAGATTATTCGTCTTGAAGCTCTACGTGATTATGGTGGAATTTATTTAGATTTTGATGGTAAGTCTACATTCACTCACCTCCCCTCTTGTACCAAAACCCAATACTAACACCTCCACAAAAAAAATAGTATTTATAGTCCGAGATTTTACCGATTTATTAAATGAAGATGTAGTATTAGGACAAGAACAATCACCAGAAACGAAATTAAGATCATCTACCAATTCAAAAACTCCTGAGATATTAGGAGTTTGTAATGCGATTATTTTAGCAAAACCTTTTTCTCCTTTTATTTCTCGTTGGATTTCTTCTTATCGTACATTTGATAAAACTCGTTGGGCTGATCATTCGGCTTCAATACCTTGGTCTCTCGCTCTGAAATTTCCTCAAGAAGTTACTATCCTTGGTCCTGAAGCTTTCTTTTATCCTCTTTGGTTTGCTTTACTCTTTTTTATTTTTTATTTTTATTTTTTTGGACTGATTTTGGCTCGGTTGATCTTTAGGCATGAAGATCATCTTTGGTTAGTTCATCGTTCATTAGATTGGTCTTTTGATAATTCAGGTCAATTAGCCTACCATGTCAGTCCATCTTTTCTTTTGCTTCTTTCCTTCCTCCTTTGACTGAGTTTTTATTTTGTTTTGTCTCTAGGCTTGGAGTTCATTAAGTTATGAAAATGAACTAAAGAAATATGATCCTGATTTGATTCATGTCGGGGGTGGTATCGAAAATGGTGAAAATAGCTTTAGTTATTTTGTTAGAAGATATATACATCTTGATATTCAAATTAAATGGTCTGAAGCTAAAAAATTAGGTGAACTTTGAAAAAAAAAAAAAAAAAAAAAAAAAAAAAAAATGAAATAAAATTAACAGCTCTTTGTATTTAATTTATTTTTATTCCTAATTTTTTGCATCTACACTTTTTTTGTTGTTTTTTGGTTTGACTAGGATTAGGTTAGGATTGGATTCTTGCATTTGTACGTTGTGTGTTTGGGTTGATGATGATCAAGTTACAGTCGTTAGTGGAATTTTTTAAATGCATCTTTTTTTTTTTCTAATTACATGCAGTTTTTTCTTTTTTCTTTTTTTTTTTTTTGAGGTGGGGGAAGAAATTTTTTTCTTGAGACTTTGTCTTTTTTTTCTTCTTCCCCATTGTTTACTGTTTTTTTTTTTTCTTTTTTTTTTGTATGGGTAGTGGGTGATGATAAATCTATGCTATAAGGATTTGTTGCCATTTTCGATTATGGAGGAATAATTTATTAGAATATTTTTTTGTCAAAATTTGAAAGGAAAAGAAAAAAAAGATATAGATGGGTGTTTTTCTTTTTTTCAATAACTTTTTTTTTGGTTCGTAAGTCTTAAAGGCTTTTTTTTTTGTGTGTGTTCATTTTCAGTTCTTTCAACCTGATTTAATATTTTGACAAGATATATATATATATATGTAAATCGTTTTTTATTTCATAGTGGAGAAAATTAATCAGTCAAAGATAATAATAAAATCAAGGAATAGCTTTTCAAAAGCACACGTCCTACACTCATGATCATCAATGTCAGGAACGACGGGTCTTACCGAATCCTAGTGTGAGGTTCACCATCAGACCAATACGCTGCCATTCGACGAGTCGGGTGTAACTTAGTTTAAAATGGAACCATAGAGAAACAGGTAAGACGAGAGAGTACACGTTCAAATTTTATAGAGTAGGGACTCTCAATCACCGCCATGAAAAGAAAGGCCAGAGCTTGTGGTTTGTGAAGTGTGCAGGCTGAGCGAGTGTGGTGTTTGTGGATTGGACTCTAAATTCATTATGGTTCACAAAGAAATGGCTAAGTCTTATATTCACCAGTTGCTCAGTCAATCTAGCTGAGATTCAAAAAAAAAAAAAAAAAAACTATGCTCACCTGTATTTTTCATAATTTGTAAAAGGTCAGAATTCCTCTAGGTTCTGAAAAAAAAAAAAAAAAAAAAAAAAAACTCACCTATCAATAACCAAGGTTCTTTTAATCTTTATGATGGAAATGTGAACCTGAACCAGTCATTTCTCTCTTTTTTTTTTTTTTTTTCTTTCATGTAATTTATGTGCTCTCAGAGCTGGTTTGTCTCAGGCATCACATTTGATCTCACTAGAGGTAAATTTCAAAAATGTGAGATTAACCCCGATTGTAATGAAGCAACGGCAAAAAAAAAAGAAAAGAAAGAAAGAAAAAGAAAAGGATTTAGAATTGAAAATGCAGACAAAAACATGTGTAAGCCATCATCTTGTATCACATTTTCATCATGTTCCATTTTTTTTTTTTTCTTATCTGAATCAAAACTGACTCAGTTACACTACACATAGACCTATTCTGGCCCTCTTTAGGGTACCCTACTTAATACGGTACTGGTTTACCATTCATCTAAACTAATCATAGGCCACAGGAAAAAAAAAGAAAGAAGAAAAAAAAACTCCTCCCGACTAGAGGTAGTTTGGTCCTGTATCTAGGCTATTGTAGTGCATTTTATAGCATTGTGATACCATCTATGCTAACCAGATGAATGAATCCATGTTAGAAAATTCCAGGTATGATACTCCCTATGCCCTGCAAATCACAATGGACTTGAATGTGAAAATTCAAAGTGATACTTATTCCAACGTATCATTTACACAGGATTTTTTTTTTTTTTTTCAATTGACTCTCAGATCAGTTCCCAAAGAGCCAATTCCCTTGGATTTGTAAGGAATCCAGGTATTTATTTTCGAGGCAATTGCAATGGAAGCGACTTAGCTGTTTCAGAGTTGCTAAAAGTCAGCATTGAATTGCATCAGCTTTTTCACCTGATGCAATATCAGGCAATAGATCAAATACCAAGGCTATCCTAGACTGGACATGTTAACCTTCTTGGCTGCTGTAATAATGCCCTTGGATTACATCAAGTGTCTCGATACAATTTACAGATATGGTGTAGAAATGTAGTAGCGCACGTCAGACTCAAACTAATATAGGGATATGAGTATGCTTATATCAAGGCATCTCCAGCGCCACGTCATCTCCTTCAGCGTGTCAGCCCCTGGCTTGCTCTTTCCCTCAATTCAACTATTGCTGGGAAAGAGTAAGTCACCCCTCTATTTTTCTCTCCTATTTTCTTTCTCTCACTATGCCTGTTTCTATCATCTTCAACCCTATTTCAACAAGTATATGTACTTGATCCTGATTTCTCTCATTAAATGGCTGTCAACAGAATATAGATTGTTTTCTTTATTGCTGACAGCCTCTGACATAATTATCCCACACACTACTCTACAGGTTAGTGTGTGTGGCTAGGGATCAAGGGTTGAAGAGTTGCTCAACCCCATATTGATCCTTTCTGTGTCAGGTCTTTGTTGGATCCGTGGATCTCTTCTTATGGTACCACATGTGATCCGACATTCATGATTAAAGGGGGCTCAAGTTGATTCACTTTATAAAGTTTAACAAAAAGTCATCATTTATCCACTTTATGTATCTATATATACTAGATTTTCTTTGGCTTTAATATGAATTTTTTGTATGAAATCAAATTATTCAATAAATTTACTCGAGATGAAAAATCGATCAAAAACGTTTTTCTCTATCATTACCATTGAACCAAAAACAGGTAATTTAAAGACTTGAAACTACATACATAGGTAGATGAAAAAAAAAATGACGTTTTACTCATTTCACAGTGACTCTTTCTTTGATTCGAATACGCATGTTTTTGGGTTTTCAGAGAATTTTATATAGTAAAGCTCTTTTGATTAAACTTTTTGAGGTTCAAAAAAAACAACAACATCTACTCGTCATCATGATTTGAATTAAAAGAAATGACCACTGTAAGTCCAGTGTGTATGATGTCATCTGCATCAATCTTTGAGGATCTAGTGGTCCATTCCCCACCTCGCTTCTTGTAGGAAATGTGATTCCTGAGTCTGCATACGTATTCAAACATTTACGAGAGAACCAAGAAATTCAAGCATGACTCGATGGGGAATGTGATAGTGCTTGAGTACAAGTTGCAGGATGAGGATAGGAGCCGAGGGATGAGTTGGATAGATCGATCAAAATCAAATACTACAGACCCACTTCTTGGAGACCTCATGGAGGATGGAAATAGAAATAGGAGTGAAAAAGTAGTCTTTTTATTTAAAAAATGTGGCGATCAAAGGGGATGAAGTTTGAAAAGAAGGGGGTCTTAAGATTGTTTAGGTAGTGCTAGGTGACGTAATTAAGTAGTACTTCACACTGGTCAGACCGAGGGACCGGCTGATCCGGTCGTCCGAGACGTTGTCGATCCGATCCGACTTTGGTCTCAATTTTCGATTTTCCATCTCACTCAACTTAACTGCCGCTCTCTCACCTCACCCTTGACCAACTCTTCATCGCCAAATCCATTTACCCAACACTCAAACCAATCAAACCATCCACTCAACCACTTGACCACCTCACTTACCATCATCATGCGATCTAAATTCAAAGACGAACACCCTTTCGGTCAGCTTCTGGTCTTGACTACTTTCCTTCTTTCTCTCTTGACGGTCCAATCGGATATGATAATAAATCAGTCGGATAAGCCATATGAACCTTGTCCTAAAACTCTCCCTCATCACGTTTTGCAATCGAGACTACTTTTCTTGTTGACTTACCTGATCCCTTTCTTCATTTACAGAGAAGCGAAAGGCCGAAGCCGAACGAATTCGGTAAGTCAAATCTCCTATCTTGATCGCTCAATCAGTCACGAACGAGATACTAACTTATTTCCCTACTACCATAGTCAAAAATACCCTGACCGTATTCCTGTACGCAAAAAAAGACTCGAATCTCTTCATCAAGATCTCCCCCTCCCCTTACTAACGTTTTGATCATGGGGGATTTTTATATAGGTCATCTGTGAAAAAGCGGATAGAACAGATATACCCACGATAGATAAGAAGAAGTACTTGGTACCATCAGATCTTACAGTCGGACAATTTGTTTACGTGATTAGGAAAAGAATTAAATTAGCACCTGAGAAAGCTATTTTTATATTTGTTGATGAAGTCTTACCTCCTACTGCTGCACTTATGAGCGCAATTTATGAAGAACATAAGTAAGTATTTTATTTTATTTTATTTTTCTTTCTTCATGATTTTTTGGTTTTTTTTTGGAATGGTTTACTTATTTTTCTTTTTTCAGGGATGAGGATGGCTTTCTGTAAGTCATTAGTTTATGAAAAAACACCCACTTTTATTTATCATCCTCATTTAACTCAACTCCAATCGCTTTCCTCTTTCTTATACTATTATCAGTTATGTGACTTATTCAGGCGAGAACACTTTCGGTACTCAATCTCGTCTACTTGACAATTGCAACATCACCATCCCCATTTGAACATTTCTTTTTACTATTCTGCTCTACAAACCTCGTTTTCTTTTTCAATTCCTATCGTCTCAATGTTGTGTGCCCATTATTTTCTTTTACAAATCCAGATCTTTCTCCTCCTCCAACAACAACAACGCTTTCCTTTCCCCCCCCCCTTCTCTATATAGGTAGTTGTTCTCGTATGTGTGTGTAAGTGAGCGAGCGAGTAAGTGCGTGTGTTAGTACAACCAGAAAGGAGGATCTAGCAAAAAAAAAACCAAAACAAGGATTGACCGATTCAATTTTTTTTTTTTTTTGTGTTCAACTACAATCTTCCTATTACACACACACTAGTTTTACTGTTCACCTAAAAACACACATATAAGAGACTGAACTAACTCGGCCACACAAAATTAAAAAAAAAAAACCCTTATAGTCTTTTTTTTCCTGTTCGGAAAACTTCTGTTCCTTTTCGTTACTCAGTTTTTCATTCAACAACACAACAACCTACATACATCCGGTGTAACAATTGTTTCTTTTCTTTTTTTTTTTTTGAAAGTATTTTGTCTATTCAATTGTTTTTTTGTTTTTTGTACCATCTGATTATGTTCTTGCTTTCAATATAAAGAGAGAGAGAGAGAGAAAGTTGATTTGTTCAGTCTTTGGTATTATATTTTTCTATTGTGAGGGCTTAGTAGCTTTAGTGTGAGACCATCAAATGATTATTTTGAACATGAAAGGTTTTGGTATCTTCTTGAAAGAAATTGTCTACCTTTTTGTTTTTCTTTTTTTTTTTTGTGGTTATTGAAAAAAACTTTTGAAACAAAAAAAAAACAAAAAAAAATCAATATATATATATTTATGTTAAGATTATCATGATAAGATTTTAAGTAGAGGAAATCAAGGTTTTCTTTTTTGTTTTTGTTTCCAAAAAAATAAAAAATAAAAAATTAAAGGATTACACTTTATCAATATATATATATATATATATATAAATATAGGGTTATGGTATCCACACCCCCAACAGGCCTTTTTATATACACCACGGGGACAATTGGACCGGCCCAAGACGGTCGATTGCCAGCGACCTCAGGTCTTCGACCGACTATGGCGGGTGGACCGTCCCCAAAAGGACACAAGGATGGACCATATGAGGATGGTCGACCCCATTCATCCTCATATCGACCTCAAGTCAATATGAAATTGAAATGCGGTCGACCTCATATCGACATCTGAGCTCACCAGCCAGATCGATTGGGGCTCGATTTGGCTTGCTCACGGCTATCCAGGCTTGTATGGAGGGCAGTTCGGGAGGGCCAGTAAAGCCTAAAAGGCTGCTAGCTTCTGATGGTTTTTGATAGCACAAAAGATAAGTGTATATAGTCTGATTGCGTTGGATGCATACAAACAAATGATACAAATATGAATCTACAGTACAATAAGAGCCAAAGAGCTTGCGCTCGTGAGGGATGCGAAAGAAATCGGGAGTGCTGGTACAAGTTCAGTCCATCTGAACAACAAAGAGAGTCTCATCGGGAGTCAGAACGGGACCATGGGGAAGACTTACCTCAAAGGCTGCATATGACAAATGTTTCACTAATTCTTTAACTTGACCAACTACTTCCTCAATGCCCATTTCTCCCACTCTCCAAATCATATTTCAAGTTTCTCCTATCCCATTGCCTCCTTGATGTTGATGAGATAAAACGCAAGTCCTTCTTCCATCTGAAAAGAGTTCTTCACACCTCGATTTTCTAACCCTACAAGGTGAGGAAAAAAAGAAAAGAGAAGAACGCGTTAATAATCAATCGAGATGTTCAAAAAAAAAAGGGGGGGAAACTGAAATAGACTTACCCTAAACGACTACCACCACCCCACAATCTGTACATCTTCTATAACAGTCTTTGCATCCGATACAAATGACTTCAATAGCAAATTGAATAGCAGATCTACCATTTTGAGCGACTATTCCTCTTACTCCTATTGTCTACCACAACAATCACATGTGGTCGGAGCTGTGACATCATCAGTACGTCGATTACACTTACGCATACTCATTCCAGCAGGAAATTGAATAGTAAAAATAGTAAAACCTCTAAATGGGATCGAGACTTGCCTCCCATGATTTGTACCTATGGACATACTACTACCCATCTCTTGACAATCTCTACTAGTCATTGAATTTGTGTGATTAATGATTCACAAACCCAAAAATTTGTCAATCAAGTAAACAAAGGATCCCAAAGAGTATAGACTTTCAACTTGCTGACTAAATTGTTGGCCAAATGCTTGACTGATGTATCAACCCTTTTGCATTTAGTGTAAAATAGAATGACTTGACCAAGTTCACTCGATTTCAAAGACTGTGTATCAATAGACATCTTCAGATGAGCAAGTTCATGATCAGTCTGTGAATCTAAATAAATAAAAAAACCAATTCAAAGATGTAAAAACACTCACTTTAGTAAGTAATTGTAAGAGAGAACATTGGATATTGAGATCAGGAAGCAAATGATCTGGAAGTGGCTCAAGCCATTTTTTCACAGCTTCAAGTAGACCATTATCTAATGCAGCAGTTTCTAAATGAGATATGAAAGGCAGAAATAAAAACTTCAGTCAAACCAGTTCTGCTAAAATTGTCAAAATGACACATTTGAGATAAGAAGTGATTGACTTTTGGATAGTAGAAGTGACCATTGGTAATAATATCATCTTAGCTGTTGCTAGTCTTCTTTCCTTGCTAGCTTCATTATCAAGAGTTTAGTACATATGCACTTCTGGGCCAATAGGAATCAGCTCTTGCTCAGGTTCATCAACCTGTTGTTGGTCATATTCCTCTGTCTCAGTCAGACAATAATGTTTTTGAGAAGAAGTGCAAGAAATGGTATGTTTGTAAGAAGAATTAGTTATAAAACCACATATTCAAACTCAACCAATAATTTGAAAAATTATTTATTACTAACAAATCTCTGTGTGCTTAGGATGAACAGAAAAGGATGATGATGGTAACTTGCCATTGTCAGGTGATAAAGTGAGGAAGTATAGGAGTAGTTGTACAGTATCATTCCTGCCAAAGAAGTTGAATGTGATGGTAATAATGCAGGCATGGGTAACTGATCAAGATGTATGGATGATCTGGAGGAATAAGATGATTGAGGGCTAGTTCCCCAATGAGGTATTTCCTCATCTGATGCTGACCTAACTTCATAGGTATTTCCTGTAAAATGTTGGTGATGGTAATGGTTAAAATGTGTTGCAGTTGTGGCTGACTGAAGAATAGGCAAAGGAGAGGATGGATCAGAGTGCAAATATCCCGAAGAAGGGTGCAAAGTATGACAATTGGAAGGGTCTTGATTTGTGGATATAAGCATTGGGTATGGACAAGAGAAATCAAGGTTGGAATGGTACAGCTTGGTTTGATCAAAATGATGAAAGTTGGAGAATGCCATTTGGTGAGAGTTGGTGACAGGTACACACATGTCTTGAAGACTGACATTACAGCCTAACACTTGCCCCTGGGGCTGGGCAAGCCCTGGGGACCCTAGGCCCTTGCCCCTGGTTTTTAAGGCAATGGTCCTGAAGCCCTGGCCCCTAGGGGTGCCCTGGGCAGCTCCAGAGGGCCTCCACCTAAAGGAAGCTGAATCTTTGGGATTTTGGTCATGAGGGTGAGGTGAACACAAACAATTTTGATTTGGATTGTTGAATTGATTCTCAGGATCATTCTTTTTTGAAACAATTCTCACATTTTTTTTTCTTTTGAAGCTCAGGCTCAAAATGTATAAATATTTTTGACAACAATTGTTTCAATCAGACCGTTTTTGAATAACAGCAATCTTACAATGCTGGATAACAACAAAAATGGAAAGGCAGGCTTTGAAAGTTTATTGAGAGATCAAATATGGGAAGAATCAAAAAAATTGAGCCAGGATTTAAGACACACCTGTGCTGCAATGGTGCCAGCTTTGAGAGACCCTCAGAGATTGTTGCAGATCCGACTGCCAGCTGAGAAAGCACACTCACTGGGAACACTGGTGGCAGGAACAGCAAGGATGGCCTGAGAAGCAATGGCAAGATTAGGGAATTGAGTAGCATTAAGTTGCCACTAATCAAGTATATGGGTATTTTTATACACAATTGGGGCAGTAAGGTATGAATTCACCTCATCCTGAATGTTGAAAGGGTCCATGGCAGACCCAGTCAATGCCCAGGGATCACTTTCAGAGCTGTCTTCACTTCCTGGTTGGTCTGGATGGTGAAGCTGAAAAGGGTTGTCCCTGCATAGC
>MU167258.1:276988-292017 GCA_015951145.1 Cronartium quercuum f. sp. fusiforme G11 | reverse complement strand
ATCGCACCTAATCCTACTGACACTGCATCGCATATCTCGGGGTGATAGAACATCGGATAGGCCCATCCGATACAAATATCTTGGCAGTGTAGGTAAGCCTCTTACTTTGTAGTGTATTCTTTGGTCATAGACCCAGTTCTTGCAACTATTGTTGGCAAGATCCCTGCAGTTCATAGAATTCAGGCTACTCTTAGACTTCTAGTCTTTGAGGAACAGTATAAGGTCTAGAAGCTGACCACTTCTTTCTGTTAAACCTACAGTAGGCCTTGGCACATTCAAGTGATCACCCTCTTGAATTTCAACCCACTCACCCATCGTACCCAGACAGACTCAGTCAGGACTCTTCCTAGGTACATGAACTAGACCATGTTAGGACTCATAGATTTGCCACCCTGACAGCTACCATGAAATTATAAGTCAGATCATAGCAAAGGATCTTCTTCTCAGATAGATCACTACACTAGAAACTATACCATAGTATATGTTCCCATTTACTATATCAACTACATTCATCCATTATGGAGGTTCTGGCCTTATGAACATTATGTAAACTTTTCTGATCAAGTATTCTGATCAGTAGATACAAGCATGCAAATCCCAGGTTTTTTATTCCCCCCCCCCAGATTTCAAAGTCAAATTTTGGAGGGAGTTGGGGTTGTGGAAATGTTCAGTTCCATCCCAAGATCCTCCAACTTGAGATTCTGGCTTGAGGTTTTCTTCATGTTTGTATTCCCTAAAAATACCTAAACTAGTTGAAAGGACTTTAGAATCATGTGTTTGAAAAGCATGTTTTTATTCTCATCAGTATACCTGAGGACCAATGCCCAGAGGTTCACCCCTTAGACTCCTGAGCATACCTTACCATGTGTGAGTTGAAAAAATTGATAAGTTTATGATGTGCTCTTGAAGGGTGTGCCTGGTACAAGCAGGACAGTCAGTACTGTGAGCAAGAAAGATGAACTGAAGATGGTTTGAGGAAATGGCTTGATGATACTGACCTGCTTGTGCAGGGATTAAAGTGAGAAAAGAAAGATATCGAAAACAAATCTCAAAAGAAACAGTCAGTCAGGCCACCAAAGTGTGTCAGTAATACTGAGGAGACAAATTTGGACATAGTCTGGTTCTCAATTCAATGAGGAAAGAGAATCAGAGTGGTCTCAAACATCTCTATAAAAATACTTTGACTCTACCCCAACACAATAAAAAAATGAAAAGAACCACAACATGATCATTTCATACTCTTTTCTATCAATCACACATGAGCACCTTTACCCCAATCTGACTGTTGACTGAAATCTACCTTTTCACAGCTCCTTTTTCCTCATTCATCTTAGTCCTTCACCTTCAATATTCACCTTTTCAGACTTGTACCTCTAGGTGATAAAATCTGTATGCCAAAATAATGAGGCATGAAGAGATCCCCATTGATCTTTATTTATACCCTTTAAGATAGGACAACTAAGACACCTCATACCCTGACATGGGGTGTCTTGGTACCAATTCAAAGACTAAGAGAGAATCACCACTGCACATACCATTAGTGAGTCTAGTGACAGAAAAACAGGAGAGAACTGTGTTCAGTTCAATCCAAGTGTTATACCTAACACTCTCAAGATTCTCACCTTGATCAATTATAGAAAAGAACAATTGACAAGGAAAAAGAGAAAAAGAGGATCTTGGAGAGGTTGGTTTCTGTCAGGTGTGATACATTTGTTGAGATTAGGTTTGAAAGAATGAGAAACGGATGAATAGGGTTTGAATGAAACACAAGTAGTGAAATTAGATCTGTATGATAATGCATACAGGCATGAGAGTGTGTTGGGAAGAAAAAAGAATTAAAATAAAGATTAATTTGAAATCATATCCATATTTCATTTTAACATCTAGGACACCGAAAGTAGGCCAAACCAGGTTATAGTGTGATAGCAGGCAATCAGCCATGAAGAACCCTTACCATATAGCATTTTTTTTTTTTGTTAAAAAAAAAAAGGAATGACCTGTTTTGGCCATACAAGCTTGAAAAAGTTACAAGGTCACACACAATTTCAAAATCTTAGACTTCCATCAAGAACTAAAAAGTTGGCTCAAAAAAAAAAAAAAAAAAAAAAAAAAAAAAAAAAAAAAAAAAAAAAAAAAAAAAAAAAAATTTTTTTTTTTTTTTTTTTTTTTTTTTTTTTTTTTTTTTTTTTTTTGCAATACTTTCCAACACTAGCCTCCTCAGTTACTTTTTTTTTCTTGTTCTTTTTTTTTTCAAAAAATTACATTACATTTTTACAGTTGAAAAGCATGAAAGACACTAGGTAAAAAAAACTTACAGCTTTCCATAATTTTCTTTTTTTTTTCTAGTTTAATCCTTTGAAAGATCAAACAAACCTTGACATTATTTCAATTTTCAATGGGTTGGTTCACTAATGGCTCTCTTTTTCTCTCCTACAGTGGTGATTATTTATAAGTATTATTATAGACTTGAAGATTGTTTTTGAGAGGATCTTCAAATTATCTAATGAAACTGATTGAATAATCCTTTTCCCTTAGGGTAAAAGATTGCTGAACTCAAAGAGTAAAAAAGATTCCTTTTTCTATCTTTTTTTCCCTGAGCAGAAACAAACCTTGAATTTTGTGAATTTTTTTTTTTTTTTTTTGTACTTCTTTATCATGAAGACCTGAAGTTTAACTTAGATAAAGTTTTAAGGTTGAAACCCTGTGACCCACTACTAATCCTGTACAGACTTAGAAACTCAGTTTGTGCTTAGACTAAAGTATACAGTCATAACTCCATAAGTCCATACATTTGGGACAGATCTAGACATTGGATTACAGGAGAACATAGTGAAATGGAAAAAAAAAAAAAAAAAAAAAAAAAAAAAAAAAAAAAAAAACATTCTCATGCCTTCCAACCTGATTGCCTTCCCAAATTGGGAAACCCCATAATGTATGGATAAAGGAAGGGCATGGGGTTTCAAAATGCTATGGAATTATGGAGTTATAATGACTGTACATACATTTTTATCCTTGAGGTATAATGAGAAAAAATGTTTTTTCCAATATTCAATGAATTTGAATGACAAAACAGGTAATTTTTTTATTTTTTATTTTATTTATTTATTTATTTTTTTTTTTGGGGGGGGGGGTCTTTCATAGAAATGTAAATCAAGTGCTTGTATTTTCCAAAAAAAATTGGTATTTTTGAATTATATGTGAAAACATATTTTACTTTAATTTATCAGAAAGTTACAGTTATATATATCTATATATATAAAGGATGTGTTAGGTAGTGTTCTGAAAAAAAGAGTGGTATTAATCCTTGATAATATGTATGGTAAAAGCCTTGAGTTTTTTTTTTCTCACATGTTATTATCATCTTGAAGGCTTGATTTTTTTTTTTTTTTATTTTTTTTAAAATGAAATATATATTTGTTTCAATCAAGTCCTACATACTTTCTCTTTCCCTTTTTATTTTTTTTTGAAAAAAGAGAAGCAAGTTCTATCTCTCACACTCATAAGAAAAATCATAATAGTTAAATTTGTTTTTTAAAAAAAAGGGACTTCTCAGGAGGATTGGAAACTGGAGGTTTTTGTCCTAACCAAAGTTCACTAAGAAGAAGACTTCTTGAGCAGAAGGGCAGAATCACAGTCAATCAGGAGCCATAAAAAGAAGTGAACACAGTGGGATTTGAACCCACGCCCGAAGACTGCGGATTGCGTTGTCGAAACAACCTAAACACAGCGCCTTAGACCACTCGGCCATATGTCCATGCAGCTGAACACTCTTTGTAAACCATCACCGCAAACTTCCTCGATCGGAAGTTGCAGCTGCTATGTGAGCCAATAGCTAATGAGACCCGTAATCCTGAAATGAAGAGAAAGTATGAGTTTGGTTCCCTCGCTCTTTCATAAACCATGTCTTATAAAGCTTCTTCAAGTAAACAGTGAGTCAATTTGGGGGTTTTTGTATGTACCCAGCTCCGTCAATGAGTCTGTCTAACAATAAATGAGATAGGAGAGAGTGGTTCTAAAGGTACAGCGGCCCAATTCCTTGTATTTCAAGAGAAAGAGATTGGTTCAATTCTTACTACAAAGGAAACCCAAGACGAAAATAAGAGTCAAGCAAAGGATCAAAAGATAATAAAAATGTTCATCAATAAACGGAACCAAAGGAGATGATAGTGTCTATGAACGATTGAAAATAGTTTATTTTACAGTATGTGATTACTTCAAGACTCAAAATTGCGAGGTGATGATGAAAATATGTAAGAATCAACAGAAATAAGAAATCAAAATGAAGAAATTTTTTCTTTCTGCGTCCCATGTTTTGGCTGGTGAACACCTCAAAAATTTGTAAGATCAGCTTTAATAAAAACAAAAGACAGATGACAGAATTTCTTGTATAAAAAGGTATGGTTTGTTTGACTGACCGTTTGATGACTACCTGTGTGTTTAAACTTCTGATATCCAACTTTTGCGCTATCCCTTATCCTGTGACACAAAATAAATCGGAAAACAAAAATGTTCATTGAATTTGACATATGTATAAATTTAAATAAAAAAAAAGGCTCCATACCATTTCACAGTCCGAACAGGTTTCAACTTGGATGGTCCTAAATTATAAACTTCTTTTGATTCACCTTTCAATTCTTTCCTTCTTCTGATATTAGAAGCCGAGGAAGAATAAGTAGCATTGCCATTGCCATTAAGCCCACTGTTCGATTCATTTAAACCTTGATGATGATGAATTTTTGAAACTTTTGAATTAATTACTTCTTTGATGTCATGCGTTTTTTGTTTTAATTTCAAAAGTTTGAGACTGATGCCACTATTTGTATTTATTGATTTATTTTCTTCTGCTTCTTCTTCTTCTTCTTCTTCACTTTCTATTGTTTCATCATCAGTCCAGTTTTCATCTGATTCGTCTAAATCTAATATTTCTAATCTACGCTGATCTCGTATTGATTCATCTGTCATTTGGAGTGAAGTGGGTTTTCCATCCTCACCTGCTGTTTCGGATTTTTCAATTACATGAGGTTCAGGGTCGGGGACTATCGATTCCGGTGAGTTATGATCTGTTTCAAACGTTGGAGGTGAAGTTGGAAAGTTCAATGTATCCGAAGTGTCGACCAAAATAGGGTGTCGCATACGATCTCCACTCGATATTGTTCGTTGACAAGTTTGATATACTTCCATTAAACCAGGATGAGTACTTTCTAAATCCCGATGAACTTTAGTAATTCCTGGCACAAATCGAAAGGAAGCGTGAAACCTAGCTGTCTGTGATTCATCAAGACTACTATTCTGAAGGTCTTGGTAAATCTCTCGAGTGTGCCCTTCTAATTGCTGGGAGATCGAGGGAACATTAACCCTATGAGAGCTCCCAAGATCATCATCACTATTCCGTTGCCCCGCTGTTATGATAGATGGTTGTGCACCGGTGAGAGTGGAACCCAACGATGAATGGCAAGGTAGTTGACTGAATTGCTTTGGCAGCTCGACTCTTTTGCGCATCGACTGATTTCTATGTGATTCCTTGAGCGAAGCTAGTTTTCCATGCGAGAGTCCATCAGTCTTGAGCAGCTCGACATCAATGTGGACCAGTTCTTCGTGTGAGACATCCGACAGCCAAACCTGAGTAGGCTTAGAAACAGCGTGATCCTTGATTGATAGTTTTCCCGTTGCCCTTTTCATGAGTTGAAAAGACAGAAGACTTTGAATCCGACTCCTGCCAGTTGAAGGAGTTTGTTATTTGTAGCGTTGAGCTTGGGAGCGAAGAGTGATCTTGATGGTTTGAAAAAAAAAAAAACTTACATGACCGCAATCTTTATGCGTGGCTTGAAAACCCAAGTCATTTGGGTGGAGTGACCTAAAAATGATTGCAAACTTCAGATAACTCGAGTTCAACGTAATTTGTCTAGGAGGCATGGACCAACCTATGGTGATTGCAGACGCTGAATCTGTCACTTGGCAATGTTGACTACTTTGAGAGTCGACCTTTATCTTGATATAACAATTCTCGTATTCAGGTGGAAGGCCTATTATTGAAACCTTGAATACTTCGATAACGCCGACTGACCATCCGCAGAGAGCTATTGCGCGTCTCATGTGTTAGCCAAATCATAGTTACGATTAAAAAAAGTGCTCCACGTACGTCTTTCCAATTGTATATCTATGGGTTGAAAAAGTACAGATGCCCTCATTTTGCCGGACCCTGTGAAATTGAAGACCATGAGTAAAGAAAGCTTCAGCAAAAAAAAAAAAAAAAAAAAAAAAAAAACAAGCTTCTGAACTGATAAGAATGAGTTACCGTTGCCACCGGTGAGAGTCCACCACTTGGTCAACTGCTGTTGATCAGCTAGAACTGTGATCAAGGGTATGGCGACGATTCCAACGATCGCATCATGCTCTCGCGCGCGCACTTCCATGACAACCAGATCAACTCGAGTCCTATCAAAATCTTGTATAAAATACTCGATTCCTGTGATGAAAGATTGATTTAAATTTATCGACGATGACATTTTCGGAGTATTTGATCAAGTGAACAAATCTGGTAGTCCTTTTTCTTACCTGAATTCTAAAGATTCAGAATAACACGTGTATGAATAAGTTAGTGTATAACGTTGATTCATTACCACGTTCCTGATGAAAAAGAACGAGATCAATGACAAACAATGTAAGGATCTGAAGATTGCTTTTTGACTCTAGTTTCGAAAACCCTCTCATCATTAATGAGTACAAAACAATAAGTTGAAGGTAAGTTACGTTCATCGGATTCGATCTTCCTACTGTGATGTTTTACTGGGTTATGTACGCGAAAATGTTTAGGGTTTCTGATAGCGATTTGTGCTAATGAATGTATCTGAATAGAAATAATACCCGAGTTGGGTCTTTGAGGCGATGAGGTCTAAAAAATAAAAATAAAAAAACATATAAGAAGAAAAAAAACAATGAGTTAAGGAGTCTCTCTTGATGACATGTTGACCTCTTTGAGAGGGAAATGCAAAGAAACTGGAATTCACTAGAAGGCGCTCATCAGTTGTAAGCGATAAAGATGTATATTTCTTCACCGAAGTATCTACGTGATTTTCTGGACCAAAAGTAGGTGGTTCATTCGAAGTAAAGTCTTCGTGAAAACCAAAATATCCTGAGCTCCAATGAAGCGATCCTTGGGCAGTATATCCAGGAAAGCTAGCTGCTAATTCACTATGATGGGTTTTAATCACGCCTGGATTTTGTGACATTGAGAGTAAATCGACATCAACTTTACCAAGAACACTGTTGAAAGAATCCAGTTTGTTCAATTTTTGATTTCATTTGTGACGTGTGTGAATGTTAACAGGAAAAAAAAAGCGAAGGGAGCACTGACTTATCCGCCGATATTCTGTCACTATCGCATAT
Organism: Cronartium quercuum f. sp. fusiforme G11; assembly: GCA_015951145.1. NCBI lineage: Eukaryota > Fungi > Basidiomycota > Pucciniomycetes > Pucciniales > Coleosporiaceae > Cronartium > Cronartium quercuum. The sequence goes on along the minus strand of MU167258.1, from coordinate 284,631 downwards.
TGTCAGACAAATTCTCTCGCGTTCAAGTAATTGATCCGGTGTTATAAGGATGAACGCCATCTCTTCAAACACTGGATTAAGATCCTTAAAATGAATTCGAGTCGAAAACAACGGTTTGGAGGCCGATTTGATGAACGAAATCGACACGTATGGGTCCGAAGATTGATTTAAGATGTCTGATATTTTGAGATTACTCGCAGAGTGTATAGCAATAGCCACGACACCAACATGACGGGGTCCTGAAAGGGAGGTCAAAAGATCGTTTTCATTAAAATCTTGTATGGTCCATGATCCTGAATGAGACCCCACTTACTCATCAATGCATCATTACCCAATAATATGCGAGATAGATCAAGCGTGTAGGAAAATGGAAGACAGAAATTTCCGAGCAGTACATCAACACTTGATCGTATGAAACTTGATATTACTGGCAATGACATCTAAAAAATTAGGAGAGCATAAACAATTACGAAAGCAATCATCAACTGGAAGAAAACCTACCACATTGAAACTATGAATCATCATAGGCTTTGCTGTAATTTCAACTTGAGGTAAATAAGAGAAAGAAAATGTAGTAGTTTGAACAAAGGGTGGAACAGCTATTAATTGGATTCGAAGTTTAATTTTGCCATGCAATCCATCGATTTGTACAAAAACAGCTACCCTATCGTAAAATATGTATTTATCAGGTACTTACGAAAAGTAAAAATAAAAAAAATAAAAAATAAAAATAAAACAAGGAAAGGGATCAAGCGGAACGTACGCATTTCACAACTAGCCAGTTTCTGGATACCTATTCCAAAATATGCTACAAAATGTGCATTTGAGATCGGTCCAGAAGTGTCGGTGTTTTTGCGATAAGCAAACTCGACTTCCAAGTTGATGAATTCACCTAGATATTCAATCACCAACGTGAGTCAAGGTATCAAACAACAGATATAGTTCAGAGAATCAGTCATTAAACCTTACCAGGGAGGTCCGATAACTTGACTTGATTCTTTACCCAAGGATCTTCAACGTCAAGAGTTTTAAAAGAGACTAATCTAAGTGGGTTTCGACCTTGATCTAAGTCTTCTACTCGAACTGTGGTAACAATTCCTGGTGCCAGTATTTTTAGAGTATCTTCAAGTCTGTTAGTGAGTGAGTCATATGATTCGAGATTAGCAAGACTCCTTCCTTTTCAAAGGAGGAAACATTAGATTGGCGTATTTATGGGTAGCTTACAAGTCAATTACTGGTCTGAATATGTCAGGGGAGATCAAAGGCCAAAGACTTTTTAAGGCCGTATTAATCCATTCTACACTTTCTTGGCCTTGGTTAGGATTTGAAGGATCATTCTATATAATATGACAGATAAACAAAAATAAAGCGCTGGGTCAGCTTGTGTAAAGGATGGGGAAGTCTTCAAAGAATTGGGAACAAAGTAATCAAAAATAGGGGAATAAAATATATTAAATACCAATTTAATCTTGCTATACTCTCTATCAATGTAAAATTTAAGGTCTTCTTTATGTGAATCATAATTTTTAGACATCTGGAAAGATGTACACCAAATTATAATTGATATTAAAAAGAAATTAAATTTGAATTGAGATAAGGCTAGGATAATTCCAGAAGAGATGAATAATTGAATTCTAGCTTGTTTCGTACATTGATGATAAAACCGATCTAATGTTTGATTGGAAGTATCAAGTGATTTTGTTTGAATCTGATCACCTGATATCGTATTATGAACGGCTTTAATCGGTACATGATCAAAACCGGGGCTTTGTTGATTTTCTTCTTCTTTTTTTGTTTTGATGACTGAGGGTCGAGGTGAATTTGGTTGATTTTCAGAAATATCGTTTTGAGATGGATCCATGACGATGATATGATGAGATAAGGCTATTTTTTCTTAAATAGAGATCGAGCGTGTATGGTAAGGTGGGTAAAAGAAGGGAACCGGAGCAGTAAGAATAGAGGGTGATGAGGTTATAAGATGAAATTGGTTTGCAAAAATAAACCAAGTGTTTGTGATTTTCAGTGCTCACTTGCCCTGAGCCTTGGTTGCTGAGATGAATGAGATATAAAACAGGGTAACGTTCCAATATTCAAAGGGACGCGTTGCTTCCTTCGTCCTGATGAACTATCGTAACACAAGAGCACTCGTTGGTAAATCTCTCTATATGACGCTTAGCCCGATGTGTGAGATTTGATTAAATGGTTCCTCGATCGATTCTCGTCTTGGGTTTTCTTGTCTGATAATCCTGAGTTGGACTGCCTGTGGTAACCGTTTGAGTCGACCTAGACCTCTAGAGTCAACAGACTCAACAAACGAAGTAGCAAGGCCTGGCCAGAAATCGGATCGGAGGATTGACGTCACCAGAAAAGACAGACTGAATCAGTCTGGATTGGTGACGTCATTTAGTCCAGTCAGCATATATCAACCACGAAGTAAATAATTTCATTCTCTTCATCCCAATCTCACTCTTTTCTGTCTCCATCCATTCCATTCATACACAGTTTACCCAAACCTCAAAACGTGCTTGTTTGTGAAGTCATGAAATCGAATGCTCTTTTTTTGTGGTCTTAGGTTATATGTGAGTGTTATTGTCTTGCTTTGAGTTTTCATCCATAACTTTCTATGAACATGAATACATTGAAGGTATTCTGTTCAGAAAATAAGATTGAGGCTCTTTCATACTTGGCTAACATTCAAAATGAAATGTTACCTCACAGGGGCTCAGTGGTAAAACAACATTTGGTTTAGTGGTGACAAAATGTGAGACTTTCTCCTTGGACCTACACAACATGACTCAAGGCATCTGTAATGCTTATGGATCAGATAACTTTTTTGTGGGATTAGAAAGCAAGGCGATGTTGTCCATGTGAGCTTTTTTGTTATGTTTCATATTTTAACCAGTCCTCTTGACAGTCTATCTTACATACAAGTTGTGCCATTCTCATCTGGAAAAGATGATATTTTGTTTTTGTTTTTTATGATATAGGTAATTATTCCAACAAGCAAAAAGGTAGGACACCACATAATACACAACTATTATGGACCGTATAGACCAAGTTATATCGTTTATTTGTTTGATGAATCCATGATATGGTCTGGATCAGAATACATATGAAGGCTTACATTAGTTGTGTTTGGAGAATGAACATCGATAAGGGTGAACCATCTTTAACAAAAAACACTTTTTTGGATATGTCATATAGAACTTTCAAGGGTCTAAAAACATTTTAAGAGTACCCCATTTGCGATCTCCACCCTTCTCCCATTTCCCTGGTCCAACGCTAGCTGCCCCTCTCCATTGAACAAAGAGGCCATATTTGATTGTTTTCTTTGGTCGGTCGACATTCTGAACACAGAGAGACTTAGATCTGTCGACGACGGAGGACCAAGTCCATTCCAACCAAATTCCAGAACCTGAGCGAAGAACGTCTGGTCCTCCTTTACGAGTAGGTTCACCTAAACTTTCAAGGAATTCTTTACCGGTTGTTTTAGGTGTTAGAATGAGTTTTGGTTGAGGAAGTTGAGCTGAAGTTTCAGATTTGATCTCGATCAAGATTGGATATCCAGAGTAAGGACTGGGTGGTTTCTTGATATTCCTGCGTCGACTTTTCAAGAATTCGATAGGTTGGTTCGCTTCTGATTGAATCAATTCATCCTCATTTCGTTCATGATTTTCGATATCAATCGAGATCAACTGCAATTGATTGGTATAATCCGGACGAAACTCTAGATCGATTCCTAAATCGGGGTACGAATGGTAGACAGTCTTGTCTGGATATATTTTTACAATCGGAACTAGTTCACTACTGGTCAAAGATTCGGTATTCTGTTTGACGCTTGTGTAAAGATTATCTAGGAAAGCTTTCGTTACTTCAGAATCGGGTGCACTTCCCAATAGATCGAAGGGTTGAATAACTCTCGTCGGGATTTCGGACATATCGTCCAAGATCGATGGTGGTCTGACTTCATTTCACGGCTCGCTGGGAGGGGGAACTCAGGACATGAATAAATACCCGGGACCGGACACTAAAGAATAAGTAAATCGGCGCTAGGCGTGAACTTGGAAGAGTCTATCCTTCGACCGGCTCTCGTTGGGTTGAGACCTCTGACTTTGAGCCTATTTTTCAGCTCGAAAAGATAGATTCGACCTACATATTTAAATTCCCAATTCATTTGCAATCACGTCGTCTATTCTAGCTCGCAGGGCAATCCTTGTGACCAACATACCCACGAAGGTAAAGGCGGCCAAAGATGAAACTCACGGGTACTTATCAAATCCTATCAAATCTATAAACCCTACAAAAAACAAGTGTGTCAATGGCTCATTCGTACTTTGGATTATCTTTTGGTACCACCTCCGAACTCACCACAAACCGGTACTAGTCTATTGAAAGGGAAAGCTTGAAAGCAGGGCCAAAAAGTTCCCGTGTACCCATGAAGCCCCTACTGACCCAGCCGACAATAGTTGTGGTCGACAAGCTTGTGCTCAAAAGATTGCAGTAGATCCCATCAAGATGGCCGCCCTGTGACCTTCAATTATCACGAAGCTTGAGAAATGTATCTTGCTTCGTCAAACCTATTTAACCTTGTACGAAAAAAAAAAAAAGAAACAGCTAAAGGGCAGGAGGTGATTAAGGATTTTAAATCCCAGAATAGTTGGTATGCTTGTTTTTTTCCCATGTCTTGAGAGACATGATGTCAATTCTTAGACCTGAATCACCTCGTAAAGCCAACAACGAGGCAATCCAGACATCAGTCACCGTGCCGCAAACCCATCGGTTGAGGACTTTGCCAAAGATGCAACTGACAATGCGACTGACGACGCGAACGACTTGCGGCCGGATGATCAACAACTCATCGACGAAAAGTCATTTGCCTCTTTTTGTCTGTTCACTGATTTAACTCGACTAAGGCACATTGTTTGTCAATATTGTGAGCTCTACAAAACTGAGGAACTTGGCTTGTAAGCAGTCTCGCTTGTCACAAACATGGCTATTCCTGGAATTAGACGCCTTCAAAAAAAGTTCTTTGAAAGACTTTTTTTTTTCAAAACGCCGGCTACTTTGATGTTGCTGGTGATTTGTACACCAGATTTGGCTATGAGAGGGGCATTGATACGCAGAAAATTCTTGCACAGAGTGATTGCTACTCGGAGGAGATGAAGGATATCACAGAACTTATTTGCGCCAGAACTGCATCCATCTTACAATTAGAACCACTAGCAAAGGGTTGAAGACGTCCTTGTACCGGTCACGCAGAACCGTCCATCTTACAGGTCTACTTATCTAAGTCAGATTTTGAAAGCGCAAGCTAGAGAACAGGATCAGTTTTTTGGTTCTCTTTTCGCATGTCCCCGACCTTAACACATCAAGAACCTCAACGTCGCACTAGATGAATTCACGCAAGGGATTCATGAGCTCAACTGCGACGACCAATGGCCAATGGCACTGTGGATAGTTTGTTTTGCCACTGCCATCTGCCTTGATACAAACTCGATCCTTGGCGTCAACCAACGTGGTGCATTGGACGAATTACAAACCACAGCCCGACACTTACACGCTACCCTTCCTTGCTCGTATGGATGCCACAAGTATGAGAGAGATGAACCCCAGCGCGAATCAAATACTTCTCAACGTCTTCCCTCTCTATATGCACTACATCGAGAGTACCATTATTCAGGATACGCTCATTAGGAATGGGTGGGATGATCTTGCCGTTGAGATATGGACGCCATTCCGTTTCCTCAAACAACATCCACTCCTTTGTGGTCCCATCTTACTTTGACTTTAACTCCGTATACATAATATGGGGAGAAATGCCAGAACCGCCGACGACTGTTTCTTATAAGCATCGCGCGCGTATCACATCTTCCAAAATCTCAGAGGGCTCAAATTCAGCTGGTCGGCGATAGAGATAGCCTTATGGAGTACCATGCACCTGAAAAGCATTTTTGCTGGACGCGTACCCATCGCCTTCGAAGAGTGTCTCAAGAGGTGAGTGATCTGAGTCGCTTTTTATAGCCCATCTAATGTTTATCGTTGATCCCTGTTTTTGGACTCTCGAAGATGTGCTTCTCATTCATTCTTTGATTCACGGCTTTTCGGTCAAGTGGTTCGGTGGATCTACGCTGAAGCTTCGAAGGTTTAAAAAGGCCCGTCGCGAACGAAGGATAGGACGGAAAGATTCTGCGATACCTCTCTGATCTTGAAAGACTGAGGACATCTGCTTGGGGTATCTATCGGTAGCTTTAGCGGCTTATTTGGTTCCAAAAAAGAGATTCCGTCAGTTCATAACAATTGAGGTAATGGATCTAGTTAGCACAGGTACTTGTAACGAAGGATTTGCTTGAGCCTGAGTTTGTGCACTTGCGAGGTGAGCTGTGTGGCCTCTACTTTTTGCAGTCTGTGGTAAATCTTTTGGAGTATTCACCCAGAGCTCGAACCGTGCTTTATGTAACGAATCGTATCTATATCTCATGCAAGGCCCAAAAACAACAAGCCATAGCACATGATCAGCATCATGTTAAAATACATTATCTTGGAAATGAGAGCGACTCATTGAAGCTTTGGTGCCCAAATTTCACTGTTTTTAGCCCTTGTGTTCATTCAGATGGGGTGAACAGATCATGTCACGATTCCTTTAGTTTTCTTTTATAATTTTACTTCTTCCTACAGTAGCTTTTTTTTCTTTTCTTTTCCCCAGTTTTGATACACCCTGAAACAAAAAGAAGTTTGCCTGATGAAATTTGTTTCACTGTGTGTTACTTAAAATTAATGTGTCCCGTCTGAATCTTGAAATCAAAGTGTCTCTCAATCACTTGGAATGATTTGATTGAATAAAAATGTGTGTACTTAATTTTCGGTCTCATAATTATACTTGGTAGATTTTCACTTTGTTCATTTTTTGAGTGCCTAGAATGGGGTCCTTCCCTTTTAGAAGGTGCAATCTATAATGTAAACACCACCAAGGATAGAATGAGTGAGTATATATGTTTTTGACTATGGTATGATGTTTTGGGTAATTTTGTTTGTACAAATTTAAATTGTAGGTGAATCCATATTGTATTGACCTCAACATAAAGATGTGATGAACTGTAGATAAACCAATTAGATGAGCTGAGCTGGAGAGGGAACGCTAGCTACTTGGGGAGTTTTGGTGGATGCTTTTGAGGCTGTTTGAGTGTCAGCAGCAGCCGTTGCCGAGGTGTTAACAGTAAACTATACAGCAAGTCCGGGTGCTCATTCGACCCGAACTCAACTCAACTCAACCCGGCTACCTCACATCCTACAATGGACCTGAGAGGATGGTGGAGTGTAAAACCTCAAACTCTCATTTGCACTCCGCACAGACTTTCTGTACACCACCGCACCCAACCCGCACTTGACTCTTCCCTTCACCAATTGCCAACTTTTATATTGTACATTCAATTCCTTCACCTCCATCCTACCAAACAGGCCTGCTTGACATACATCATTCTCTTACCAATAAATAACGCACATGTACTTCTCCCCCATTGCGGTGGTGTAATGGTAGTCTTCCACGGACATTCACCGCCAAGAAAATTGCATCACATAGAGGCATGCTATGTCACATAGCAGGCCAAGATGCGATGCAATAGGTCTATTTTCCAAGGTAGGGACCT
>MU167258.1:245166-256824 GCA_015951145.1 Cronartium quercuum f. sp. fusiforme G11 | reverse complement strand
ACCTCTCAGGAGCTCTAAACTTGATTTTGTTTGGTCAGTTGAACAGGGAAATCCCTGGAAGGCACTCAGAAGAATATTTGGGCCTGATTGCTGAAATTACTTCTGTAGATCTGGAGACTTCCAGACCTTTTGCATGATTCCAGTGTGGCCATATGCAGCTCATATTTTTTTTAGTTGAGTCTGAGTATTTGGTTTTGTATTGCTGCTCACCAAACATTGACATTATCCTACTTTTGCCCCCATATTTTCCTGATAATGGCCATATCTCTTGGGGCACACCGGGCTACCAGTGAGGAGTAAGTGGGGGCAGTGAAGGGAAAAAAGAAATGTCCCAACAGTGGCTTGAACACTGGACCTTCAGATCAATGAACTGAACTTCTTCAGTCTGACGCTCTCCCAACTGAGCTATTGAGACATGCTCTGCGCAACCTTTATCAATGAATTCGAGCTACCGTGAGCATGGCGGAGACAAGGGAACCCAATTTCGAGCTAATGTACTTGCGAATCTGCCGAAAAACTTTAGAGAGAGATCAATGGCCTCCGTGCGCACATCTCTCATCGGTCGTTGGAACACTTTGGCACCGTCCTCTTGGACTCACACTCTCGCTGTAGCTGGTCTTTCGAGCGCGTTGACTGCCATTTTAATCTACACCAGTCGCTCACTTTCCAACCCTGCACCACCGAGAGCGAACCGACGTAAGCAAGCGAGCCTACCGAAGATTGTAGTCCACGACGAAAGCCTAATCGAGGAACAGCTCATACGGAACGCGGCTTTTCTGGGACCAGAGGGTCAAACACGGGTTAGAGGTGCTTTCGTTATCGTAGTGGGGCTCGGAGGCGTAGGTAGCGCAGCAGCAACTTCTTTGGCGCGTAGTGGAGTGGGTCGTATCAGGCTGATCGATTTTGATCAAGTCACGCTTTCATCTTTGAACGTACGTTAGGTCACTCCTCTTCTTGACCGCCTCTGCGTTCTAACGATATCCTGACATTTGAGGAATTTCCAAAAAAGCGACATGCTACTGCAACACGAGAGGATGTAGGCATTCCGAAGGTGCAGTCGTGCAAAAACCTATTTGCCAAGATCGCACCCTGGATTACCATCGATGCTCGAACCGCCCAATTCACATTGACCGATGCTCCTGGGCTCTTGGAGGGAAAACCAGATTGGGTATTAGACTGCATTGATAACATCGCCACAAAAGTCGACCTGCTAACATACTGTAAAAAGAATGGCATCAAGGTGAGTATCCCTCTCCCCTTATCACAAGTTCTTTTCTAGTTTCGTGTCATAGAGCGATGGCTAATGAGAGATCTGGGGTAGGTCTTTTCGGCGCTTGGCGCGGCTTCAAAGGCGGACCCATCAAGAGTTCAGATCGCAGACCTCTCGCTTACCTTCGAAGACCCATTAGCCCGCTCAGTTCGGAGAAGACTGTGGGTCATGAGTACAAACCTCAGGCTGATATATCAGCGCAGTTTGCATCTGATATGACTCGTTGTTTTCTATAGCCGGTTGAATGGCGTGATCGATGGGCTACCGGTGGTTTATTCAACAGAAAAAGTGATTTTGAACCCTATTGGACCTAACTCATCGCCTCTTGCTGTCTCCTTACTAACGGCAGTCTTGTTGGTCATGGTAGCCTAACGAAAGAGTAACGTTGTTGCCTTTGGCAGAGGAAGAGTTTCAGAAGGGGAACGTAGGCGAACTTTCAGCGTTGGCGGATTTTCGGGTGAGGATCTTACCTGTCTTGGGTCCACTACCAACAATTGTAAGTTGATTTGATTAGCAAGACTTATCCAATCTCAGGCTCACAAAGGTTGACGGCACTCTATCCCACGTGCTTCGTTGATTCTAGTTCGGACAAGCTATGGCAGCTCACGTCATCACTCAGCTCGCTGGTTTTCCGACACAACCTCTTCCAGTAAAGTAAGCGAGAGGGCCTACTCCATTTCCTCGATTCGAGTCCCAGATTGTTGACTCCAGATGACTAGAAATCGAACAAAGGTGTACCACCGCATGTTCAACGACCTCCTCGCGCGCGAATGTCGGTTGGTAGGCGCCACGACGATCCCCTTCTCAGACGAAGACATCGGTTACATCTTTGAGGAGATCTTTCGCGGAAGATCCGTTGTTTATCCTACCTTCACCGTCAGCTCTCACCCAACCCTATTGCGCTGGGACCCTCGGGAGGGGCTGCACTGGCAGAATTGTGTGGTAATGGATCGGTCAGAGGCGGAGGCACATGAAAGGGAGGTTCTGAAGAAGATGCGGGACCCCAAGAGTTATTGGGGTCCAGAGACGGTTCAGATCGTCGAGCAGCGCTTTCGGGAGGAGTTGGAGATGTAAGCGATCTTGATATGAAACCGTCAAACCTATTGGGATACGATTTGATCATGTTCTTGCTTTCTTTCCGTTCTATCCAGGCGACGATGGAGGTGATGTATTATCGACCATTCAACCAAGAAACTCCTTTTGAACAGTTACATCTCGAAGGTCTCAAGCATAGTTGAACCAAAGCGACGGAACGAATCAAAATTCTTGCATCCTACTCTCATTCGGCCTTTTTTTTTGGCCTGGGTTTTCCACTCCATTGATCTGAGCAGGCATAGAGTGGCTCTCGAGTGAAACCCCCCCTTTTTTTTTTCTCTGAATACTTGGCTGGGTCCGCAATATTTGTCAGTGTTTCCTTGTGATCTTGTGAAGATGTTGGTTCGAGACGACATGGTTACATCAGATTCGTGTGCGTGTGTGTGGAAATAGCACGAGGATTACTTGGATCGGTGGGTGTGGCAGTTCTGCGTTCCGGATGGCCTTGCTATGCGGTATATACCCTCTATCAACGACCTGAGGGCCAAGTACCAGATGCATGTGGCGTGATCTTTGATATTTCTTGGAATACTTAAGACCTCAACCTTGATTCTTGACGCTCAAGCTTGCTTGTTAGGAAAATAAAACATCATCTACAACGTGCTATATCATCGCCGCTGGGTGTACAAGAAATTTGGATTGAACCACCTGGTCATCCCGAGACAAGAATTTCAAAGAGTGTACCAAAGTGAGAAAGTCCAAAAGGTCTTCGAATCCCCTCGCGTACCCAAGGGTAGTACGGTGTATCCTGGCAAGATTTGCTCATGAAGGAAGCTGTGAGCTTGATTGGATTGTTTTACTAAATGGTATTTGGTTTGCAGGATAGCATCTGAGACAAACACACACACAATGGCAAGACTGGCAGGTATAAAACTGTTGACTAGGAATTATGATTTGTCATAGCGTTGTCCTGAAAGGAATCCTAGGAATAGCTATAAGCTGCTCATTCTTCATTTGTAGGGAATTTTGTCAAGTATGACAGAAGAGGATTTATGATTCTTTCTTCCATCTATTGTCCTGAGATTGTCTAACCATGTTATGAGACGGAAACCCGTAGACTGAGATCGGTGACTCCTTTCTGTCGTATTTATGACTCTCTATTCTCATTAGTATAAATACACTTATGAGTTTGCACCTGGCTCTGAACTTTATCTGTTCGGAACTATTTTCATATAACACAAGCTGCTATACTCATGGTGACTTGTGTTATACATGACTTATAAAAACTGCTGAGGAATTCTTTTATTCCTTTTTTTTTTGGGGGGGGGGGGGAAGGGACTGCGTTCTGTTTATAAATTGTGTTTGATGGAGATTTCAGTCATTTTTAAAAAAAGCATACCGCAGAAATAAAACAGGTCTTCGAAATCAGTCACAATCACATAAACCCGGTTAAACACGATCCAGTCCAGATTGATGGTTTTGAATCAGGTAATACATTTTGCATGTCTTGATTCTCACATTGATGGCGCAGCCTTACTGTAAATCTTAAACCGAGCTCTGTATACTGGAACGATGACGCAGAAGTGTTTTTTTTTTTTCGAAACTTTTCCTCGATTCTTGGTAAACTTTAGTGTAAAAAGAACTTGGACTGTTCGGAGCTACACTTTTTTTTTTTTTTCCCTCAGTGTCGAAGAACAGGAGGATCATAAATTTATATCGCACTACACAAGTTAAGAGGTCTGGACAAAGCTTTACCACTTCTTCACGAAAGCAGGTAACGATGATGATTCTGGTCCTATACCAGATAATGCTTTGTGCGATCAATGTGATAGGAAAACCGATTCCGAGTTTCATATCAAAAGAATTTTATCTGCATTCTAAACCGATCGATAGTTTTGAGTATAAGCACGGTAAATTTTACAAGGTTCCAACTGAAGCTGATATCAACTTGTTTGTCCTTATGAATGCTTCTCTAAAAAAAAAAAAGTGTACTGGTCACAAATAGCTCATTTTTTTTCTTTTTTATCTTTATTTTTTTGGCATGTTTTTGTATCAGCTTTGTAGAACAGCACTATGCGTTGAATGAGCATGAACGGTATCACCTAAAGAAGTTCATCAATCACGAGTACAAGGCGTTAGGTACCAAATGGATTGACGTGGGAATTATCCAGTTGAGAAAATTCATTGATACCTTCACCATTTGTCTAAAATAACAGTCAGACGGACTCTCGATCCTTTTAAAACTGACCAAGTTTTTATCCTTTTCGGCTCTACGATTTTAGGTCTGATGGTTCTTTACTCATTATTCCTACCGAAATTGTTGAAGAATGTGATCGATTTAGAACTATGAGAGAATTAGTCAACCACTGGTGGTATCATAACAACCCCAATCACAATCATCATCAACTTGGATCACTTGGAAAAAGATATGAAGAAACGGTTTATAAAAAAAATAAATGGAAATTTGAATTTAAAAATGGATTTTGGAGTTGGAGAACGCTTTTACTTATTGATTTATGGATGTATTTATTTGTAGGTTTGATATCATTATCAGAACTAATTTTTATTGGAATCAAAATGGCTTAATCATATTCAAGTCATTAAAGCCTTCTAGAATTTACTATATGAAAAACTTGCATATGTTTGTTGTTTTGTTTTGTTTTGTTTTGTTCATCGACATCTTTTCATATCCGGCTCTGAGACCTTGTAAGTCGCCTGGGTTTGAAACTTTCCAAATTTGACCCGGTTTCCACACTCTCAACTTTAATTGCGCCACTACTAGGAACTAAACCTAGACTCGAGTCAGTTATGCTTGGCTCCATCTTTGCTCGATCAGGTTCGACTGCCCTAAGATCACCTGACATCTGATCAGACTTTCTCTTCTTTGGGCTCCGTCTCTCTTCAGTACCAGGAGCTGGATATTTAAGATCAGCCAAGAAGAGCACTTGTTGAGCCCATCCAGCCCAAGGACCCCAAATCTCTCCTAACCGAGTTTTCACAAGCTCATAGCCAGCTTTCCCAGGCTTAACCACGATTCCATAGTCTCGCTTAGCAATGGCAAAGACATGAACATCGACAGGTACGACACCAACAAAGCCTAGTCCGAATAGACAGATACAGTCGGCCACCTTTGGGCCCACACCGTCAAAGTTTTTGACGAGTGCCTCATGGGCAGCAGAGTAATCGAGTTGGCCAAGTTGTGAGAGGTAGTTTGGGGGAAGGGAAGCAAGAGTCTTGGCTGTGCTAGAGACGTAGGATGCTCGATAGCCAAACCCGAGCGAGCGAAGGCGTTCGGGCACTGAGGAATCGGAGAGGTCGGAAGGAGTCGGGAAGGCGTAAACAGGTTGAGGGGTGTGATGCGTTGGCAGTTTGATCTTTGATGAAAAGGTTGAGCCAGGAAGAGGGTCGGGTAAACGGGTGCCGTAGGTCTCGCAGAGTCGGTAGATCATAGACGTAATCCGAGGGATGTTGTTGTTGGCAGAGCAGATGAATCTGATCTCAGAGTGATGGTGAGTTGATTAGGAGCAAGCCAACCAGCGAAAACGAGAGCGTGAGAGGAGTACATCCGTGTACGCTCACGAGATCATCGTCTCCCATGTGTCTTGTCGACATACCCGCAAGCCATTGAAGGCTCCGTTAGCGGTCTTAGTTGAGAATACGGGATCACGTGTTGACCAGGACTGGTACAAGTCGCGTAGTGAGACATCGAGGACAAAATAGTCACAAAGACGAGCCTTGGTGGTGTCGGTTCTGAGGTCGAGCTCATAGGCTTCTGTGGCTTGGGGAGGATAGAGTGCGATGTAATGAATGCCTAGATCTGAAAGAAACGTAGGCAGGTCAGTTTCGAAATCGTTCGAGATGCTGATTGATTTATATGACCTCATTTGACTTACCGTCTTGTCTGAGGGTCACTGTTCGGTCGTGCCAGGCCATGGACCACTCCTGAATGGGAGTAGATTGAGGATGTTGATCGGTGTGGGCAGTGAAGGTAGTGAGGGACCATCTGAACGATTGGCCACACTTCAGTACGGCCGGTAGACTGAGCTCGGCAGGATGGATGGCCAGGAAACGGAGCGGGGTGGCAAGGGCGGACATGGAGATTGAGGGATGGAGAGCGATGATGAATTGTATCCGAGACCTGTCTACGTTACGGTGACTGAATTGGGACGATCGATCGATTTGACTCCTTCACGACCTCAATCCAAATTTACTTCACACCTCATCCCATAGAGAGAGAGAGAGAGAGAGAGAGAGAGAGAAATAAATAAATAAATGACTGAGTATGGTCGGAGTTGGGGAGATGAACTACTTATTCTCATCCTTTTCACTCCCTTACATAACTCAGGTCATCATATCCTCTTATTCCGTCAAATAAATCATTTCAGCATCCCTACCACCTTACAAGATGACAAATGCCTTCATCGCCGCCCTCATGTTCCTTTCCATACCAACCAGGTCATCTATAGCTTCACCCACTGCCAATATCAATACAACTTTGGCTCAGAACTCCAGTCTCACAGGTCAAACCTCGGCATCTCCTTCCACCGCCCTTCAGGTCCAGCCGGGAATTAATAATGCAGCAGCCGTTCAGACTAATCTGGAAGTTGCTTACTCTGCTGTCCCTGTTGTACCGCTTATTCCCGTCGAGCCACTTGTTTCACCGCCATCGGCCGTCGCTCCTACTGCCCCTTTAGTTCAACCGGGGCTCACAAAGTCCCCTCCAACATCCCCGGCTGGTATTAGTTTGACACCAGTATACCCGAATTGCACCGTGTCACAATCATTTGCATTGAGTGAGTTATTGATTTGCTTCTTGTTTATCTGTGTGCGATGAAAAAAAAAAAAGAAAAAGGCTTTGTTTGTATATTATCTGCCTCTTTACTGTGGTATTGTAATGTACAAAAGATAATCATGATAGAAAGAAAAGAAAAAAAAACCTGGACAGAGAAGGAAAGCGTTCAAGCTAATCGGATCTGAATTTTTATCTGGGGGGGGGGGGAAGCCTTTGATGACGGACCATCTAAGTATAGCGAAGATTTGGATAAAACATTAGCTTCCAGTCAAGCCAAAGCATCCTATTTCCTTAACGGTAATAACTATGGATGTATCTATGATTACGGTCCGCTTCTACTAGCGCGACACAAAGCAGGTCATCTACTAGGGTGTGTGTCTTTCTATGGATGATCTCATTCTCGAATGTTTCAAATGCTGATAAACTGGGTCTGGAATTTACCAGGAGTCATTCTTGGAGTCATCCTAATCTTACTATGGGTACTTACCGAGAAATTCATTACCAACTCGAGTTAGTCGAACACGTGCGTGTAATTCATGTCTTAACCTTTTCATTCGACTCATTTTTTACCTGATGGATTCTTTTGGACCTCTTTTATAGGCTTTCATCAGGATCTTAGGAGTGAAGCCACTTTGGTTCAGACCTCCCTTTGGTTAGTGCCCAAAACTCTTGCTCTTAGTGTATGTCCCAAGAAGTTGACATCTGAATGAGTGAAAAAAAAATCAAAATCAGGCGAGTACAACGATTTAGTCGTAAGTCACTCCGTCTTTTACTTCAGCTATCGATACCAAAGACTGAGATCAGTAAATAATGTGGATTAGCTGCAAGTACTTTTAGAACGAGGATACAAAGGTCTAGTGATGTGGACTGGCGACACTCATGACGCAACGGAGCCAGTACAAACGCCCGAGCAGCGTATCGAAGCCTATACGGGGTTCCCTGAGCGCTCTAATATCTTGAACCACGAGACCGTGAAGGGTACCGTGTTAGAGGTCTGTCCGTTTTCTTTCCCCCATCTTTTCAACACGCTCTCCTGATTACTTTTCTGGTTGGGATCGACGTAGGTGATGCCTTCTGTTGTACCAAAACTTGTGGGGCGTGGATTAAAGCTCATCACTGTCAGTATTTTACTTCCTCTCTTTTTTTCATTTTCTCATTCTTTCTTTTGATTTGGAGAAATTATAGGTTCCAGATTGTTTGAACATTCCAAACGATCCTAAGGAATGGTATGAATATGTTGGAGAACCATCAACAAAAGATGTGAGGCTTGCTTTGTACTTTTGTTGTAAAAAAAATAAAAAAATAAAGTCCTACGAGTCTATGTTGATTTTTTTTTTTTTTTTTTTTCTTTGGAAATACAGGATACTTGGACTTGTGTGGGAACACCTGGACCCGAGAAATTTGCGTAAAGAAAGGAGTTGTCTTTCAAATTTTGACCAATGGCTTTTTACTTTTTTCCCCTTTTCTTTTTTCATTTTCCCTAATTCTTGTAATTGTTTCAAAGTTAATAATCTTGTTGCGCTTGAACATAATTGGTTGACCAACTTTGAACTACAAATTTGGTACTACAAGTAAATGCTGGACATTACTTTTTTTTTTTTTCTTTCAATTTCTTTCAAGACATTGCTAGGAGGAAATCCTGAACTTTTTGTTGCTTTCTTCATGCTACTTACTGGGTTGAATACTTGGAGTGAAGAGATGTACCTTTTCAAAGGAAAAAAAATCAAAAATTAGATTCCCTTTATTTTTTATTTGTTATTTAGCAATAGACTTGTCAAGCAGCTGTGTAAATATGGTAGTAGAGCTGAGACCTTGTCCGTGAAAATCGGCATAGAACTCTCCCGGTAAGAGATTTCACAACAGGATGAGAAGTTAATTAAGAATAAAGCATGTGTACCAACTGAACGCTGCACCCAAATGATGCAGTACAATAGTCTGTGGATTAAACTTCAAACAGGACCGGGCTCGGGAGTTGGTTATCTTCGGATCCGTACTCAGGGCCGGGTCCAAGGCCGGGTCTTGATTCTCAAAAGTTTTGTCCGGATCGCCTCATCGAGAGCCTCCTTTTTCGAGCTGAACGACCGACCACACTATACCTATCCACACCTTGGTCATCTACTGGTCTCTACTTCCATTCGAATTCATTATTACCAACATGAACGGATTACGCTCCATGACATCAACACTCACGAGCTCGTCGGAAACAAGACTCTATGTCGGAAACCTTGCCCCCGCGGTTGATGAGTTCGTTCTCCTCCGGCTACCTTCATGGGCCACAGTCGGATGCCTAAAACTGACGCTGATCAATTTCTCTTTCAAAGATTTGCACTCGTTGCCCTCTTCTCCAAGTTTGGAAAGATTTCGAAATTGGACTTTCTCTTTCACAAATCGGGTATTCTTCGAGGCAAACCAAGGGGCTATGCATTCATCGAAATGAGCAGAAAAGATGTTAGTGTGGGATCGTCAAAGTTTGTTTGTAGAAGGCGACAATTCATTAAATTTTTTACTGACGATGGTCAACGTTTTGACGGTCTCTTATTGGAATTCTCGGTCAGGAAGCTTTGAAGGCCATGGTCGAGTTAAATAATAAGCCGCTTCGAGGTAAACGCATTCTGGTGACCCCTGCAAACGAAGTACGTGCGAGTATTCCGTCTGATCCTTCTTTCCTAGGCATTGAATCTGACCTCTTTTGAAACGTAGAGTCAGTACCAAGAGCACCAAGCCTCAAGCTCCAGCAAGTCCAATTACCACAATAAGAACCAGCCTGGCCACGATGGCAGGCACACCAGTCAGCACGGACGCGGCTCAGCTCTTGATCCGATGAGGCCGACGACTTTGTCACTGTTAAAGTCGCAACAGCAACCCAAAGGGTGCGTGACAGATGGCGCGCCTTGTCTTCTCACCGTGCACGCTGACCGAGCTTTCGTCACTAGTGTCAATAACAAGATCGCCGCTTTGGAAGCCAAGCTCGCTGCGATGCAGCAGCCTACCAATAGTCTAATCGAACCGTCGCAAGCTATGGGCCACTGTCCGAAATCCTCTACCATCCGGCCTTCCTCCTTACCTGAAAACCCTAAGACGTGGCTCAACAACCCTCCACCTTCCACAGCGTCTCAAAATCAGCCCCACAACCGTCCTGGTGCGCCTCCCTCGAAATCAAACTCGTTAAAATCCTCCACGGGTGTATATAATAAGAACCAGTCCCTGGACGCGATTGGACTGACTCTCAAGGAGCAGTTGCGCCGGAATCGAGACCTGAAATTATCCGCAGCCCAAGAGAAGCTTGTTGAGCCGACAAACCACCGGTCTGAACCCCCCGTTTTGACTCACAGTATTCTTCCTTCTGTCGAGCACTCTGACGCCGTACTCCCTGTCACGGACGCCGTCTTCTCTGAACCCACAGAAGAGTACTCTGACGCATCACTTGTCAGTGCATCAGCATCGGCAGAACCCGACTTCATTACCGAAACTCGACCCGATAGATCCGATTCCAACCTATCACCTATCCAACCCCCACTGTCCCCCTGTCAGGCAGATCCGAAAAAGCGAAAGCTTGACGCTTGCTCGACAGATGATCTCAACGGCATCAAACCCGTAAGTGTCTTGATCAGTCACCTTATCCGCTCCGACTCTGACTTTTGGTACTTCTTGCAGGTCAAGCCTGATTTGACAAAGATCAGCTGGTCAGCAAAGAGAGCTCGATGACCTCGTAGAGCTTTATATTTATTTCTCTCACTGTATATGATCTCAAATGTAAAAAAATGCTCTGAATATATATAGTTTTACTTGTCTCTTCCACATTTTCCTTTGGAACCTAAAAGGAAATAAGCGGAGCAGTTTCAAGGGCCCATAATGTAGGTCTTATGACCTTGGATCTTACTCAGTGTAGCTGTGAATTAATAGACTTTTGGCTACTTTTTGCACTCATACGTCTGATAACCCATATTTTTGCCTTCATATATTTTATGGGCCGAGGAAATGTCTGAAAAACTCATAACTCTGTCCTACGCCTTGACACATACCTTTTTGGGGCAAAAACAGAGAGAGAAAAATAAAAAAAACTCATACTTTATATAGGGAAAGATGATTGGGGAGTCTGGAATGCCTTAGGAGAGGTTGGTAGGGGGGATTTCAAGTGTCTTTTCTAAGGTGTCACACAACCCATACCAGTTAGAGCTTACCTGGCTTTTTGTTGACAGATGGGCTATGATTTTCATTACTTGAAGGCAATTTCTAACTCCAAAAAAAAAAAAAAAAAAAAAAAAAAAAAAAAAAAAATGTGAGTACAATCTTAAAAAAAATCCTGTGAGCTACATTTATATATATATATATATACCACCCATCAACACCAGGGTTAAATTAGGTATGTGTGACTACTACTAATACCTAAAAAAAATAAAAATAAAAATTCTCCTGAGGGCATTATCTAAAAGTTTATTATAATTTTTGTTAGATCATGAAAATCTTACAAAGTAAGCCAAGAGTGAGGGAAAACATGTTTTTTTTTTTTTTTTTTTTTTTTTTTTTTTTTTTTTTTTTTTTTTTTTTTTTTTTTTTTTTT
>MU167258.1:233349-243986 GCA_015951145.1 Cronartium quercuum f. sp. fusiforme G11 | reverse complement strand
TAGTCCTGGGCATTTGGGATAGTCTATGAACCCATTTTCCTTTTTGGCCTTTGTGCCCATAACTGTTTCCACCATTCTCTAGTAAGCTATCTTGCCAGACAGAAGCAAGGTGCTCACAAGGAACATCTAGGAAAACTCTGGTCCTAGGACTTCTAGAACAACCATGTCCTAGTAGTTTCTGCTGGCAGTGACCCTGACTCAATCACAGCTAAGAAGTTGGGCTACCTGACAAGCTCAGTGGCACTAGGGGACTTGAAGCCAAGGTGTTTGCAAATCAAGTGGGATTGTGTATTTTCAACAACCCTACCCTATTCCCTACTGACAAATCAAAAATCATGTTTGCCCTATCATACCTCACAGGCAAAGGCAGTCAGTGGTGGCAACCATATTTCAATTGTATCCTCAGGCCCAAACTGAGTGACAACCCAATGATGTGGGATGGTTTCTCCCAAGACTATGAAGCAGCTTTTTATGAAACTGAAAAGGAAGCAAAGGTGGAGGTGGTGATCCAGGCTCTGAAACAAACCAAGTCAGCCACTGACTACACCATAAAGTTTGAAGAGCTAGCCTCAGTGGTCAAATGGGATGATGGCATATTGATCAGCCAATTCAAGCAAGGACTGAAACCAGATATAAGGGTACAACTAGTTAGGGATGAATTTAGAAAGCTGAAGGACATCACCACATTAGCTATTAAGATTGATAACAAGCTTCACAGGCCAAAATCCATCCCTAATCCCCCTCCAAGCACACTCAGTGTAGCATTGGACATACTCATTGACCCCAATTTGATGGACATATCAGTGGCTTGGTTCCCAATCTTGCAAGAAGAATATGCCAAGAAATTGAATGAATTCACCTGCTACAAGTGTGCAAAGACCAGCCATATTGTCAGGGGGGAGCTTCTGTTAGGCTTCCTCCTGGCTAAGAAGGTTCTGTTAATTTGCAGTGAGACACGGAGTACCTGACACTCAATAAGGCTATGCTAATACAGGGACAATCTTTCTTACTCCCCTTTAACATGTCAACCAACCGGTTTGCTCTTTCCCTACATAGAAATTCATAGGGAAAGAGTAAGTCAACACCCTCCAGTTTTATTCACTTTCTTTCTCTCTTATTTCTATATCACTACTCTGTGTTTTGTCCATATGAAACCTGATCTAACCATGCCTGTTCCTGCTCTTCAGAAAAACCTTTCTTTTGTTCTCTCTGAAAGAGCCACAGGCTAATTATTTCCCACACCCTACCTTAGGTTAGACAAGTTGTACTGATTGTCTCTCATGCTATTTTACTCACTATTTCCTTACCTTCATACCTATTTGTGAAAATACAGTTATGCACTGGTAGTCAGGTTAAAAGCAACAAGAGCGAATATGCTCATATTAGATGTCCTCCAGCGCTATCACTCTGAACTTGTGTCACAATTGATTGACTCTTTCCCTAAGCTCATCTATAGCTGGGAAAGAGTAAGTCAAACCCTCATCTCTCATTCAACTTTCATATTTTTCTCATTCATTTTTCTCTCAAGTGTTATCATTCCTTTTACCTGCCTTATGCTGATTATCTTGTACCTGATTCTGGGCTCTATGTGGCTGTCTACAGAATATTATTGTTGTTTCTTTGTGACTGACAGCCTTGAGCTTCTTTATCCCACACTTGACATCCAGGTCAGATTAGTGTTTTACCTTTTCTCACTCTACTTTCTCATTGATTCTCTCATTCTTCCTATACCTGGGTCAGCGTGTGTGTTAGTGATCAGGGTTGAAGAGTTGCTCAACCCCATTTTGATCACCTTTGTATCAGATTTCTGGAAGTTTTCACTATTAACTTTAGGTCAGCATGTGTGTGGATTGGTCCCTGGGTTAGAGAGTTGCTCACCCAGTATTGACCCTTTTTGTATCAGCACATGATTAATTTCTCAGGTTCTAGACTAAGGGCTGAATAAGCCCTAGAGGAGTCTACACTGGAGTTCCCCAAGTGTAGACTACAGTTAATTGACCTCTAATGAGAGGATTTAGATGAAGATCTTGGGCTTTACTCCCTGAGGATGACCTGTCTTTGAAGCTGGGCAAACAGCTTCCTGCAGAATCTATCCTGACTATAGGCCTTGTTGGGAGTTCTCATGAATCCTCAACTTTTCTCCTTCCTATAGAAGCCTATTGTTTACTCTAATCCTTGGTGAGATCTTACTATCACCAAGGGGTCCTAGAGAGAGTTTACAATCCTCCTATTGTTTGGTTGAGTTGGACTTCTGGTACTACCACCTGATGAACCTTTGCACTATTGAGCTGGTATATTTTAGAGAAGATATCCTCAAGGGTGCTAGTGGGTCAAATTGGTGGTTGTGGTAGAAAGTGAGGAGAGAGGCTCACTGCTGAGCAGGAAAGGAGGGTTTACATACCTTTCAGGCTCTCTCCTCCTCACTCTTAGGATATGGGCTGGCTTGTGGTTCCAGCTCATGCTATTACATGGCCATGTGGGCCAATCTGTGGTTTTGTTACTCTAGTGACAGGGCCTGCTACTTGGCTCCTGTCATAAGTATATTATGCTTATGACTCTTGAAACTGGGCCTGAGGTGAAGTTTCATGTTACTACATTAGTGTTATGTATGTATTACACTATGTGCTCTATATGTAATCACTGCCAAGATATTTGTATTGGATGGGCCTATCTGATGTTCTATCACCCCGAGATATGCGATGCAGTGTCA
Organism: Cronartium quercuum f. sp. fusiforme G11; assembly: GCA_015951145.1. NCBI lineage: Eukaryota > Fungi > Basidiomycota > Pucciniomycetes > Pucciniales > Coleosporiaceae > Cronartium > Cronartium quercuum. The sequence continues at coordinate 241,276 of MU167258.1, read as the reverse complement.
GTAGGATTAGGTGGGATGGAATTACACTGCAATATGGTGTCAGAGCATTAGATACCAATAGTAATTCCATCGCACCTAATCCTACTGACACTGCATCGCATATCTTGGGGTGATAGAACATCGGATAGGCCCATCCGATACAAATATCTTGGCAGTGTGATGAACATGGATCAGTGACTTGTATTGAATAGACATGAGTAACAAGGGTGGGCTTGAGCCCTTGGGCCACCACCCCCCAGACACTAAGGCACTGGATTTGAGAGGGATTCTGAGGTGATTTCAAACATGACACTGTGTGCTCTTGTTGACAAGTCACCTTCATAAGGACAGGGTGCAGCAGATCTGGTCCCCCAGGTGTACCATGAGTACCTGTTTATGTTTGAAAAATTGAAGTCAAAAGTCCATCCACCTCACCAACCATATGACTTTGTGGTAGACCTGATACTATAAGAGAAAGAGTATCACCACAAATTGCTTATACCCCAGTCAATGAGCCAAATTCACCCAGTATTTTCTGTAGGCTTGATGAGACTCTATAAAAGGAGCAGAATAGTAGGACAACAGAGAACACTGCCCCCACCAATTGAAGTCCACAATGAGAAAGATTACAAAGTTCAAGAGATTATTGACAGGTGACAATGAGGAAGGAAAATGGAGTACTTAGTAAGCTGGAAAGGATATGGGCTGGAAGAGGATTCATGGGAGTCAGAAAGTGCAGTCAAAAATTCACAACAACTAGTCAATGAGTTCAACTTGTGATACCCTGAAGCAGAACTGAGGCATAGATGGACATGGAGAAAGTGAGAGAGGGTCAAGCTTTTTCCCATGTGGTTTTTTAATGCTGGCCTGGGGAAAGACACCAGACTCGTCAAGAGGGAGTGTTTCTAAGATTTGTCATTATGACTTGAATGGACATACACAGTATGGGAATATACTTTTTTCTTTTATTTAAAAGATTATGTAACTGTAGTGCATTTTGATTATATGGAAAAATACAAAATGGATTAAACTACCTGTCACCCGGGAATACAGACCCTATTCAAGACTTACATCTATGTAGGTTTTATTTTTCTGTAAGTTGAGTTTTATCACCGGCCAATCAAAACCCAAACAAAACGGGCTCTAATTCAGAGCCGAGTGACACATAAACTACAGTGAGACTCACTCAGTGTCACAAATCTGAATGTGACACAAATTCACTTTCAGATTGAGTGGACAGTGTGCGACTCTGATCAACTCAAAACGCACACATTCAATCGTGACACCGCTTTCCGTGCAGTGGAAGGAGTCTTCGCTTAACCTGCAGAGGATTGTGAGATATGAATTGCGCCATTCCGATTCCGATTCCGATTCCGACTCTTCCAAGCCTCTTCACAGCTCTCCTTATCGTGCTCTTTTCTTTTTGTAAGCGTCTTCTATTGTGTTTCAAAAATCTCAGACCCTCTTTCAAAGACAAAGATATGAGACCGTCCTTACTCAAGAGACAAGGTTGTTTCCCCACCTCTCGGTGCAGACTATCTTCAAAAACCGGTGGCTTTTTGGTTGTTTCATCACATCTGGAATTTCATCCTATCTCTCCGTCTCCCAGCAGGATGGAGGACTATGCAGGCTTAGGCTGTTGGGATGACGTGTGCAGCCAACCTCGAGTGAAATCTTTTGCACAAGATCCTGCCGCTCAATGGTACTTTGATCTCAACTGCTCTTCATCACCTTTGACCCAACCATGAAACAGATAGTGGAAAAATTGAGTAGACAAATCGTCGACTAGATTGGTCCACTGCTTTCAAAGTCTCTACAGTGTCTGTACTGTATGAGACCAGGCTCATCCTTGTCTCACAGGTGAACCGTGACAGAAGCACTCACTGCAGAATAGCGGAGTCGTACTCGTTACTCTGTCCGACTCCTGCTACAGACGACTCCGGCCTGTATGAAGCAGTCGAAAGTACGACTCTTTGGAAATACAATTACCTGAGGGAGTCGTGTTTACGACTCCGGCTATGGATCCGGAGTCGCTAAGTGCGATTCGAGTCACTCGTGCATCCCTGGTTGGAACGCTGGCAAAGGGTGTCATAGACCGTCGGTAGAGTCAGGTACAGTCCCAGAGTGCGGTGGAAGTCGTTGGAAACGGTGTTCTAGGTCCTCTGCGACACGAAAAACAGAAGGCCATCTATTTGACTGTATCTTTTTTTTTCCTTTGCCCCATGCTTTGTGATCATGTGCATGCGAATATAATACCATAGGAAACCGGACTATCGAGCGAGTCAGTAGAGGAAGGAAAAGGAAGCTGACCTGTGCTTTACGTAATAACACTCCCTAGGTGCTGTTCCGACGCTCAGCCGGAGTCGGATCCCGCGTGCCAGCCGACATCGGCACAGTGCATGAGGCTGTGGTGCTGACAGATGGCGCAACAGCTGTGTGAGGCGCCACAAACTGGCCAGGAAGGTCCTGCTCCCGGCTGATTTAGAGTCAAATTTTGGAGGTGAGAGGACCTAGAAGGAGCGAGAAATTCACTGCTTCATGCTGCTTAATCAACCAGGTGTATAGCAGCTGATAACAGGTAAAGACTGACCCCTCACCTCCAACCAATTTGGGTCGGTTGAACACGTCCGACTGCGTAAGTCCCTCGCTGACTCCGCCGGGCTCGGACGCCGACCTGGAGCCGATCGAAGTCAGCGAGGTCGACGTTGGACTTGAGAGTTTAGAACCGAAGTGGGACTTCAAGTTTCTTGACTTTATCTTATCTTTTGGCAGCCATGGATCCGCAGACAGATAAATTGATTGCACGATGAGTGGGGGCCTTGCTAAATGCAATGCCACAGAAGGTCACCGTGTAATGGCTGAAGTCCGAGGCAGGTGTCACACGGAAGGGGAACGGGTTCGGTTATGACAAAATATGATTTTTTATACTGCGAAGAATCTCTTGAAGTCGAGAGAAAGAGGAATATATCTCTGTGTAGGTATGTACAATATTTTATTCACCTATTCGTAAGATCCAGGATACCAAGGGGAGGTTTGTATGATACGGCTGATTATTTACAAATTATTGTCTGGTTTATTCTGTATTTTACAACTTGAAATTTCCGTTCTTGTTTATGTATTACAAAATTTTATATCACATACCGGTACAAAACTTCACGCTTTCACCTGGTGGATGGGTAATTGACAGAAGTTCCACAAGTTTTTTGAATGTTTTCTTCGGGAATCTGGCCATCGAATGGCAATTTACCGACAGCTATATAGAACGTGCTTCATTTCACATTCGCTTGTACCAACACTCATTATTACTCAGTAGCTCAAGCTTCAGGCCTTCCAAACACTCCTTATAATCGTAACTTGTTTTGACTTCACTAGCGGGAACCGTTTTCCTCATTCGCTTTACCTTATTAAAGGTTTTTCCAAAGTCAAGATGTCTAAAATTCCCAAGCTCTTATGGAGTGGCGGTCTGCTCTTACTTGGGGTCGCAATTTCTGATGCCCAACGCACCCACTTCAATGTCACTACCATTACTTTATCGTCTCGTCCTACTCATCAAATTCCCAAATTATATGGAGTGATGTTTGAAGATATCAATGTCAGTTGCTGTTTTTTTAGCTGAAGAATAGCAAGACCAGTGCTTGGCAAGATGTACATTTGTCTTACTCATTTCGCTGATTGTTCTACGTTGCATGACACTCATTTTGTCCTCATAGCACTCGGGTGATGGAGGTAATCGTGCACAAATGTTACGAAACCCCGCACTCCAAATCAAGAACCCGAGCCGCGACCCAGTTGGAGCGCTTGAAGCTTGGCAGGCCATCGGCCATATCACGCTGAAGGCAGTCGACTTGTCTAGAAATCAGCCTCTTTCTCAAGCCTTGCCGAATGCTTTGGAGGTTGTAATCCCGCCCGGCAAGGCAGGTGCAGTCTTGAATTCGGGTTACTGGGGTAATGTCATTTTCTTTTCACTTGCCTTCATGGATTCATTCTTAAGCTTGGCATTCTATATCTGCAATTTGCCACGGGCTTCCGTCTACCCATCCCCGCCAAGCAATCCAGGTATCAACATCAACCAACAATGGACTTACACCGCGACATTTAACGCGAAACTTGGAGGACAGACGGCGGGCGGGTGCGGAATAAAGTTAGCTGTGCTACTTATCAGTAAGGACAGTCACGGAACTGTGTTTGGGGAAGAGGATGTTGTTTTCCCCCGATGTCTTACTAAGACATGGCAAGAATTTAAGGTCAAGATCCAACCTCGTCAATCTGCCACAAACGCCAACAACGCGTTTGGTATTAAGTTTACCTCTAATTACCAAACTACCGAGGTGGTACACGTCACACTGGTTGAATTGAACCCACCAACTTTCAACAATCGACCGAATGGAGTACGAATAGATTTGGCGGAGGTCAGTCGCCATTCTCTCGCGACAAATAAGTTACTATGTTCCACATGCGATTTTTTTCCCCCGCCCTTATTGACATGGCTATCTCTGGTCTCTCTATCCATTCAGGCCACAGCTGCCTTGAAGAGCTCTTTTTGGCGTCTGGGTGGGTAAGTGAATGTTTCGGAATCTTTGAGTTTAATTTTGGAAGAGAATCCTAAACTGGGTCCATTCAGGAACAATATGGAAGGCTATTCACCTACCGACAGATGGATTTGGAACCACACTATTGGACCAGTTTCTCAACGACCAGGACGTGTGAGTGTATCTACTCGTTCCGTGAGCTCACTTGGCCTAAGTGATCTAATCAACTATGTCTACTTCAGTTAGGGAACTGGGGTTATATTAACACCGATGGTATGAATTTCTGCAGAACCTTTGTACAAGGTCTGGAAAATATCTGAAAAGGTGTTCTTGTTTGATACATGGATAGGCTTTGGACTACTGGAAATTTTGCAACATTCTGAAGACTTGAACATGGAATTCATTGCTTCCGTCTGGTACTTTGACCTTGAACAAAAAAATTGATTTTCTCACTATGATCGCTAACAGTGTGCTAACGTTGTGTTGTGTTTACTTCTGGTCTCTTTTGATGGTAGGTCCGGCCTTAGCTTATCACCATTTAAGGCAGTGCCTGAGTATGAGATAGATAGATACATTCAAGAAGCCAAAGACATGGTAAGCTTTCAACGTCTCCTGCGCCATCAGTATACCAACACACTGAGTTTTGTGGTCAATAGATCAATTTCATCATCGGCCCGGTCTCAACCCCGCAGGGTGCTCTTCGCGCTCGCTTAGGTCATGCAAAACCTTTCGCAATGCAATGGTGCGAAATCGGAAATGAAGACTTTTTTAGCAAGGCTTCGTACGTCAAAGAATCATATTCGAGGATGATGTAACATTTATTTGCAAAGGTTTGGTGCTGAAACGTCTGGTTCACATGTTCGGAAAATCTGATCAGGTACGCCTATCGATGGCGCCACTTGGCTACAGCTCTCATAAAAGAGTTTCCTCAACTCAAATTCATAGCGACCACTCATCCTAAAGACGTAACGCTTATACCGGAACCCCATGCTTACGATATCCACACTTATCAAACCCCAGATTGGTATGGTGAGCTATTCGCACCTGATATGTATCATCTCCTCAGTCCCGCCAATGAGCGTGGTATGACTGAATCCAAATTCTAGTTCGAAATACGCATCATTACGATACGTGGCCACGTAATGGGCCGAAGATATTCCAACTGGAGGTGAGTTTGACGCTGTCTTATAATGAGAGTTTTGATTGTTGGGTTTTGAGCAGGCTACTCACCTAAATCGTTCGAAGTAGTTTGCGGCTAATTTAAAACTAGGGCAGCTGCCAAGGTCTTCGACTCAAGAAGGCGCTGTAGGCGAAGCAGCATACATGACAGGAATGGAAAGAAGTAAGTGAAGTATTCTGACCAAAATCAAGAGATGGTTGTCTCGTGCATCATGTAATAAACATCATGCTCTTCGATTTAACTTCGGCAACAGATTCAGATGTTATTGAAGGTAAGTTTTTGATTATGAGATATTTTCCCGGCAATACTGAGCTCATTTAAATCTTGGAACGGATTTCATTGTTATGGTCAGGAATTGCCTACGCTCCGACGTATTGTAACACCCAAAGTCCTGAAGCATCTCAATGGGTGAGTACCGATTTTGCTAGCTTAGCATGATCGAGGGCGTTTAGCGCTGATTATTAAATCTTCCCCTTGAAAAGCATCCCAACTTGATAGAATTTAAGTGAGTATAGGATTTAGAGCCTCATTGTGACCAATCGTTGGCCTACATCAATGAGAAAGACCAGTGCAAATGAAGTATAAAGTTTTGATATTTATCTTTTGAAATGACTTCTGGGGTTCTATAGCGCCATGACCTTGACTAAGACTCCTTCTTACTACGTTCAACAAGTAAGTTTATTTCTACTGAAATACTACCACTAGGCCAAATTACCTGACTCGATTTGTTTTTTACTCAAGATGTTTGCACAATTTCTTGGAGACCGCTATCTACCGTCCAACATTCCTACCAAGCCAGGCGCAGTTGACTGGTCAGCTACAATCAGGTCTTCTGACGGTACAATCTTTCTGAAGGTGTGTAATATCAATCTGTACTCAATTGTGTTGGGATTACTTTGCCTATACTAATGCTTGGGAGCTTGTAGATTACCAATGCTGGTAAAAGGCAGCATAGAATCAACATTGTACTTCCCTGGAAATCTGCCGCGCAAGTGACTGTCCATACATTAGCGAACACGGGCAACTTGAACAACGCGCCCGTGATTAGTAATATACCAACTGGCCCCGGTCAAGTATTATCGCACGTTTTGCCACCTCAGGCCGTCGTTGCTATAGTCATCCCCAAGGCTTGAGTTTTCTTTTTTTTTTTTCTTTTCGGTTTTCTAAGAGGCAGGTTATACGGGCTCTGCTCTGTTGAACACTTCATTAAAAAGCTTTGTGGTTGTACTAAGCAAGACGTTTCATTCTCGGATTTTAAGTCTTTCCATGTGTAGTATTTTAGGGGTCTGGTACTTACAAAGCAAATACCCTACCTCACAAAAATATTGTACTGGTACTTCCTCACCCAGTCTTGACCACCATTAAAGATACTGGTCATAGCTAACTAAAATCTTAAATGACTCCTGGTAAAACAAGCTTGACGGTAATGATGGAGGACAATTTTGCTTGCGCTCTGCACAATCAAGAATTTACTATATATTCTAATGTTAAATTGCTACAGTCAAAGATATTGAAATATATAGTATTCATCAGGTAGCCTGAATTTGATTCAATTTCTGAGACTTAAATCTGGCTGAATCTACATCACGGGGGCGTATTTGGGTGAATATACTTCAAAAATAAGTGAAAATTATGTACTGTAGATTCGACAAATGTTGTCACCGGCTCTTCACTGAAATTGGCTGGTCACGCGCGGACCATCAGTGAAGAGCCAGTGACAACAATTGTCAAATCTACAGTACGTGAACTACACGAACGACTGCAGGCAAGTGTTACACACTCAGAATTCCACTTGGAGATCCCCAGCCAGCACCTGCCTCCAGTGTCAAATACAGGATGGTTCACTGGCACCTGATGGGAGCCTGGTCAACGGTCTGCCAACCCTGGCTAGCAAAGTCTTTGTACATGGTAGGGCATAAGGTTGGGGTAAGCTCTTGTTTGCTCTCTTTGCTGACTCACTTGAAAGATCAGTTTCCAATAAGATTTTTATTCCCATACTCATGTTTACAAATAGGATGGTATGAAATGAGAATGAGAGAAGTGGTAGATAGAGAAGATGAAAGAGGAAAGGGAAGCAGACCTGTTAGGGCATAAGGTTCAGGTAAGCACTGCCAAGATATTTGTATCGGATGGGCCTATCCGATGTTCTATCACCCCGAGATATGCGATGCAGTGTCAGTAGGATTAGGTGCGATGGAATTACACTGCAATATGGTGTCGGAGCATTAGATACCAATAG
>MU167258.1:74522-85162 GCA_015951145.1 Cronartium quercuum f. sp. fusiforme G11 | reverse complement strand
GATGGAATTACACTGCAATATGGTGTCAGAGCATTAGATACCGAAAGTAATTCCATCGCACCTAATCCTACTGACACTGCATCGCATATCTCAGGGTGATAGAACATCGGATAGGCCCATCCGATACAAATATCTTGGCAGTGAGGTGAAGCAAGAATCCCACTTTCATTGTAGACTTTTCCTTGAATCTTGTCCAAGAAGAGTGTGGGCTCCTGGGTGACAAAGGTCACCATAAGCTCGCATTCATGGCACTCTTACACTCAAGACCATGCAGTTGTCTGATATGTAGTGGGGTCACAAATGATGGCCTTGGTGTGATGATACAGTATCATCCATCACTCAAAGGAATCCTTTGATATTGACCATCGAAGGCATGTGCAAACCTCATCATATGAGAGACCCTCAAGTATGTATTTAACTGCTAAGACTTTTATAGCAACAGGGTAGAATATATAGACCATGGTGCCTGTTTAAAAGGAAAGAGAAGAGCTGGAAGCAGGTTGGGAATGGCCAGAAGGGACAGAGGATGGAGAGAGGGGATGGTAGCACAATCAAACCACACACAAGGTTAAGGGACACGAGGAATTCCAGCAGGGTGGGGAAACTTCTCATACTGGTTCCATGCAAGATCCATGGCTGCATATACTCTATTTAGTCTGACTGAATGGCAGGCAGAAGATTCAGGAGACTTGGGCCGCCATTCCTCCCTAAACCCATAGGTTGATGGGGGGTGAACTCGGAGAATCTTTTCTGAAAGCCGCAAGCCTTTCGAGAATTGTAATAAGAGTAAATGAAGTCGTGCATATTAGCCTTCATCACTGCGACTAGCACATAAAACTCGAATTGGGAGTCGATGAAAGGCTATTCTCGTTATTCAAGCAACGCAACTTGCGACTGCGCAGAGCCGAGTATATAGTACCCTCTTCCTGTTCTCCTAACCCAGAATCAACCGGTGTCACGGGGATTGGCTGGAGGTCTCCCGAACTTTGTTTGAGTGGCTGGGGCAGGAAGAGTAGACCTGAAAAGCGGGCCAAGCGTAGAAATCGATCGTGGAAATGGCTGGAAATGCCACGTCGACTGCAGGGAGCTGTTTGTCTGGGCGTAGGGCACCCCGGAGGGTGTGATGGGTGGCCCCCATATCAAAGCAGTATAATTGACCAGAACCGGTATTCCAGTGTTGATACTTATATATGATCTTGTGTTTCAGCTGATTACACCGCCAAAGTCAATTATAGTGACTTTTCTTGTTTTGGGGGGTTAGACACTAAATATCCACAGTGAATTCAATGCTTGGCGCGTGCGAGCCGAGCCAGGGGTAGGGTCCTCACCCCTACCACCAACGGGGAAGACGCGTCTGTGGTCATTGGTGATGAACGGGCCTGGCATGGTTCATTGGAGATGGTGAGGCGGCTGGTAGGTATGGGTGATATGTACACGTAGGTATTGAAGAAAGGTATGATGGGAGGAGTGAGGAGACCGGTGAGGACCAGCCGGGAGTCTTGCCGGGCTGCGGGCCGGCCGGGTATCCTGCGGGGCGAGAGGCTTGTGGAAAGAGTGCGGATATGCTAATAATGGAAGCTTTCCACCCATTTTCCACGGTCGGCCCGATGGTCAGGTACTCTTGGCCGGAGGAAAGTTTTTCTGTTTCGGATCTGCCGGACGGCCGGTACCTTCCAGTGCCACCATAATTCCAAACCACTTGAATTCACCTTGCCCAAAAGACAGTCAACTCATTTATTATCGACTAGATGACCAAGTTTCCTAGTGTGCTAGCATTCTCTATCACATTCACCTGGTTCAGATAATGTAATAGGTAATTAAACCAACAAGCACCCTATTTTTTTTAAAAGAAAAAAGAAAGAACACCTTCAGACAACTGGAAGCACAAACCCCATCTCACCCTAGCCGTGAGTAAGGGGTTTTGTGCGCATTATGGTTGAGCTCAAAAGATCAAAGAGATACTGGGGCACACACTCGAAACCTAGATAGATTTAATTGCATGGACGATGATGAGGCAACTTATGTGGTACCTCAATCAGATGAATGGGAAAATAACTATTAATAAGGCGTGATCGATCACATGGGCATCAAGAGGTGTATTCTCATAACTGTACTCTGCGTCTTGCAGCCAAAGACAGCCCCGACCCTCCTGTAAGCGCCACCTCACATTTTTAAGACTGTCCATGAAGACATGTATTGGCTTGTGTTTGTCAAAATGTGTAAATATAGGACCAAAGCAAATGTAGGTTTCGGGACACGCTACTTCAGCTTTGAATAACAGGACTGTAGTTAGCTTTCGGGCTCAGATCTGCTCAGATTGATATGTCTGCAACACGTCCCAATCACTGCCGATCTGAAATCCAATTCACAATGTATCAGAGTGATGCCGTGTGCTTTTTATGGTTCTTTATATGACTGGAATATTCCATTGCGGGGATTATGAGGAGGGACTTCTCATCATAAATTTGGATGGGTTTGACTGCAGGGTTTGCGGAAAAACTTCCTTCAGAACTTGAGGTGATTCTACCTCACCAGGCTCAACTGTAGAATAGCTTGCAAACAAACTTTTTCCATCAAGAAATATGAGCAGTAGTACTTTTTCTTCAAAAGTCGTGGTCGAACCTTGCCCCCCCAGATTATGCAAGCTCAGAAGTAGTACAGGCTATATCGCCTTCACCGTTTCTTTTGGTCTCATGGTGGATCTTACCACCTATGGACTCATAGTCCCTGTTGTTCCGTTTCACCTTGCTAAGACGGGCTATGCGGATAATATCATTGCATCGACAGTCACCTATCGTAAGTCTTTATCAAGTTAAATTTCTTGCTTGCGGTCTGGTCTATGGTCAATGTTGTGATCTTGCCGTCTGAAAGGTAAACCAGTTTGAGCTGATTGATCAGCATCTTGCAATCTCAGTCATGGCTGCGCAAGGAGTTGGTCTTATCATCTCTTCTGTAAGGACCTTCATAAATTCGAAACTAACTCGGTCAGGGCTTGAAATAGGACAAGCCAACGCTCACTCAACTACTATGGGAATGAACTTTTTTTTCAAAAATAGATTCCCATTAGCATGTTGGGGGAACGATATAAAAACAGGAGGCTCCTTCTATTGTGTTTCCCATTAGTCCTGGGTATGTGAGGTCGTGTTCACTTTTTTGTGCCATAAAATAAGCCATGAACTGAACCTCGCAAGGTTTTACACGAGGCAAGCTATCAGCCTGATCCTTTTTTGGAAAGCATCACCCTTGCCAGTCTTGATATTTTCCCGTATACTTCAAGGCGCCAGGTGTGATCAAGAATTCTTTCACATGGTCTTCTTATTAGCGAAGATTTGACATTCCCCTTTATCTATGCTTCTTTATGAATTTGATGTTTTCAGTGGAACTGGTATATGGACTATTGGCCTGGCTTTGATCTGCGACACAGTACCCGAGTCCAAGAAGGGTACGATCATAGGATATGTCCTGTAAACACATTCACTCTTCTTGGCATGATGTAAAACACACCGTCAATCTTACTGACTCACTTGCTGGTATGTGGCTCTTGCAGTATCGGATGGTCGCTTGGAATGATCATTGGACCACTTATGGGCGGAATTCTCTATGACTCACTAGGATATGATGCCATCTTTATTTCTGCATTAATTTTAAGTAAGCAAAAATGATGATGCTCAGATTTCTAGAGTTTGAATGATTGAATTCAATCATACTGAAATTTTCATGATGAACGTCTCTGATTTTGGAAGCCGGAGTGGATTTCTTATTCAGACTGTTCATGATTGAAAAAGAGAAAGCTGATGTACTAAAAGAACTTCACTCGACTGATAATAGCTCAACAATACAATTGGAGACAATCTTCGGAGTCTCGCAAGAGGATCAGACGGAGACTCTCAGAGCGGTACATCTGGATTTGGAAATGAAGGGGGAAACCTCATCAAATTTGAAGGCACCAAAACAAACGTCTTTGGAATCCTCAGAGGAATCCTCAGAGAAATCCGTTTCTGAAAGAAACGGCCGAGAGCCTAAACATCCCATGGTCTCGGCAGTGATTTTACTGGCCCGTTGTGGAAGGTTCTGGACACTCTTGGGCATCATATTTTTGATCGGTAAGTACCAAATCAGGCTTTCAAAGCCCATGAGATTTGTTACTTACGAAAAATGCATTAGGTTCATCTGCTGAAGGACTGCTTAATGCTGGTTTGACTTTGGTCGTGAGCTCACGTTATGGACTCGGGCCTAAGGAAGCAGCACTGGTACTTGCTGCTGGAATAGCCCCTTCCTTCGTTGCGAGCCCACTGGCAGGTTATTCTTCTGATCGCTACACAACTAAATGGCCTACTCTCCTCTGCCTTGGTCTTGCTGCACCTGCTTTCGCCTTCCTTGCGTTACATACACGATTATATGTGTTTATCATGATCCTGGCTTCAAATGGTAAATGATTTGATCAAATTATATGGTTATTGACTGACTGGATTTTTTTTTTTTCCCCCCAGAGTTTTTTGTAACCGGTGCATCAACAATAATCTTGGAAGGTGCAGCCACATTTTTCCGTTTTTTTTGATTTTTTTTTTTTCCAACTAATTCAATTGCAAACATTTCTGATTAGATTTTGTGTACTGAAGATTTGACGCAAGTAGTGACGATGGGTGGACTAGGTGAATTACACAAAAAAAAAAAAAAAAAAAAAAAAAAACCCGCTTTTTAACATTCCATTGAAACCCGTTTATGAAATTAACTCCAAACTTATCTCTCAATTATTTTACTGGACAAAAAAAATCATGGTAGGTTGTGTTCATGTTTACGCAATATTCAATTTGGTTTATTCAATTGGGAATATGATTGGGCCGCTATGTATTGGAATGTCAGTTAATTTTTTGTTATCTCTCATTCATAAACTCATTTTCTAACCTCTACTGAAGAAATCTTTCAACTTTTAAAGCATGTTTTCAACTTTGGGCATTGATGGAGGTTGGGCAGTTTCTTGTTATGTATATGGTGCAATTTTTGCCCTATGTATAATACCTGCTTGGATATTCATAGGTACATTATCAAAGAAACCTAGTCAATGAGAGTAAATGTTAAAGACACAAAAGCAGGTTCTGGGCTGGTGTGCAAAAGTCGTGATTCCAATGGAGATCACACAAGTATGTAAGAATTGAATTGTATGTATAATAGGGTGATTCAAGTGTAAAAGTTTGCTATAACATAGATTATATTTACAGCTTTCAAACCTCAAAAGTGGTGTCCAGAGACTCATGTGTCCAAAAAGGTGTAAGAGCCCTGTAAGAGCCTGTATGCTTCAGTATTGACAAATCTGCCAACCTTCCACTAAAATGCAGTGGCAAACAGACAGAAAAGTATATATAAATTGCATATGTAATTAATGGTACAGCAGGATGTACATAGAAATTGCATATAGTAATGATGAATATTGTAAGCCATGTAAGAATCTGAGGAGTTCAGATCAGCTTTATCTCATCGCTAAGAGTATCTCCAACAAACTATACTGAGATGGCTTTAATTTTTTAAAAGTTATATTTTCCCTTAGACTCAAAAAGAGAAAGCCATTATGAGATATTTAAATTATTGTTTCAGCATATAATGATTAGATATATGGTGGCTAGTACCTGAACACAAGAAACCGGGGCAAAAACCTTTTTTTTTTTGCCAGGGTTTCCAGCTCATCCTCTTGGGGATCTGAGGATGGTTTTTGGATTGCTCATGTCAACAGCTATCTACATCTAGCTCTCCAAAGGAATTGGACAAATTTCATGTTTTGGTTCTTGTTGAAACTTGATCCCAAGCAGTTAAATTGACAACACAACCCAGTACCCAGTTTCTTGCATTTAGGGACTAAGCCATCATACTTCAAACCAAATCTACATACATTTTTTAAAGTAGTTTGAATTACCTTTTATCATAATTTTAACAATTTTTCTAGCTTATAAGTCCTGTATCACACATTTTACCACTACCAATACCTTCTGCAATGTTCGAAAATACATTTTTTTTTTCTTGGTGGGGGAATTAGGATTTTAATAATTTTGGGTGAGAGTATATATTCCATTTCAAGGAAGGACCAACCCAAAGTTGGTAATAAAGATGTAAAAGGATTCAGAAAGATGGGAGAAAGAAAATTACTTGAAATTTTATAGAGGTCAGTTCTTTATTTTTATGTTTTATTTTTTTTTATACCCCAAACTATTATTCAAATGACTCATCTTATAGGGAATGTTGGGTATATAACGTGTATGGTCAAGGATCAGATAAGAACCATCAATGCCATGAAATTGACATTTTCAGTCTCAAGCAGTCCTCATTTGGGGTATGCATGTACACTCATGGGTATATTGTGTTGTAGTGAAGTCCAACCAGAACACAGAGCTTTATGGTCAAGTAGGGCAGGATGGGATTGTAAGAGTTCACCCCTTCCCATGGGTTTACGCAGGCCGGGAGTACATATTCCCCATCCTGGCTCCAGTCGGATTCCTTTCCCTTGCGAATCCGTACTGGAGCTAGTGAATGAACACGAGGCTCTGACTCACTCCACGGACCACTTGACGTGAGACAACTGAGAGAGTTCCCTAGTGAAGGTTCTCGAGACACGAGAACCTTACAGGGATCTGGCGTCATGAAGCCGGTAATACTGTATGTGTTCTCTATTTTAGCGAGGTCATGCAAGGAAAATCACAAGTGTCTGTGCTTTAGGCGGATAATTATGCTATACTAAATTAAAAAAAATCAAGAACCAAATTGCCCAGGTTGTGTTGTTAAGATTTCATACTGGTGTATAGGAGTGTTGAAAATGAAAAGAAAGAAAGAACAAAAAATCACTTTTGAAGCAGAGTCTCAAGTAGTAGTCACAGTCCCTGTTTGCTCTGCCCCAGACGTCGGGTGGCACTGCAAGTGAATTTTCCCTTTGACAAAAGTTGTGGGATTTTTTTTAATTTTAGGGAGGAGATAAAATATCCTGATCAACGACTTCTCACCTCATCATTTACTTACAAAATACCAAAATAAATACAGAGTAAGGAAGAACAAGTACTATAAGGCCCAAATGAATTTAGTGAGGCACACTATACACAACCAATAAAATCCAAACACGAAGAATTTATTAAATCACATTTCGTTTTCCATTTTGACAAACTTGATAAGAAGTTTTTTATATCACTCTTGATCATCCTCATTCAAAATTGTCTTAACAATTTTTACCCAATCACCTTCTTCTTCTTTTTCATTAATGACTTCATTGATAAGTTTGGATTGTTGCAACCAATTTGGATGTTCATTCAACCATTTAAGATATTCATTTTCTGTCCAATTCAACCTTTCATGAATTAATTGAACATCATATTTAATCAATAAATGATGAATTAAAACTAATTTATTCATTCCTTCGTCATTATTTATTTGTTCAGAAAATAATAATTGTCTAAATTGTTTTAAACTTGAGATAATTTCTAAATTCAAAAATTGTGTTAAGTTGAATTCTAATTCTGTAATTTCACTAGTTAATTTTAATTTTGTTGTTTCATTTAGAGGTTTTCTTAAACTTAAATTTAATAAAAAATTATCGATGATAAAGTTACCAATTTGTTCTATTGATTCAAATTTATCATTATAAGGAAATTTTGATAAAATTTCTAATTTTATGAAAGATAATTTATTTACGAGTTCATTCATATAACCTTGATTATTAGCTAAATGCATTTTTAATATAATTGTTGATACTTCTTTTTTTATTGAAATTATAATTGGTGATAAAATTGAAAATTTGAGAATATTTATTCTTTCGTTTATTGGTTCTATTATTTTACTTATTTCTTTTGGATATTCGTTTATTACGTGAGAAAAGAAAAGTGAATGGTAAGAGAGCATTGTAGCTAAATCTAAGTTTGTGGCTTGTGAATTTGTTATAACAGGACCAGAAATAGAAGTAGCTTGATAATCTCTCACAATCTATATTTCCCCCACAAAAATACAATATAAAAATCAGTTTCACATTTTCAGGGGGGGAGGGGGGGCAAGAAGAAGGAAAACTGAACTCGATCCTCAATCTTATCAATATGGTTCGATAAAACTTCATCTAATTTTTTTGTAACTGATCTTAAAAGTAAAGGATCAAATCTTGCAGCATCTAATTCATTACCAAGTAAAGCACGAATTTTTTCAGGTTTAGAATTATTTATAGATTCTATTAAACGTTGTACACAACGATCTAGATACCCAATCTCAAATGGTGATATTGATTTTAAAGTAAGTAATGTCTCTGGTGATTGAGTTGTAATTGTATATGTTGTACCTGTATGGATTGATATACGAGAAAAGAATTCATGAAAAGATCTTAATAGACGTGGATATGATTGAGTAAGTGTTTGGTTAATAAAATTTGAACCTAATAATGAAAAAAAAACGAACATGACATTAGATATACGAAATGGATTTTGGTTTTATATCTGCATATTCAAATTTGATACCTCTTGAAGCTTCACTAGATTCTTTTTCTAGAGCGTTCCTAAGAGTAGTCCAAAATATATTTCTAGGTGGTTCATCTAAATCTTGATTTGATAAAATTAAATCTAAAAAGGTTTGACCTGAGATCAAATCTTTTTTATGTTTCAAAACTTTTTCTAATGTATAAATTTTTGAACAACAAAAAGTTAAATCATCAATTAAAGATTCCAAATTATTCCAAAGTATTTTATTCCATTGTTGTATATTTGTTGTTGTTGGTTCTGTCCGTGACCTAGATTTATATACAAAACTTTTAGTTGGTGTTGGATCTATTCAAAAAAAAAAAGAAAAAAAATTTTTTTTAGAATATTTTATTAGTATGTTGCAAAGTGAACGGCAGTTTTTTATTGTTTGTCATTACTTGCCTTGTGCTGCAACTTGTTTAGCTATTGATGTAATATCAAATGTTGATCT
Source organism: Cronartium quercuum f. sp. fusiforme G11 (assembly GCA_015951145.1). NCBI lineage: Eukaryota > Fungi > Basidiomycota > Pucciniomycetes > Pucciniales > Coleosporiaceae > Cronartium > Cronartium quercuum. The sequence goes on along the minus strand of MU167258.1, from coordinate 76,237 downwards.
TACTTTATTCTTTATTACATCTGAAAGTTCTTCAATTGATTTAGTGACTGTTTGTGGTAAAATAGATAAATTGAAAGCAGTTTGAACTGAAGTAGCAATTAAAGATCTATCTAAATTGATTAAACCTAATTCTAACATTTTGTTCATTTCTGTTATAACTTTTTGTTTAGCAGAATGTATGGAATTTATATGAATATTGATAACTTTTAATGATTTGATTGATTCTATATTATTTGTCAGTAAACTCTCTAGATCAGATATTGTGATAGCTAATTCTACCAATAACATTTCATTTTGGTCCAATTTATTATTATCAATTTGAAATTCTTTCATTTGATTATGTAATCTTTTACACAAATTTATAAATCTTGAAACTTTTCTACAAAGTTCAGCTGTGATTTGAAACCTTTCTAATTTGTTTATAGATTCATCTAATATTTGAAATTTATTACCAATTTTATTTTGTAATCGTTCTACATTAATTTCGATTTGTTTTAAACCATTCTTGATTAATTGTAATGAATGATCTAATTTATGGATTGATGTAGATTTGGTAAGTAATTCTAAATGATGAATTAGAATGTCTGATCTGATTTGTTTATTTATATCTTCTATTGATATATTTAATTTGTTTAATGCTGTTGTAAGATGTTGTGGTGAGTCTGTATTTGATTCTTTTGATAAAATCGTATTCGCAAATGTTTTTGGTTCGAAGTTTGGGTCTAAGAATTCTTGATAATCTTACTGAATCAAAATTCACTTTAAATAAGTTGAGTTGATTTCTAGAATATCCCGATTGGTTGATATTATGGACAGATATGGATAGGATAAATGAAATGAGGACTGACCAGTTGAGTTTATGAACAACTTATTATGGTTCGTATTCGATTTCAAGTCTGCCATCGTTTTGGTTCTCAGTTGCGTTCGTTCGATTGGTTCGTTAATGAGTTTGGTGACCTTTCCCTTCAAGTTGCCTCACTCAACTCATCAGAAACAGAGCCCGATCACAATTTAATTCCCAATTTTAATCAGAAAACCTGTCAAAACACTCAAATTAATTCCAAATCAAAACTAATTATACACTGGCTTACAATTCAGTCTCATAAAATCTTCTGCAGAACTCACCCACACAGGCAAAAGTAATAACAGTCTTTCACTCAAATCCATTTGACATATTATTATTCTATCGAACATCCGGCCCCAGAAGCCTGGCAAGCCACGTGGGCCCCAGGGCGCCCTGGCCTCGGGTGTAAGCGTGACCTGTACAGGCCTATCAAATGAGTATGTTTTTTTGTTTTTTTGAATGTCATTGCAGACACACATCTTTTTCTGTTACTCCCACGCACCCCCTAGTGGAATAAGTCTGTGGTTTCAGAAGGGTCAGCAAAATTTTGTAAAAAACAAAACAAAACAAAAAAACAAAGTGAGACAAGGCTCTTTCGATTTTTCTCAAGAGTTTTTTTTTTTTCAGATTTTTTGAAACCAATCTGGATTATCCTAATAACCAGTGTTAAGTTTATCTTTTTCACAGTAGCTATCTAAATTTAACATACCAAAATCTGCAAATGGATTTGAGACACAAGAAATATGAGATTCCAGAAAAAAAGAAAAACAAAAAAAACCCTTTTCTTCCCTCCTCCCCCCCAAAAATTGTCTTGGAATTTTTAAAAGCTCAAAATCTTGAAAAGTTAATTATCATTTTTTTTTTTTTTTTT
>MU167258.1:55794-74422 GCA_015951145.1 Cronartium quercuum f. sp. fusiforme G11 | reverse complement strand
GGTGAGATTCTTATTGAAAAATATGGAGGAGGAGAAAGATCATACATTGTGGGTATAGCTGCCACATCAGCCATTTTACAAATCCTAATCATTCTGATATGATATTCTCATGCAAAGCTGCAAATTGGCTCCAAAACATATATTGGCAAGAATATTGGATTGAACTTTGAAAATCATCATTCTAACGTGTTCTTGCCTGACCAGTTGCATATTGTTTGATGGAGAGTACTGCTTCATTCCCCCTCGCCTTAAAAACTAGTCTGTCGAAAAAAAAAAAAAAAAAAAAAAAAAATCGGAAGAACAAAAAAAAAATCCTCGTTGGCCGAGCAAGTAGCGATATCAGAAACCTTGTGACCAATTGACAAATGAAAAGAGGGAGGAATAATTTTTGAAAGTCTGGGACCTCGTATACACAATCTAATTGACTTTTTGTCAAGCTCATCTCTTTCCAGCTTCTGATTTCCAATCTCTCGGCTTTTTTCATTAGCCAATCTTTTTTCCTTATCCCTCACTCATGCCTTCGTCTGTCTCCTTTCTCTCCTCCCCTGATCAACCTATTGCTTCATTTATTGGTTCTCTTGCGCTTCGCATGTCTATAATCAACCTTATGAATGCTAATGTGTTCCAAATGGATGATGTCGAAGCTGACGCCCAACCGGCCACATAGACTCGAGACATTCTGGTCTGTCTATTCAACTCCAATGAACTCGAGCTTTCCTTCCGTAAACTTTTGCTTAATGAGTCTCTGACCGTTGATCGCTCAAATGAACCCTTTCGGGAACAGAATTGGTACCGGACAGTTTCTGGGCCCATCAACTTGCTTGCAAATAGTGGCCCGCTCGGGCTCTTCCTCGGCTACTTGGTTATAGGAACTACTTCAGTCTTTTTCTTGGTGCTCTTCTCAAATTGAGATCTTGTCCCGGCATTTCAATCACTCACATGAACTTGCTTCGGTTCTGTTTAAATAACAGTTGTATGGATTCTCGTGGCGTCGTTGGTAGAGATGGGTTAAGTGCCAGGTGCCTATCTTGAGCGGGCAAGAAACGTGTATCAGATGTTGACGAGTTTGATCTGCTTTATCAGTTCCCATCTTCAGGCTGAACCCGCAGGAGATGGAACTGTCGCGGGTCTCGTCAAATGAACTCTCGACCCATGGTTTCCTTTACCGTACATGGACGAAAAAAAAAAAGAAAAAAAAAGCACAAGTGACGAAGATACATACTACACATTCATTATCATGCTCCTATCACAGTGTATCCTTATATCAAATGTTTATCTTCTCTCTATCTCCGTGTCCTGGGAATTTTGGGCGTTGATTACCTTATCATCTCCCTCACACCACACCAGATCTCATCTCAAACTCTATTTCTCTTCTCTCTACTACGTAGACTTTCTTATTAGAGTTGCTGACGCGGAGTCTTTCCTAAGCTCTCTTCTGATCTGGTGTGCACTCACATCAACAAGTAAGTCGGAAAGAGACTGAGGTTTTGGTTCCTGCATTCATGAGGAAGTTTCCCTGCTAACATATTTGTGTTGGACCTGGGTATCCGACATAATATCAGATTTCCAAATCCGAAGCAATTGAAGTCTTTTACAAGTCACCACCCCCTTAGGAAAATGGCCTATGGTGGGACTTCTAATGTTATGGCCAGGTTCAACGCAGATATGTTGGCAGTGTTTTTCGGTTTCTGAAAGGACATACATCACCATCTTGAATCCAGCTAAACTTTCTACCTTTCCCGTATTTTGTAGGTGATAAAGTATAGTGGACCTTCATTTTAATCTCTCTCAATACATTTTTTTTTTCATGAATTTTCTTGTCTACCATTGATGAATCAAGGTATACCATCTTTAGTAGGACCATTTTTTTGACAGGAAAATAAACCGCACAAGCATGTCTTATTATAGCCAGCAAGAGCTGAAAACCCACTCAAACACAAAATTGCTTGACAGAGCTGTGAGGTGGATGCTTGCAGAGTGAATTCACTACTATAATAATAGGCTCGGATGCGATTTTTCAAAAAGGCCTTTCATGAGGAACCATTCCTCGGAAGCTACCACAAACAAGTTTCAACAACTCACAAGACCCTTGAATACCTCCCTTAGACACCAATGCGTGTCAGAGAAAACCATTCAACAAGTTTGGGAAGTCTGTTTGTATGAAGACAGCATGGCATTGCTGAAAAGTGTTTCTTTGATTAATTGAGATTCTTTTTGAACTGGAAAGGACTTTTATGAGTCAATTTTGCGCCCTAAATCTAGCCAAGTCTCTCTGGGTGAGGCAAGCTCACCTTCCAGAAGGAATTGTAGCTTATTCTGCCTCCAACAACTATGAGCCTGCACTTACAACCTGAAAACTCTATAATTTCTCTGTACACATTTTTCCCGCAAAGAAACCGGCCTCTATACAAAGAAAATGTGAGCTGAAGGAGGTAAAATACAAGTCAACTGTCCCCACCTTTGCATTACCTCCATTCAGTCTTGAAAAAGGACAGTCAACCTCTCAGATTTGATCAAGGTCTATGAATTTTGACTCTGTACTTGCTCTACAGTCTGAAAATGCGGAAGAAAACCAACTTTGCTACATGCCCATTCCCTCAAAGGATCATCTCTCCAAGAGGTTTGGATGGTTGGACAATGTAAATAGGAATTTATACCTTCTTGCAGATGGCTTGCATGTGTTTCCTGGCCAGCTCGAAAGGTCTGTCAGCATGGGTAATGTCTACCTGTATGCCACCCTCTCATCCTCTGTCACCAACATCATCCAAGCCCACAAGGCACGCTTAGCAATCTTTTCTTTGAATGAAAAAAAAAAAAAATCAATTGACCAATTTTCAATTTTCTAACAACACAACACTCTACCAGCCAAATTTAACTTTCCGTAAACTGACCAAGTTGGTGATGGGAGGAAGACTCTAAAAAAGGCATAAAACTTGATGGTCCTTGAAAGGCACCCCTGATGCATGATCCTTGGATATCAGCATTTGACAATACCTCATCAGCATCTGAGGTATTGTCAAATGCTACCACCAAGGTTTGAAACAAGGTATCTGCCTCCTTTAGCTAGATAACTTGATGGATACCTTGAATGCTACATCCAAGCCAAAATGGTTACCAGTGAGGGTATGGAAGGGTGGTAAAGATTGTATCGGAACCCTAACAGCTCACTTTTGCTTTAGATGGAGGCTGAGTTCCTAGTGGGGAAACTTTTTATCCATGGAATCGTCTGGGAAAACCGGATTATCTCATGACTAATATATACTACATGTAGAATACCTACTGTGATGTGGTGCAGTACATATACAAAAAAATCTGTAACATACAGTACTTTTACTGTAGCATTGAATGCTTGAACATGGGAGTGGGTTTGTGGATTAGGCTCCTATGAAGGATTTCTTGTTGATATGTTTCTTACTCTCCTTTCTATCTTTCCAATTATTTGCACAGACTTCTTGTCACACCACTGTAAGACTGACCAAGATGAATGATTATTATGCATTGGCTTTCAGCTAGGTGCTGGAAACCTTCTGTGCTGCCTTCATCTAAAACCAAAGTGTTGAGTTGACTCAGGTACAAGTATGCTTCTACTCGGAATCTCCCATGTATGTAAACCGAGTAGTGGTATTAACCCTAACCTAGTGCTCGAACAAGTTGTCTGGGGGATCGATTAAAAAAAAAAAAAAAAAATTGCTTAAGGAAAAACATATCATTAATAATGTTTTACTCTATGGTTCAGCAAAATCCCGCTTGGATTCAAATGCCATTGTAGTAGGAAAACTTATTTCTAAGCAGTATCAGAACCTAGGTGTCAAGTAACGATGTGAGCTCTCAACTCTTTGAAAAGTAAGCAGTGTGTTTTTCAATTGGGTTGAGGATTTGTATTCAACTGTCACTATTTGCTGCGCAAGTCCTTTCATAGGTGAATTGCCTCTCAAATCTGTTTTTTCAAATCTTATCAACACTCAGATTCTCAAATAAGCTGAGAGTAGGATAGGTTCAAGTACGATAGGTTCTCTCAGAAGGGTTGAATTTAAATTTGCATGTGTTGATGAGCTTGATACGTGGGATTATTTGAAGGAGGGATCAAATTGTGGGGACTCATCAATAAAATCCCTTTTATCTCTCTTAATAGAGGTGGTGAGGTTATGTTCCAAATTTTGTGTCATTTGGACCATGGTTAATGCAATTGTAAAGGGGAATTACCATGCTATGACTTGGCTATGCATCTGAACTTTTGATATTCTCGAGTTCAACGGCTTACCTCAAGAATTCAACTATAAACCGGGCATGAAGACCTGAAAGGGAGAGTATGAGTGGCGGGTTAGCTTGTCCGATTTTTTTCTGAATACATTTCCCTGCGATCTCGTTACAACGCGACCCAAAACTGGCGCGTGATTTTGTGTTAGTGAGTTGGAGCGCGGCGTGATGTGTGATTCAGATTGAGAACCCACAGATGTGCCTAGTTGAGATTCAGTTTCTCTTGACGAATTGCGCGCAAGAGACCAGATATCTTTCCGCTGAGCCAAGAGTGTGGATGGCGAGTTGACAAGTGCTCTCAGGGAGACAGCCATGCTTCCCGTAAAGAAGGTTCTAAATTCTATGCCCAGGAAGAAACGCTAACACCGGCATCAGTGGGAGAAAATTCTTGCAATCAAATGACTTACATTGATGCTAGGTCTTCCAAGAAATGTGGCCTTTTCTCAAACCTTCCTGTGCCTTTGTTATATCACTTTCCTCTAGCCTTTTTGCGCCGAGTGTCGCGTGGAATAAGTTCATTACTGCAGGTACAATCTGAAGATACAAATATTACTTGTGATTAAAGATTCAACATTCAATGGAAACAGTTACAAAGAAGAGTGCAATAGACCACGAATGGAGCCCAACTAATTGCATGTGGCAACGAAGATCTTTGTCGGAACTGATCAAGCACTTCAGTGACCAAAAGAGCTGCGCGCAAGCATTTCTTGGGCTTGTCCTGCAAGTCCTCAATAGTGTACCTATACGCAATTATTTGACATGGATGAAACATATTGTGATGACCTCAACATCAGTATCATCTCACAGATATTTTATGGGTTGATGAGATTCTCACCACTGCAAAAAGCCCAAAGCTACGAGCACTGTATTGTCCGTTTCGGCAGTCGTCCAGCGTACTTCCAAAATGACCTCGTTTTGTAGGAATCCATGGAGCTCTTCTTTTACTCCAGCGAGCTCTGTGAGTACAAGAGACAAGCTTGATCAAGAATAATTGGGTTTTCAAAGTGGTAAGAAAACCGTAGCTGGAATTGACAAGAAATTGCTCTGCCCATCAAGGTTTGGTCTTGAGGAAGGTCAGAAGCCATTGCTTCTCATTATAGTTTGGTTGAACTGGTGTCTCTTGCGCCCAGTTCCTGATTGAAACAGGTTATATTTTCATCATCAAGGAAAAGAGGTGGGTCCGAAAAGGCAAAACAGACAAGCCGAGAGGTGGTAACAATAGCCTAGCCCCTTTGAACTCATGAGCATCAAGTGATTCAGATAACTCACCAACTGTCCAAAGATCTGGCGGGCTCAGCGAGGTCCAACCAAGAGCAGTAGAAAATTAGCAATGATAAAATCCGAGTGACCATCCAGTCCTCTGCGGACAGCCTAGTCAGTAAGATGCCAGCCGGCGATCGGGCTGTATGAACTAGCAATGTAATACTAGAACACGGCAAGAGCCTGGATCTCGTATAAGTTGCAAGAAATGGAGAGGGGGGATATAGAAGCATAGCAATTTGAATCCTTTTTTCTGCCGACCTCATTTTTCTGTTCTTTGACAAGGCTAGAACTGCTGAAGCGAGCTGCCACAGCAAAAACTCCGAGCATCCTACGCGATATCGAATGCCCAGATCAAATACAATTGGACATTGGACATTCTCCAAGATTCTTGAACTTAACAAAGTCCCACTGCACAAACAAAGCAATCCCGCCGGAGGGACTCACAGCCTACCCGTAAATTTTGGCGTGTGAGACCGCAGTTACAGCCTGCAAAAACACTTGGTACACAAGTTTCCTACTAGGAAACCTCCTTCCAGGTCAAGAGAGACCATATTTCTGACGCTGCACCAAAAGCACCCATCTTCCGGCGGGTGAAAACTGATTCAAGGCTTGTCAGAAACACCTTCTCATTAGAATAAATACCACCAGGTACAACTCACAATGTCAAGGCTGGGATAAGTTTCTGTACAGCTTTTTTGTTTATTTTGATGCAGAGTGAGTGAGCAGTGAATGGCTGGGAGGAAGGTATGGGACGCGATAATAAGCTCCTCTTTCATTACTCTCAAACAATCACACAGAGAGAAATAAAGAGAAGGGCCTACCTGGGAGGAACGTATGGGACGCGATGAGGAAAATCCCATGATGTAACTCCCAGCAGCCTATAACACCACAAGCTCAACCTACTGCATACAAGGCTACAACCTATGACGTCACACACACTACAACAACAACGAGGATACTCGAACACAGCATACCACAACATATTTTTCTTACTCATATGAGTCAGAAAGCATTCTTTGAATGAGTTGAGGTCTATGATATCAATTTCGTCAGTTACAGCTTTCTATCACCCAGGTTACTAAAACGGGTATTATATGGGTCATATATTGACCTTGATGCTGACATGATGCCTTGGAATTTCACATCAAATGTATCATAGTTTTGAATTAAAAATGGAATCGGTTTGTAACCATCAATTTTGGCTTTCAAATAACTGCATCTTTTCCCCCATCGTGTAGGTCTCATAAAGGTCCCACCCTTGAAATTCATTTCTCACAATAAGTCACCAAGAGGCATTTGGTTTTGTCTACAGATAAAATTTGGTAAATGACTGGTAGTGCCATAAGCTCTACGTGTATTAAGGGATGAATAGTTACTTATATATATAGAGTGTAATATTCAAATTTGCCAACAAAAGAGGCAGAAACTATACCAAGGTACAAAACTCAAGCCTGTTTTACGTTTAGCCTCAAGCAATCAGAAAAAAAAAAAAATCTGTCCTTCACAAAACTCTTTGGTGTTTATTGGCAATCTCTCCACGTAAACGTGCCTGACCAGGTTGAATAATGGAATTAGCACCAAGATCAGTAAGATTGACTTCCCTTTCTGATCGGCCTTGTGAAAGTTTTCGAGCGGGTCTGTTTCGTCCGCGTTCGATCAATTCAAGCGGCCTGAAGGGCTGAGCAACGCGTACGACGTTTTCGCGTGGTTCAGGCCGGGGAGGTGGATGGAGTGGTGGTGAGTCGATTCTGAAGGGATCTTCTGTTCTAGGATCAGCGCGGACTTCATAAATGGGTGTCGAGATGTCCACTCGTTGGAGCTGGCTCTGGTGAAGGTCTGCTTGCTTTGCGGCTATTTTCTGTCTTTTTCGCTTGTTCAACGCCTTTATCAAGAAGATTGCCCCAATGGCCAGGGCGATCAGACAAGCAATCACTCCGAGGGCTTTCAGTGATCGTTGGGAGGATGAGGTTTCTTCTGGTGGGTTTTCATTTTGGGGGCCTGCCGTGGGCGTTGTAGATGGAGAAGAGGTCACCGTTGGAGGGGTTAATGAAGTTGAGGTCGATAAAGAGGAAGATGAGGTCTGTGTAGCACTTGAAAGGTGGGAATACGTCGAAGTTAGGGAGGTGTCAGTTGGTTGGGGTGCTGGTGCATCAGCTTCCGCCAACAAAGAGGGATCAAAACTCGCTATCCCGGTTAAAACTGAAGATGGGGCACCGGACGTTGGTGAAGTCGCGTCCCACGACAATGTTATACGCGGGTTCCCAGCATTGGTATCATCGGAAAGCGGGTTTCGGATAGGAAGATCAACGAGGTCAGTAGGGAAGATTTGGAGTAAAGTACCGTCAGCGACAGACATCGCACCGAGGAAAAGTCGTGTGGGGGAGGTAAGTATTTTGGTTCGTGGGTGTGGTGGGTTCTGTTGCGTTTGTTGGGCGTTGAAATGTAGTATATGTGGGCTTAGAGTGGGCGATGGAAAGTTGGGGGAACAAAGCAGCTTATATACATAGACTCATTCATGGAGGTGCTGACCTCCAACAGCTTTATAAGCTCAACACTCGCAGATTCAAAGGGGTCTTCGAGGGCACCAAATGCTCCATTGATGATAAGCAGTCGTCTCAAACCCTCTTCCGAGGCTGTTGCTTTTCTTTTCTCCATACCTCAGCAGGTGACCAGAACGTGGGCCACCCCACCAAGAAGCTTAGCCCATTCACCCAAATCAGAGAGAGACAAAGTTTGAGGCAAAATGAGTTCCGCTTTGACCCCCACCGCTGGGTGACACAATCCCCCCTTTTAACATTTTCTCAAACTGATCTGTTTCTAGAGCTTTTTGAAAACTATGCGGACTTTTCCAAACTCAACAAGAACTGTATCAATCATTGCAGTGCTAGGTAAGAAATCCCTATGTACTAGAAAACTGCGAGCTTGAAATGGAATCGACCAATACTTTGCCACATGATAGTTATGAAGACAGATTGGATATTTGATTTCTAGTATGAACAGAATGAAACACCAAGACAGCTCCGATGTTGTGCAAAAGAAAGATGAGAAAATGACCGATATCTTAGCGGAATAATTTTTTTTAAAACAAGAAGCTCTCTAGCTGAGTTAGGGAGTCGAGGAAACTGATAACCTATCGTTTTAGTATTCCAATTTTCATTGCCCGAGGGCTCGCAGGCTCGCAAGCCAGCTACGGGGTAAGGGGCATGAGTTGAAGGTCTGGAGACTTTTTGATGCTCACTACAAACCTGAAAAAGAGTTGTGCGATTTTATATTTTGCATTCATCAGCTGATCATACCCAGCGAGTGTCCTATTGTAAGACGTTGACTAAAAAAAAACATACTGTATTTGTTTGAGATGATTTCCCCTACAACGCGGGAGAGCCAAGTCAAGTTTGTGAGTTGAATGACTTGTATCATAATCGGAAAACCCACTCACTCATCCGCTGAAGGCCTCCTGATCCACATCACCTCATAAAACTGGATGGGAAAGTGGTCCTTCAAAAATTTATTGAAGTGCCGTCCCGCCCATTGATTAGCTTCCCAGCCTTCTTCTTGTGTGATCTCAAGCCCATTAGAGGCAACATATGGTTTTCCCTCGGGATGATAACGCTTGCATGGCCCCAGTTTTTTGGCTTTAGTAATGTCTTGACCCACATATCCTACAAGATTTACTTTTTCGACGTACTCCAACAAAGCCTCAAATTTCTCTGACTTTGTGTATTCTTCTGAAGGAAACTTCTCATTATCTTTGCATTCAAAACCTGCTCTGTTCACCACAGGTACCCATGTGAACATTGTCATATGAGATTCCGTATCAGCTCCTCTGTAGGGAAAGACTGTCGAAGAGTGTATACCGGATCAGTTTCATAACATTGTTTCTTCAGCGGAGAAAGTGATTACTTACGATTGTGCATGGTTCTGGCTATCTCCCAATTATCATAAGCTTCTGCATCCATATAATTGGGTAGATTTCGCGGCGGATCATAGGTCCATCTCAATGCTCTTAAAAGCTCTCCCTCAATCGACCGACCATTATCTTGAAGGCGTTTGACATATGCCTCGTATTCTTTCTGCAAGGGTGTTTCGTTAGGAGCAGAATACATTGTCACAATAGTTTTTTGCAAGTTGGAGAATCGGTGTTTGGTCGGCAAACATACAATAAGCTGTGGGTCACAAAATGATACTTGAATAGCGTTTGTCACGTACCTGAGTCTCTTCGTTTCTAAGATAGCGGTCACCAACCCTGTCGAATTTACAAGTGTTAGTCTTATCACTCTTTTTCATCAAAATTGTAAAAGTAACCGACCCTTGCAGTATACCCTGCGCGATGTCAGGGTAGAAGTCTTTAGGCACTGGTTTATTAGCTACAGGATCGGATAAGCTACCTTGCCACAGACCTGAACCCTCCAAGGGTTCATCACCCTCGTAGCTTTTTCCCTCCGAGAGTACGTCCTGTTTCGCGACTGCCTCCTTTTCTAGCAAGGACTTTTCGAACGAGGTGTCCGTGAGCGGCAATAATCTAATATCTGGCATCTTTCTTCTGTTCACTAGAAATCTGGAAAGAGTTGCATGGATTGTCAATAATTTGATGTCATCTTCACGGAATGTCATCTCTTGAAGCTCCGGTTAAACAACTCACTGGAGATGTTCAAGATGGATTCCCCTGTAATCGAGTCACCTAAATCAATTGTCCTTTTTGATGTGAGGGGTAAATATGGAGACAATTCACTTACCTGCTTTCTGAGGGACTCCTAACCCATACCACCTGATATAATTCAACTGGAAAACGTTCCTTCAGAAATGCGGTAAAATGCCTTCCTGCCCATTGAGTAGCTTCCCAAGCTTCTTCTCGTGTGATTACTTCCTCCTTGATTTTATATGGCTCTTTCGGATTATCAGGGTGATTTCTTTTACATGGCTCCAAGTCTGAGACTTGTTCTGGGGTGAAACCCACAGCTCCCATAAGGTCATTATGAGCGGTGTACTCCAAAAGAGCATCAAATCGTTGCTTGTTGTTGTATGCCTTTGAAGGATATTCTTCACCCTCTTGAGCCTCAAAACCTTCTTTCGTCGACACCGGAACCCATGTCCACATTGTACAATGAGTCGTGGTATCGCTCATGAGGTATGGAAATACTGTTCACAAACCCGTACTCAATCATCTTGGTGTTTCTTATTTTCTTATTCGATAAGAGGTCTTACTCACTATTGTGTACGATCCTGCTTAATTCTTTGTCCCCATAAGCCTTTGCATCTATATATTTAGGTAGATGTTCCGGTGCACCATTGGTCCATTTCAACACTCTGGCAAGCTCATCCTTTATCGTCCTGTTATGGTTTTTTATCAGGTTCTTGTAAAAGTTGTATCCTTTCTGCGAGGGTCGTTAAGTCAAGGACAACGGACGTTTGTAGTGTGATTGTAGATTGAAAGTTCAAATTTTAGTCAGGAAAAAGCAAAGATCAAAAGACAAATTCTTTAAGGAATGGTCTTGGGGGATTGCGATCACCACCTACCTCACTCCAATCAGCTCTGGGAACGTAAAATCCGGGCCTGTTCAAGGATAAGGCCACATTTTTAAAGTCATTCAACATTTACATTTAAGATTGGAGAGCTGACTAACCCCTGTAACAAAATCCTGGCAACATCAGGATAGAAGTTCTCAGGTGCTTCTTTCCAATCAGATTTTATGAGTTCCTGATATCTTTTTTCTTCTGCTGTGAGTTCCTTGGCTATTATGTGGTTTTCTTGTTCAGCTTGTTCTGGTAGCGCTTCACGTTCATTACCCTCTAAAAGGTCATTTTCTTTGGAGTGAGCATTCAAAGCCTCCTTGGATGTTGAATCTTCTGTTGAAAAGCTCTTTGAAGAAAAAACTCGAGCAGGTTCCACTTGCACTGCCATTATCTCTTCTTTGCATTCTGTACTGAGAAGCGACCTTGCAAACAAAACCTTAGGAAGCTTTCTCACAGGTAGAGCCTGAAGTTTTTGTTGAGGTAACCCGCATGCTGCGGCTGGTTTCCTCAGTGAAAAACCAGGATTCTGACTGTGAGAATAACTTGTAGGCTGGCATCTGAGGCATTCATGATGGAAGTTTAGAGTTTTTGTGGCCAAGGACTCGAAGGGAGACAAGATTAAGGATAAACTTTTTTTCAATAAAGAAGGGAGTCCAATCAAGTAGATTACAAGACAGAATAGGCTTAAAGCAATCAAGCGCATTTTTTGGCGATCTAAACTCATGATAGGCGACAAAGATTGGGACAGCCCTCTCTTTACAGTGAAAGTGAATATCCCAAGAAGGATTTCCAAGTGAGGGAAATATAATGTCATGTAGTGCAAAAAGGACCTGAGTTTTATGCGTGAAAATGAACCGCAAACTTCATCAAACACATTTACTGTACCACTATGACGCAGGTCCGAAACTCGGCACTGTTCATACCCGCACTGTCAGCAGTTCAAACTTTGCTATGGTGTAAAATATAAGACATCGGAAATTCTGGACTGTTTCCAGAAACTTTCCTCAAGGTTGTGAACATTGTGACAGGTACTGTATTCGGATGTCACCAGGAGTAACGTGACCCGGAAACTTTTCCCGATTGTTGTGAACACCGTGACAGGCACCGTTTTCGGATGTCACCGGGAGTAACGTAACCCAGAAACTTTTCCCGATGTTGTGAACACCGTGACAGGCACTGTATTTGTCACGTTACACTATGGCAAGGTTTCCCTCGGTGGGGATATTTAAAAAAAATCTTTACCCCGCGAGGTTTGGGACACATCCTAAGGACCTTCCCACCCTGGAACATCCGGGGGAACTCGGTTGAAGAGCCTGCGGATGTTTCGGGGTCGATAATTTTAGCTTTTGCAAACCTCTGCGGAAGCTTCTTCACCGAGGACATCTTGCGACGATGTTCGGGACCTTCCGGGGAGGTTCTCTGCACCCTGCCTTACCAGCAGCTCTAGTTCGTCCTTTCCTAAACTGGTCAGGACGGATCAGAGTGACCGTTTGCACCTGCTAAACCTTCGTTACTGGATTCCTGTTTGAGTCGGGTCGACCGGACTGATATGGGGCAAAGGATGGCTCGAACACGTGTGATCCGTCCTTTGCAAAGAAGGGGCTGTCACACGGCCTTATCCGCCTCTTGCTGCACCCTTCAGGAATTGCTCGTGTTGGTCCATAATGCACCCCCCGTTTTTTTACTCCTTTTTTCTATCAAGTTGTGCAACCAATGTTTTTGTGATACAATATGACAGAAGAAGGTGGCTTGTCATACATTTGGTTTTCTTCACATAGATCTTTGGATTTTGATCCTTGCATCTCACTCTTTCATGGGCAGGGAAGTCTCTGATGAAGTGCAAATATGGTCAGGAATCAATGTTTCATTGTAAAATATTCTAAAGTCCCACTATCCAACCAACCTCACCAACTGGTTTTGTCCCGGCAACAATGACAAGTCGCCATCCTCAAGCAGCTCCCGATTTCAAATTCCTCTTGGCTTGAAATTTGCCAAGTCCAAAGTCTTTCTCATCCAGCCACCTTAAGTGGTTCTGGAAATCTACCAAATTCCAAATGGGCCAATTGCCAACCCTCTCAAGACTCCATACAACCCCAAAGTAACCTTAGAAAAGACACTTTAGGTGAGACTGAAAAGGAATCCGGGGACAGTAAGTTCAATCAGTTGCCACCACCTTCCATTGCCTTCAAGCCCTTAGCTCAGACTACCTCTCTGAACCACCAGCAGTGGTGGCTTGCACCACCCACCCACCCAATCTTCAATCAACCTGGAACTTCATCAACAGCCATTGACAGGCAATTACAAAGCCATTATGGTGTCGGACAGGATTATGGACAAAAGACTTGACAAAACAAGTATCTATTAATATCTTGAGTAAGTAGATAAAATACACAAAAGAGGACTAATAGATAGAGAAAGACTGATGACTGAATAATGGAGACAGATCAGTCATCAAGAATTTTTCTTTTATACATGTAAGAGTCAGGGTGAGAAGTGGTAATATGGAAAATGAAAATGAGAATGAGAATGAGGTCATGTCCTCATATTTCATACAAAACAACTGGTAATGGCATGACAGAAAACATAAAGCACAAAACTACTTTTAACTCATACCCATGATACCTGAGTGAAGGCATAACAACAATGTCAGAGAGTGGGGTTATATTACATGCCAATACAGGTCTTATTGTAATATAACTTGCACTGCTGAACTGTGAAACAAGTCAATTAAGACTTACTTATCACTAGACTAGTTATTCTTGATGACTAGAGAGAGAAATTTGAAATCTAAGAGGCTCTAAGCAAGGGATTGGGATCAAAGCAAAAAGGTAAAATATGGCAGATTCTCAAGGCTAGTATTTCTAAGGAATAACTGTGCTAATGATATTTAAAATGATAAAATGATTGAATTATGAATTGATTGAATAAAATATGAGAAAGAGAGACAGTATTTATAGAGAATGAGAGTGGGAGAAACAGGCTGAACTACAAGAGAAAACAAGAAGTTTATTAGGTGACAAATGAATGAATCAGCCCACTAATGGTGTAATGAGAAAATAGATGAGAACCATGAGCCTACAGTACCACCAGTGCTGTTATTAAAGAACAAGGAATCAAGACCCATGGTCCAAGCTCCAGACCTTCTGTCTTCCATTCCACCAGATGGGGACAGTTGGCTTTAGATGAGGCAGCACTGTGTGTGACCAATATGTAAATGTTCTGAGAACACCAAGTGTGCCTAGTATGATAAGTTTGGTTGAGGTATAAGTCCTCTGAACACCTCCTGCCCTGTTAAGGTGTGTGTACTGACCTGATAAGGTGGTATGAGTGATATGAATCAGGAGGGATGACAGCTGGTCAGGTAATTTCAATCTGAGGGTCTCTTTCCACAGATATAACATTTCATATATCACTGCCAACATATTTTCATCGCATGGAAGCTTGCTATGTAACATAGCATGTCTTCATGTGATACTATGGACCATTTTTCAAGGTCCCTACCTTGGAAAATAGACCTATTGCATCGCATCTTGGCCTGCTATGTGACATAGCATGCCTCTATGTGATGCAATTTTCTTGGTTGTGAGGTACATATAGAGTGAAGCAGGTATGTGTGAGTGATCTTTAGAGTGCTAAGAGGTGGACTAGGAAGAAATTAGATAGCTCTGTCAACATAGTGTTCCCTGGCTGTTACAATAAGGAAGTAGATTCAAGAAAGAAGTGAGAAAAGAAAGAAGCAAGAAACAAAAGAAAGAGAGAAAGAAAAAATTGGGATAATTTGAGAAAAGGGGATTGGATGTACAGTCTCTTTCCAAAGATGAGGAAAGAGACCTATGTATGGAAAAGTCTTAACTATATATATTCTTTGTATCTATGGGGTCTGTTCATCTTCAGATAGGTTGGCATCATTGGGTATTCTTTCCTCATGCTTTGGGACAGAGCAGTTTAAGCACATCCTGATACTTCTCTACTTGTACTCTTAGATCATTTTCCTTTTCTTATATAACTGTATTTTGTGTCAGTGATTTTGTTGATTGGACACCAACAAGAGAGACATCATGCAAAATTTTGTGCAACAGCTTTGTCACATTTAGCTTGATAATTTTATATCATGATTGATCTAAGCCTTGGTTTTCATTGCTGCCAGACCTTTTTGTGCAGTCTCTAAGACTGCTCTTGTGTTCACAACCAAGTTCTCAATCAGTTTGTGTGCACTGAAAGGAGGTTCAGAGGATATCCTTGGGCTCAAGCAAGGTTCTCTACACAGTATCCCAAGAAAATTTGGATGCATTGTGGAAAGCAATACACAGGAGGATTAATTTAAAGAGCATCAATCAGAGTCAAACTACACTGAATTTGGAGGCAGTTTTCAAGCAGAAATATAAAAAAAAAGTAGTGATAAAGAATTATATTTATAGAAGTTTAAAAGAAAGAAGTCAGCACTTTTAACAGTAGTAGCCAAGGAATAGGGTAAAATATTCCCCAAGCTTTTTTATCACCAAATTGAAAGACCAGTAAAATAAGTGTAGGTTACAGAAGTCATAAAGCACTTCTGGGATAAGCTAAACTATGGAATCACTTATGAAGTGTTAGACAGCATCAGCCCTGAGGACTGCAAGACAGTCCCACAAACTGAAACCAGACATGTACATATGTAGAAACATAGTGGAACATATGAATTACATGTGTAACATGTGGTATACAACACTGCCAACAAAGACATCTAGGACAAGCTTGTCCTAGATTTCCTCAGACAGGCTTTGTCCTAGTTTTTCCTTGTCCAAACAAGGAACATCTAGGACAACTCTGGTCCTAGGACTTCTAGAACAACCATGTCCTAGTAGTTTCTGCTGGCAGTGCAAATGTAGGAATATAGTGTGACATATGTACTACAGTGTTACAATTGAACTGTCAATCCTGAGGACTGCATAACAGTTCCACAGCTTGAAACCAGACATGTAAATATGTGAAAACATAATGTAACATGATGTGTTTTTTTTATAGTGTGTTTTTGCATAGTGTTACACACTTTAGTATCCTACTAAGTTTATGATGGCCATTTTTGATGAAAATTACCAGACAAAGCTGAAAGTAACAAGTGAATAAATGTGGGCAGAGGAATCTAGTATACAAATATGTTTGCATGCACATGTGGGGTAGAATGACCCAGTTCATACATGTGTATATGCTATGTGTGTTATTAAATGTATTGGGCAGAAACAGGTGGAAACAGCAAGATGCCTCAATATGCTCCAACTGCAGTTTCATTCATATAGCAGCTTTCCCATTGACTCAGGGCAGTTGTCAGCCCTGAGGATTGCAGAACTGTCCCACACACTGAAACAAGACAAGCACATATGTAGAAACATGAAAATTTCCAGATATCTTGAAGCACCCTGATATGTTTGTGAATGAAATATAAGTGTGGTTGTCACCTCCTGCCTACAAGGGAGATTCTGACCTGGTATGGGTCAGATGTAGTTATATGAGGCAAGAAAAGGGAGGTGGAGCTATGTGAGCATGGTATGTGATCTAAGGATGTGTTAATAGAGAAAACAGTTTATACTGGAAAAGTAAAGAGATGGAATGGAAAAGAGAAGAAAATGAGAGAAATAAAAAAAGAAAGAGGAAGAAAATTGGAATGCAAAAACATGGTTTCAGAAATGTGGTATCATTAGATGGAAAAATTTGTGAGGACTTACTTTCTCTTTCCAAAGATGAGGAAAGAGAAAGTGAGGGCCTCTCTGAGTTACGCTAATATATGTCTTTGGGTGTCTGAAATGTTTGTATTGAATTTTATTGTGGCTTGGGTCTTTGTATGTTGTATTTGTGTCACACCTGTTTGTGAGCACATTCCTGAAACTTGTCTGAGTCTATGTTAGTGCTGGGCTGTTTCAGGTTAGTTTGTTAACTGAAATTGGTCAATTGAATTTCAACAAAACATAGTGTAACATATGAATTACATGTGTAATATGTAAGTACATATGTAGGAATATAATGTAGCATATGTACTACAGTGTTACACTTGAACTGTCAGCCCTGAGGATGGCATAACAGTCCCAAGGATTGAAACCAGACATGTACCTATGTAGAAACATAATGTAACATGTGTACCACATATGTAATGGGTGTTATAAGTGTAATAAGTAATGAACATATAAAGAAACAGAGCATAACATCTGTACTACATATGTAATAAGTAATTGAAACAATTGAATCACATCTCAGGCTCAGTCTCAAGAGTCATAAGCACAGTATACTTATGACAGGAGCCAAATAACAGGTCCTGTCATTAGAGTAACCAACCACAGATTGGCCAACATGGTACTGTAGTAGCATGAGCTGGAACCACAGGTCAGCCCATATTCTAAAAGTATGGTGGTGGTCACCTGATAGGTATCTAAACCCCCTCTCTCCTGCTCAGGAGTTGTTCCCTCCCCTCACCTTTTACCACAACCACCTAATTTACCCAATAGCATTTATAATAAAGTCATCTGCTCAATAGTGCAAAGTGTTATAGGTGTAAGTAACCAGAGATCAATAGCCAGGTTGGTAGCCCTCAGAGTCTTGTAGACCCTTTTTCAGTGAGGACTCACAAAGGTAGAGATAAATAACCTATAACAGAAATAGGAGCACCTGCTTAAAGAACAAGGATTGGAGCTAGGCAGTTGTTGTGCTCAACTGTAGCTCTCCTTGATAGCCAACCTAGTCCAAAAGGGACCCATCTTCCCCAAACCCTCTCATTAGAGGTCATCTAACTGTAGTCTACACCTGTGTTTACCAAGTGTAGACTTAATTTCCAGCCAGACAGTGGCCTGCCAGAAGCCACTCCCTGACAACAGTTTACTCACAAGTCTCATACATTGAGTTTTTTCTCAAACCATCTAGACATGGCACCTCATAGCACAATACAAACACAACATTAAAAATCTATGATGACCATTTGAAATTTGTATAAACCAAGAAAAGACATGAAGAAGAAAGAGCAGACAGAATACACATTTTTCAATGTTTTTTAACTTTATGCATTGATTTTGTTACAAGAATGAGAGAAAAAACAAACCTGTTTGAATAGTAGGTTTGAGCATCTCAAAACATACACTGGTGATTAGACATTTCTATGCTATGATTAAAGTCAAAATGTGATTTATGAAGTTGTCTCAAGTTGTATTGCATCTATTCCCATTTCCTTTCTGTATCTATTCCTTTATCACTGTTGCACTCCTCAAGAAGACTTATGGTCCAATCATGAGAAGGGACCCACAAAGAGATTGTAGGATTACAGTAACTACAGACAAAATCAGTTGTACATAGTGCAAAATGTCAAATCTAATGCACTTGAAAATAAAATTAAAATGTGTATACTGACACATACATACACTGGTTTAGTCCAAGGGGATGAAACCAAGGGCTCAAGAATTCTCAATGTGGCTCAAAGTCCCACATCAAGTGTGTGACATATCTTCACTGCCAAGATATTTGTATCGGATGGGCCTATCCGATGTTCTATCACCCCAAGATATGCGATGCAGTGTCAGTAGGATTAGGTGCGATGGAATTACTATTGGTATCTAATGCTCCGACACCATATTGCAGT
>MU167258.1:39913-53504 GCA_015951145.1 Cronartium quercuum f. sp. fusiforme G11 | reverse complement strand
TTCTTATTAGTACTATGTGTAATCTCTGTGTTACACTTGTGTTTACATGTGTACTATTACAGTACTCTCTGTAATCGGTGTTTGACAGTCTGTGGGGCTGCTGGGCAGTCCTCAGGGCTGACACTAGCCTTGAGAAACTACCATCTTTTGCCTTTTTGCTTTGATTCTTAATCCCTTGTTTAGAGCCTCTTTGACATCAAGTTTCTCTTTCTAGTCATCAAGAATAGCTAGTCTTGTGATAAGTAAGTCTTAATTGACTTGTTTATCAATTCAGAAGTGCAAGTTATATAACAATAAGACCTCTATTGGTGTGTGAGATAACCCCACTCTCTGACAGAAAGTGTCCAAGGAGTTTTGGTCCTCCTTTTATACCTTAGGCTTTTACTCTTCCTTCTATATGAGCATATTTACTCAGTACAAGGTAGACCTAACCTTGTATATGTAAATCTCTCAGTGATAATAATGTATGATTACTAGTATTGTTTATTATTATGGGTTACAACAGGTCTTCTCCTGTATAGCTCTGAAGACTGAGCTATGAGGTGTTTACACTATAATCATAATACATTCATAGTCCTGTGGTACCTGTTGAGTACTCAGGGGTTAGCATATGAGGTATTTACACTATAATTACAATACATTTGCAGTCCCATGGTACTTGTTGAGTACTCAGGGGCTGATATATGTAATCTATATGTAATCTTTTATCTGTTAGCCACTACCCTCTGTTGGCAGGCTGACACATCATGTCAGCCCTGAGGACTGCACATCAGTCCCACAGGCTGTCACACAGACATATACACCTTAACATAGTTAAGTGAGTAAGTGATAATAAGTGTACATAATAAAACATAAGTATTTACAGCTTGGGCTCAGTATCAAGAGCCATGTAGAGTAATTAGTAATATAGCTAGTGAATCACTTGACACAACATAAACATATCTCCAAGTGTATCAACTCATGTTTCAGGCTATACCCTTCTAAAGAAGGAAGGAGCTGAGGCCAGGGTATATAAACCCCTCCTCCTAGCTCAGGGGCTCAGTTCCCATTCCTCACCTTTACCACCAACACCTAATTTGAACAAAAGCCCACATTGAGGATTATCCCTAAGGAAACCTACTCAATAGCACTGCCAAGATATTTGTATCGGATGGGCCTATCCGATGTTCTATCACCCCGAGATATGCAATGCAGTGTCAGTAGGATTAGGTGCGATGGAATTACTATCGGTATCTAATGCTCTGACACCATATTGCAGTGTAATTCCATCGCACCTAATCCTACTGACACTGCATCGCATATCTCGGGGTGATAGAACATCGGATAGGCCCATCCGATACAAATATCTTGGCAGTGTAGTGCACTGTTCATAGGGTAAAAGTAAAAAAGGCCAAACGCTAGAGGACTGGTAGTCCCCCTTCCTTGCTTAACTAGAGTAGCCTTATGGACTTCTAGAGAGTTCCCAAGTGTTACAGGAAAAAATACCCAAGCAAGTTCTACAAGATCAGCACATTAGCTTTCATCCCTTGCTTTGTTGAGGGTGGAAGTTATTCTTCCATCCCTAAGGATCTCCCCACAAAGGAGGTAACCTTAATAATTTCTCAGCTAGAGCAACAAAGATAATCTGTCTCAGGTTCAAGGATTAGTTAGCTCTAGCATCAAATCCTTCTTCTCAGAGGTCCACTAACTGTAGTCTACACTTGGTGACAACCAGTGTAGACTTGTAAAAGTTAGTTGTATCAAGGAAGGATCCATTCCAGGATCCCTTCCTCTTGAACTGTAGTCAGGAGACTACCCTCAAAGAAGCTAACCCCTGACACATCAGATTATCATCTAAACCAAAGAAATGATGACATACAACTCATGTGGTGGGGCAGGAGATTTCAAAAAAAAAGGCTACTTCAGTCATGCCAACCCTGTGTGACTAAGAGTGAAGTAGCCATGACATCACTAGATATAATCCCTGTCACAGTGTTCATAATCTCTCAAACAATTTCTGGAAACAGTCCAGAATTCCAGAAATTTTGTATTTGTATACCATATCATCCCCAATCAAAAACAGTATGCAATCAGACTGAGAATAGACAAAACATGGGATAAAGTTTTAGATAACAGTATATCTTGGCAGTCTTGACACAGAAGATGTATTAATCAGCCAAAGGTCTCCAATCTAAAACTTGAAAAGTCTTCTGTTGCTATCTTTGTAACATCAGATCATCAAACAAGTTAAAACAAGGATGACATACAGCTCATGGAAAGTGTTGAAAGAAAGGACCACCTGTGCTGCCAGCTACTCTGCCATGCCAACCATATGACATAGAGCAACAGTTTGATGTGACAGTCACAGCATTTTTTTTCTGCATTTTGTGACATCATCCTTGAGTTACATTCAAAATCATATTCTAAACCAGAATCATTTATTCAAGTAAAACAAGTCTAATCAACTTACAATCAATCACAGGTATTAGGAAGAACTTCAAGGTATCATTAGTCTAAACTGGTATGAATAATAACAATAATAATAATACTGTCCTGAGGTTCTAAGTTTTGATTCAGACTTACTTTATACTACAAGTATCAAAACAAATTTCTCAAAAGATAAAAGAGAGAGAGAGAGAGAAAGGTAATTTATTATAATTTTTGGTTAATTTTGATATATAATACAATATATAAACTCTTAAAACTTTTGTCAAAAAAAAAGGTGGTCTAAGGTCAAGTTGATATTTAATTCCCAACATTTCTTTTTTTTAAACACAGGATACTTTTTTTTTTCTTTCGAAAAAAAAAAAAAAAAACACAGTTACATACAAGTATAATAAATTTTACAAAACAACTTCATAAAGGAACATCATAGTTGATCAAAAATAGATATATATATATATATATATATATATATTAATATATAAAATGTTTTAAAGAATTGGTCTCATGGTAGTCTCCAAATAGTAGGATCCAAAACAAAACTCGCTCTCTCACAGAATGGTACTTTGTTTTCTCTCTCTTTTTTTTTTTTTTTTTTTAAGAATGAATCATTATCATTATCATTTTTTTAGATTTAAATTGAAGTGATCTTTTTAATTATCTTTCTATATAATCGAAAAAAATGGATCCCTTGTGATATTATAATTATAAGCAGAAGAATTGGTAGTGTTATCGTAAGCTGTATAGTTACTATCTAGACCGAAAAAAAAAGGAGTCTCATCATCACCTCTTCCTTCCCCATTCGTATCCTCGTGATTCCCTTCAGTAGTAGAATAGGCCAAGACTCAAATTCATTGACAATAGAATTCTCAGTCGTTTCGTTTCAAGCCTTTTCAGATAATAGCACAATCCTTCTCACTCCATTGTCTAATCGTCATTATCGAATGCATCTATGACCGCCAAATTCAAAATTACTCTTAGATTCACTTCATTTCTGTCCTCCGATATCCTCAAATACCACCACCACTTTTTGTCCGCATTTCTCTTTTCTTTTCTTTTTTTTTTTTTCCCCTTGTATATAAATCCGATGGCAATGCTACTATCATTATGGTCAGTTCACAGTGTCGCTTGGTCCCTGTTGATGATGATGAGTTACGAGATCGCATTGCATGTCGGCAAAGTTAATGCGGGTGGAGGTGGATAGGGTGCTGAATAGTTTCCTGATGCGTCTTACAAATGTTCGAGTCGATTTAAAACAAAGTCGATGTCGGTACTATCGTCCATAGTATGAGATATAAAACGGACAATGGACTCCAATTCCTTCGGTAGTTTTGTAAGAATCATAATAACCATAGTTTGATCCGGGAGAAATAATCCAACACGATCCAGTTCACATAAGGACGATCTGATTTCCTTGCAGAATTCGGCGCAGGTAGTGTACTTGATGTTTAAGAACTTGGAAAAAATGAAGGTTTGATGAAATACATTATTGGGCATGTATTTAGCCTTCAAATGATGCCATAAGCCTGATCCAGTTTTCTCGAAACGCGTTGCAAACTGAGTAGCAATGGCTAAATTGACTTCATCTAAGTGGCGTACAATAAAATTAAAAGATTTCTTCTCTAATTTCGCAAAGTTAACGAGGTCCTCGGCAGAAGAGTCCTCCCTAAGAATGAACGTCCCGTCAACCACTGCCAAAAGAGAGAGATTGTCGAGTTCGCATTCCATGTATATCGTCCAGACAGCATAATTGCTCTCTGTAAGGAGCATTCGGGACGTGGCAGGAACCGCCGACAAGGCAGTAAGGGCAGTAGCCAGGCCAGGGTTAACGGGAGGATATCTAGTCGACATCGTGCTACGTGAGTAAAAAGTACTGATAATGTTTCGTATGTCAAGACTCTATGTCTTAGAAAGATAAGTATAGACACCTAATAGCGCTGTTATTATTGTAGAACCTGTTGGATTAAAATCAACAAGGGTTCGAATACACACCTGAAGATGGTGGAAAAGGATGGTTGAACGAGGAAAGTAATGTACGAGTGAAGAAATTCAGAAGTGAGTGAGTCAAGCCATTTTGACAACGAGTTTAAGATGAACATATTAATACAAAAATGTGTTTTCGGATGAGACTTGTAGAATTCTTTTTAGACAACCCATTTCATCCTGTTCTGTCCATATCCATTGAGTATCTCATTCAACCATCTCTTTTAAGATATTCCAATTACCTCTTTCGTCTTATTCCACCCATGTCTGTACAACCAGCAAGTTTGTAAGCCTTGTTATTTTTTAAATTGGAATGGTAGTTTAGCTACAACGAGATATTGGATCAGGTTTAGATTATCAGGAGACTTGTCCGGATTACAAATTACAAAAGAACTGAGCTCATTTTCAGGAATTGATGGCTACCCTATCAATCACCACATTCTCACCCGCTTGAGGGTGTAAACTCAAACCTGGTGCGAGACAACTTCGATTCATTCAGCTAGAGTTCGTTTTTTTTTTATCCCTTACTACTTGATAAAATATTCATTTAGATTTCACCCTGAGTTCATTAATTCGTAGTCTTTTACTCTATAAAATGGCAATTTATATTCAAAAAAAAAAAAAAAACAAAGAAAGCTTCATAGAAAACAAAAATTTCAAAGTTCGTTATATGTATTGACTTCACTTTGTTTTAGTTCATTAGGTATTTCAAGTATTCTTGATTTTTTTGTATTGATCATCTATTTATTATACATTCGTTTAATAATTTTTTTACAGTATATTAAGTTCAAATGATTATAAAAAGAAATCAGGTTTTGTTCTTGAATAAATATAACAGCCTTGACAGTTTTTTTTTTCTTGAAAAAAAAAGATTCATCACCATTTTGATAAGCCCTACAAATTTTGATGATCCGTTATTAAGAAGAAAAATGTAGAAATAAGCCAGAAAAAAAAAGGGGGGGGTTTTGTGTCCATAACGGTATCCATAATAAAAACATACAAAAATAGCGAAACAGAAATTAAATAAAATAAAACTCATAAATTACAAACTACATTAACAACAACCTATCATTTTATATCTAACTAAGCAATAATTTAAACCACAAAGAAAGGAAGAGAGAAAGTCATTCAATACGATCTCTCCTGTTTGTATTTTTTTTTTTTTTTTTTTTTTTTTTTACCCAGTTTGACCTTTCCAAGCTCTTGACACTAGTTGCCATATGCATTTGATTGGAAGCTACAATGAGACTTCTTTTTTTTCAATGACAAGAGCGACTTCAAGTACATAATAATGCTATAATTAAGAAAAGAAAAAGAAACTATAATTCACTAGTCTGATCATGAGCACCTTCTTCATACTCTAAAGTTTCTTCATCAGGTACACAAAAAGAATCAAAACTCCATTGATCAGTACTCATCTTCATCTCAGGTGATCTATCTTCTTCAATAAATTTTTGATTTTTTTGATGATATTGATTATTAATTGAATTATCCCATTTATATTTTCCATTATATTGATTAGCTTTTTGTTTAAATTTTCCTGCTATAATGGGATTTTGTGACATAATACTTGCTCGATAAAATGATGTCATACTTTTCTCATTTGATTCATCCGCTGTTGAAGTATTCACTAAAAATTCTCTATCAATCGAATTCTCTGATGGTATCTCTAGTGATGATGATCTTTGATTTTTTTTCATTTTCTTCTTCCTTCTTTTCTTTTCCCCTCTACCATCTAAACTCCCTGAATTATCAGATTCAGATGCTTCTAAATCAAACCTTAAAAATAAAAATAAAAATAAAAAAGTTTTTAGAAAAATACATCCTTTACTCAAAAAGTTTTTGGGCTTTTTTTTTTCCAAAAAAAAAAAAGTCTAAAAACTTACAAATTATTCTTGTAAGCCCAATCTGTACCTCTCTTATAAATAATTTTTGAGCTTCCTTCACCTCTATCTCTCCTATCAGATTTATCCTTAGTAGGTTCTTCGACAGCCTTCTCTTTCCCTTTCTTTCCCATCTTATTCTCATTAGCGTCCGTTGAAGCCAAGCGTGTACGTTGAATTGATCTAATGTTCGTTTCTTCTTCTTCACTCTCCTCAATTATCACAGGTCGTGATCTCCCTTGGCCTCCCATCGCATCAGAATCCCTCACTCGAGGCCTCTTTGCTCCACGTGGCATCTGAGTACCAATCATCGAAGGCACCAGAAACACATCACTTCTAATCGGTCGCTTAGATCCTCCCGTCTGCTCCTCCTCTTCTTCTTCTTCACTCTCCTGCGCAAGTACAACTTTCACTCGTCTATGCTGCTCCTGTTCTCCGCCCTCTGAATCTCTAACCCTGAAGCCTCTTAACCGTGGCATTTGGGTCCCGATCTGTGACTCCGAGAAACCATTAGCGTCCGTGTTCTCGCTCTCACTAGCTTGTTTAAGTTTCATCCGCTGCGATCGAATCATCAAAGGTGATGACTCATCATCTATTCCAAGCTTTAATCTTTTAGTAGATGGCATTAGCATTGGCGTCTTCGGAGGTTGTGGCTTAGGCGGTGGTACGGCTGTGTGAGCTAACTCGATCTCGTCTAATTGTTCAAGCGCAACCGGGTCCCAGTCAGATGACATCCCGTACTCGTCTTCTGACTTCTTTGATTCTCTTGAACCTTCGCGTATCTTTTGAGGTGATGAATCATCAAGAGCTTTGAAGTTATTGTTGGGACTGTGTAGCTCTTGTTCTTCTATCTCACGATCTATCGGAGGGATATCATCTAATGAGGGGGAATAGACTAATACACCGGGTGCATGAGTAGTTGAATCAAAAGAAGCTATCGATGGTGGCTCGTGGCTTGGGAGCCGGAAAGCGTCGCCCATATCACGTCCAGGAGTGCTTTCAGGAGAGAATTCACGAGTGATGGGTGAAATCCTGGGTGGTTCATCCAATTGTGGTGGACTAGAATTCGGTTGAGTAGGCGGTACAAAAATGCTAAGCTCGTCTGGTAACTCTTCATTCTGCTCCTCATCCTTATAACTTTTATTCATCGATGGTTCATGCTCACGCCCGGATCCGTGGGATCCAGGAACCGATGCTTCCGAATGCTCGAAGATCTCGATCTCGGGTGAACCAATGACAGGTGTCTTGCAACGACGGTTCACAGGCGCAAACTTATTCCATGTCCGTCTTACTCCCGTACCTTTCGTCCCTACACAAGGCCTGATTGGGCGACTAGCACCCGTTCCTTGAAGCTCCTCAGGCCACCAAACCACATGTCGATCATTAAAAGCATTTGTCATAGTAGATTTCCATTGATCATAAGCTTCTTCATCCATCGCTAGTGCCGTCATACCTTCAATCACGCCCTCAAATTTCATTGACGGTATTCGATTAGTAGCAGTAGAGAAAGATCGAATGTTCATCTTTTTAACATTTATCGGTTTCGGTACTTCATCGATCCTCTTCATCCAATGCTTTTGTAAGGTTTCTGACTCTTGCTCATTTAATAAAGCTGCTTGTGCACGTTCAGTTACCGATTTGTTGACTGATTTATATTCTTTCGCATTGACAAAACCAGCTAGAGCACCAGGAGGTAAATCTTCTATACCAGCTTTTTTCTTGCGCTTAGGCTTTTCAACCTTGGTTGCTACTTTTTCTAACTCGACTTCATCTGGTATATAATCTTGTACTTCTAAAGTTTTATCTATTGGTATAGGTCTGATACCTTCAGGTATTAACCTTTCACAATCATCAAAAAGTTCTAGTACAGTTTTTGATAATAAAGCATTTTGAACATGTTGATATTGATCTTTTGCTTTTTCCCAATTATGCTCTTCTCTACCTTGAGTCATTAATACGATTACTTTACCTGATTCATTTCTACCTGTTCTACCAAGTCTTTGAAGCTATCAAAAAGAGAAAAAAAAAAAAAAAAAAAAAAGAGAGAAAAGGTTTCAAAATATTATCGTATCAGAGCATGAATGAAAGAAAGAGGGAGAGAGAGAAAAGGGGGTGCTGACCATTCTAAGAGGACTTTTTTGAGCATCATAACAAATAATACAATCTAAAGCACCAATATCAAGTCCTTCTTCACCAATAGAAGTAGCTACTAGTACATTGAAATCATTAGATTTAAATTTGGATATAACTTCTGCTTGTTGTTTTTGTGACATTCCTTTATTTCCTTTACTATCTATCCCTTGACCGACAAAAGCAGAAGCATTGATTAAAGGTTTTTCTAAATTTAAAAAATCAACTATATCTGTTACGACATCTCTAAAATGACAAAAAACCATTAATCTACTTGTTTTTTTTTCATCTTGAGCTTTGAGAAAGAATTCGATTATGAGTAATTTCATTTTGTCCATCTTTGGATGTGGTGAAAAAGTGGGTGAATTGATTAGAGTTTCAATATCTGATATCAATGATTTATATCCCATTTGAGTACATAAACCTTTTGATGCTTTGGTTGTCTCTTTTTTTAATTCTAACATTTTCTCATATGAAATCGTAATAGAATATTCTAATAATTTAGCCATCACATTTGACATTTTTGCAAGTAATTGTAAATTTGGTCTCATATAACCTCTTTCTTGTGGTAAAGTACTTAAAGCTGATGTAATACTATAAGGATGAATTAAAGTAGGATCTTTTGAACCTCTAAATAATGCGTCACATTGTTTTATGAATGGTTTCATTAAATCTGCCCATTTATCTCTTATCAAGAGTAAATCTGAACTTGGTGGTACGATCTCTAGTACTATGTCTTTCGTTTTAGTGTATGGTTTGATATCCATTGATTCTTCCGTTCTGACCTCGATATGACCGATCTGAAGATTAATGATGAAAATTTATAAATTAGGTATGATGTGAAGAGGGTTTAAATGTTGAAATGCTCACATGAAGGTTATCGATGACTTCTTGTACCCTTTCTGGGTCACTTCCAGGTGTAGCAGTAAGCGCTAAGACACGAAAGTGTGGATTAAAGCGCATCAGCCATTTAATCACTACACAATAGGCATATCCACCAGTAGCTCTATGTGCTTCATCTACAACAACACAAATCACATCTTGTGGTCTTAAAAGACCTTTGGCGAGATCGTTCATGACCGTTTGTGGGGTCGAAAAAACTACTCGCTTTTGACACCATATCTTCGCTCGCTTGGATGGTGCTACAGATCCTGTTAAAGTAAGACAATCTCTTGATGGAATTCCTGCTATCGAATGACATGCTTCGATCTTTGAATGGTGGTTAAACGCGGACATTTTTTGTTTATTTAGGATATTATACTCTAGGAGTTTTATAAAATGATCAATTAAATAAAGGATGAGAGACTAACCTGTTGTGTTACCAAAGGTTTAGTAGGAGCAAGAAAGAGTATTTTACCTTGAGGATACCAACGATAAAAACTAGAAAGTGAGAAATTCAAACAAACAAACAAAAAGGTAGTGAAAGTCAGTAAAAGTTCTATCATACATATATAGAGAGAGATAGGGATAAATGATGAACTCACTTAAGCATAACAACAGCAGCAATAAAAGTTTTACCTAAACCAGTTGGAAGACTAACCAAACAATTATTAAATAGAGCTTTAGCTACTATATCATATTGATATTTACGTTTAGGTTTATTAATTGAATAAATCCAATTTTTGATTTCATTCGGATCATGATTTAAATACATTGGTATAGGTAAATTTGATTTTTCTAAAATTTGAGCAGCAGCTAATAAACGTTCAGTCTCAGAATCTTCTTCATCAGATAAAAAGCCTTCTTCTAGATCATCATTAAATCCTTTATTTAAAAATGATGATGATTTTTTTTGATTATTAGGCCCATTACTTATTAGTCTATTAAGTGATTTGATAGATTGAATTCTATCCCATTGCTTTATAGCTTTTACTCTTGGTATTAATTGAGTTGAAAAAGCTGATGATGTGTTATTATGTATACGTTTCAATTTCTCTGGTACTTCTTTTGCTCCAAAGATGGTTTGTTGTTTATATTTAATTTGACTTGGACCTGCTATTGGGTTATTATTTGATAGATTGGATGAAGCTTTATAAGTGACTGAGATAGGTTTAGGTAATGAGTTGATTGATTTCTTAGCTGCACTGATAGCTGCATCGAATAATGCTGGATCGAAGTCATCATCCAAGTATTGATCAAAGTCTGACATGAATTGGTTATTGGAATTGAATTTTAATTTGAAAATGTGATGAATGACTGAAATTCTAGTGGAACGTTTAATGAACATCACTCTAAAACATTTCACATTCCCAATTTTCACACATTGTAATTTAAGTAATTGATTGGATTGTAAAGTGTAACTGTAATTGTGTTACTGTAATGTGTGTGACTGACTATAAATTGGAATGTACTTAACAGCTTCCAATGCCTCACCACCTCAACATCAAGATGAATCACAAGCCTGATAAGACACAACTTCTAGCCTTGTAGGATAATCGCACTTTTGCTAAACCAGGTTCTCAACCTAAACAGGCATTGAGACATTGATTCATGCACTCAGGACTGAGACAAATTTACTGCAAATGTTTAGGGTCGGTTTTTTTTTTTTTTTTTTTTTTTTTTTTTTGAAAAGCTGTAGTATTTCGGACAAAAAGACAAAGTGTAGCTGTGAGAAAAGTGGGTAGTGTTGAAATCTTGTTGAATTTTTTTTTTACATTTTTCGGAGGGGAAGGGATATCAAGTTGATATTTCATTCCACTCTTTAAGTAGGTATCATTTTTTTTTATAAAAAAAAAAAAACATTCAAATGAGTAATTCATTGCCTGATAACCTTTCTGGGTTTCCATTGTCCATTGAGGAAACTTACTGAGCCTATCAACAGAGTGGGGTTTTAAATTGTGGATTAAGAAACCATGATCACAGTGTCCGCAGCACTTGTAACACATCAAACAAGAAGTGGATCCAATTATCGACGATTATTGCACTCACCAGTGCCAGCATGCAGAAAAAGACCATCAAAAACTGTTTCAAAACACCAATTGATGAACTCACAATCATGCCTAGTAGATGGCGTCGCACTCAGCCAAATGTACTATTTTGGAAAACATTGTATGAGTCAATGGTTGCTTTGGTGATATGTTAAAGATCACACTAATTCTCTTTTCCAACCTTCAGCAATTTTGATTGGTTTCAGTTGACCTAAAGGCAATTGAAACAATCTTCAAAGAATGTTCACGAACGCCATTTAGAAGAATTCTATACAACTGTGGTGTTAATGTTTTGGAAAGCCTCTTCGTATCTTCACCTTGTACGTTGTAGAAGCTGATGTTTATGGACGATAAAGATACATATAAGATTCCCAATTTGCAAACGGATTGTAAGTCGAAGTGGATGTTGGAAAACTTTCTAATCTGAAAACTGTGAATTAGACAAAAGACTTGCCAAGCATTTAGCCAACCCCAGCCAGTCATCCAGACGTCAAAACTACAATAAATAAGAACCCAAATTAAGAATAAGAGCAGTGACAATTTTTTTTTCAAGGTCAGTTTCGTCCCTGGCACCTCTCTATCTATCTATCAAACTCTCTTTGAATAAATATTCTACATACCTTCTTCTGTCAAACAAAATACCAATATATCGGCATGTTCTTTTTTTCCTCGTGCCTTTTGCGCCTTCCCAAGCCCCCAGCCAAATATTGAGCGCGCCTGACCGCTCTCAGGGACGTTTGGGCGTGTCCCTATTCAACTTCTTGCGCCCAACACATGACCTGGGGAGCTCCTAGGGAGGTCCCAAGAAAACAGGGATCTTACTACATGTTCCCATCACTACCCCACAGGTTCCGGTAATGCCCCATATTATTCATGTAATTGCACACGTGAGTATGAAGTGTTGAAGTGTTCGGTGTCGGCGACGAAATCGTCAGGCAGTGGAGTTTCTGCGAGACTAGGTAATAGAGTTGAAGGGGAGAGAATCAGGGGAATCCAGCGGTTCAAAGTCTACAGGGTGAGTCGAAGAAGACTTCTTCGATCTGCGTCGTTCAGTCACCTTTGAGGGTTCAGCGTCTAGATAACGTTCGGTAGAGGATTTGCTCGAGGCGGATCTGCTGCGGCGTTCGTCGTCGGGCGGAGCGTTCGTAGAAACGTTTGATTCGGGCGTGTTCGATCTGGGAGGTGTGCGTTGTACAACCATCCACGATCGTTTCTTTCAGCGAGATTATCGTCGGTTACACGGGCTCTAACCTATTGGGGAATCGTCGATACGGTAAGTTCGGGACTAGGGAACTTGCGGAGGTGGACACACTACAGAAGGTTGTGGAACCTCCGCTTCCTTCGGCCTTCGAGATATGTTCTCGTCGGTGCCGCAGTCGTGCCCCGAGTGGACCCGGCCCCGGGGCCACATCAATATCGATAGTTTAAAAGAAGAAGACGGGACTGGCTAGAATTTTTCCAATAATCGAGGAAGGAGTATGGCTACAAAAGCTCGTACATCTCCAATTTTCATACGAATTAGCACTTGTACCGGACAGCTTGTAACGACTCGTACATCTTGTACTCTCCAAATTCAATCAAATAAAGAAAAAAAAAAAGACCATGATTGAAATACAGGATCATCTTTTGATTCCGAAAAGCACTGTCTTGGCAGCTAATTGAACCTCGGTTTCGAGGGCACATACATGCAAGAAAGCTGTGTAAAAAAAAAAAATCGAAACCTCGAGTTGGAAAAAACAGGAATGTGAGAGAAACTGATGGTTTATCAGTTATGAATGAATCGTTAAAAGTGTCCCTGTATTCAAGGCAACTTTTAAGTGAGTCATTTAATCCAGGTGAAAAAGAAGAAGAGGAAAAAAAACTTTGCAGCAACACTGTATGTGGGTACTCAGTAAAGCAGCGTATACGTAGACCGCGGATGTCAGCGGCTGGGTTTCGGGATCGGGACGGAAGTGGGCTTCAATGATGATGAAGAAGAAGCTCCTTCCGTTCCGGACACTAAATCCCTACTTAAGTCTGTGCCGCAGTCGTGACATCCCTGTGACACCCTGTGTCCACTACACTCAGGCGTCACTTTAGTTCTTTGATAAGAAAAAACAAAACAGAAAAAAAAACACGAGGGGCGATTGGATAATCGAAGAGTTTGTTAAAGAGTGTTTGGAAGGTGAGTTGTCAGATAAAAATTGTTTGCGCGTTATAGATATCTTCTGATGTAGTCCATCAGATTTGGTGTTTGTCGTGTTCAGG
>MU167258.1:0-19582 GCA_015951145.1 Cronartium quercuum f. sp. fusiforme G11 | reverse complement strand
AAAGGATCTGTTCTTTGACCTCTTTCTCTTACATTTTTTTTTTTTTTTTTTTTTTTTTTTTTTTTTTTTTTGGTTTCTTTAGTAGCGGCGGCGTGCCGATGCCTATTAATAAATTTCAATATCTTAACTGCTCTCTATACGGTAATAGATGACACCAAATTAAAAAAAAAAAAAAAAAATTGTTCGGCTTTCTTTATAAATTCCTAATTTTGACATGTTCTCCAATTAGACAGGCCAGAGATACGAATTGAAAATAAATAAATAAAAAACCTCTTTTGCCCGCTTGAGGGACGTCGTAGTAAAAACCCCACCGGAGTTTTTTTTTCTTTTTCTTTTGTTTCCCCGTCAGTAGGAAATTCACCAAGGTCCCAAGGAATTTTTTTTACCTTTTCAGATATGTATCATGTGATTGGGATTTGAGGAACAAACGCGGGTTCAGAATAAAATTTTAGCTTACAATCTAGATCAGGCAGTTACACGGCTGCGGATCGACAGGAGAAACTTTTACTGATGATGGCACAGAATTCCTGCCTGAGCACTCAGTTGGTAAAGTTATCTAGTTGCTCACAAGTGACTTATAATAAAGAACTCATGAGAGGGCACTATGAAGGGACCTCATCTTCTTTTTTTCGACCTCGAACCCCAGACATATCCAGGCTACTGAGACTCTAACCATCTCGTGTTTGATCCCCAAGGCAATGAGTCACTTTCTCACGAGGTAACAAATGACTAGAGCCTGCCGGAGCGCGCTCATTACAAAAATTAAAATAAACAACTCAAAAAGATATGATATGACAAGTTGTGGTATGTCTGTCCAACCGCGCTCAGAATGATGACAGTACTGTGATTGACGAACGATAATCGGTGACCGATGTGATGGATCCAATGTTTCTCATCCGGAACGGAAGGGCGACTGAAGAGGACATATCGAAGATTGAAAAGACTGACAAGGAAATTGGTGATGATGAATTTCGTATTGATTAAGCAAGCCTATGAAGACAAAGGCGGTGGGAGATGCTGGACGATACTTCTTTCTTTGGTCGCCCGCTCGGTGGCAGCCTTTTTCGCTGGCAAGGTGACCTCCCCTCTGTTCTCACACGTGGGCCCTTCAAGTGACTGATGGATTAGGTTGCTATCCTTGCTTACTCACAAAGGGGTTGTGGAAATGAAAGGTGTGGGGGATGAGGAGGACTATGGGTTTGTTTCTTAGGATGGATTTGAATTCCCAATGATAAGGTATCAACCATCCATTCCCAACCACACGAAGCGCTCGACCAGGTTCGTGAATAGGATATCACACCACGCCTCTCAATCAGGACTGGCAGATAACTTTATGGGACTCACTTGCACGCTCTGTTGGTGAGTCTGAGGAGTGTTGAGTGGATGTGAGATACTCAGCTGGCGAAGATTATCGACTCAGGATCATGAGTCGCGCGGGTGTATCAGCAACTACGACTAGCAGATAGCAAACGCGTCCTTTCACCAACAACACCCATCAGACCATTCACACCAAAACACGCCGCTACAACTCCAGAGCACTTTCCTACCCTTCAGCCTGGATCTCAACCTGACAACAACATAGTCTGCCCTGCTACCTGCCCAACATTAGCTTATAATTCGATTATCCTTTCAAAAGACCCTTTCGGCTTGGCCAAACTTATTATCTCCATCACAGATATGCCCACAACCAATCCCCTTGATAGTGGCTCAAGCCAGGATTCACGCCTTCAACCTGCCATTCCAGAGTTATCACTTGAGCTTCCACTTGATCCAGAACCCTCGACACCTATCATTACTCTCACCCATCTTTTCCTACCACCGGCCACTTCATCTGCGTCAATGAGTACCCCCACACCGCTCGATGCTAGTCAATCAACCTTTCGAGCTGATTCACAACTTTCGATGACGTTGAGTATCGAGAATTCTGTTGCGCCGCCTCAACCAACTGTTACTTCAATGGCTTCTTACCAGTCAAGTCCATCGACCATATCGAGTTCATTACCCATTGGGAGTCCAGCAGCCTTTTCAAATTCCCCCATCTCGAGTATCTCAAAGCTTGATATTCCTACTACAACAAGTCCGACCGCTACAGCTTTGAATACTGCTAAAGCAAATCTTGCTCTTGGTAATCAATCTCCGTATGTCTCTCGCTTCCTTGATTGTATTAAAAAAAAAAAAAAAAAAAAAAAAAATTGTTCTCTAAATTATTGCTGACACTATGATTGTGATACAGTGATAAAGTCACACCTGCCATTAAGACCGTCGGTATAATCTTTACGATATGCGGTCTGGTGATTTTAGTAGGGTTTGTTACGAGAGTAGTAAGACGAAAGAGAAAATTAAAAAAAAGAAATCAAGTTGAGAAAGATCTTGTGACGATGAAATTTAAAGCGGGGGGTATCACCACATCCTCCTTTCTTCAATCTAACTCTCGAGTCGATGATCGTACAAGAAAGATTTCGTACCCCTTAAAGCAATCTGAATCACCCTCTTACCCATTTACTCCTCGTCCCCTTCCACCGGGTATCCCACGTGAACGTATGATCCCTGTAACACATACGCTTAACATTAAAGAAGTGAATGGTAGAAGAGGGATCGGACGACAGGAATCGGTTCTGCCCAAGCCACTTACTCGATCTCAAATCCCACTCGACTTACCCTTCACTCGAACACCTTCGCGCCTTCCGACTCGTACAACTTCTATTGATTCTAGCTGTGATTCCCTTGTTACCTATCCACCAACGAAAAGGACAGAAAGTGTGGTAGACCTAGATCATCTACCTCCAATCACGGGTCATAAACACCTATCACCAATACCTGAAGCATATATTAACATAAAACCTGTACTCAAGCCTTGAAAGGATAGAACTTAGATGATAAATAAGTTTAACATGAGTCTATTTAAAACTGTAAGAAGGATACACAATTTATTTATTTTGCTCATATATATTCTTATTTTTAATTTTTTTTTCGTATTTCTTCGATGAACGTGCTGTGGAAACATGTCTTTCACATGTTTTGGATTTGTTTTAGTGAAGAATTACTTAATGAGCGATATGAGTTTTTTTTTTTTGTAATTAATATGTAAACTATAACATAATTGACATCTTAGAACAAGTCTAAATCAATCTTCTTGCAATATATATATATATATATATATATAAGAAAAGCCAAAATGATCCCTTCTTGGTGTTTTTCTTTATTTTTCAAGTTTTATTTTTATTTTTTTTCTATTTAATTTTAAAATCCTTTTAAAGTATCTCTCAAGTGTACAATGTTTTAATCCTCATTTTAAATCAAATCCAAATGTTTTTTTTGGTTTTTTTTTTTCGTTCAGTGAGATGAAATACAATACCCCATTAACATCATCTGATGTGGTATATATTGCTTTCATTTGGGAACTTAAAGCTGAAGCAAAACATAGAAGAAGATGTGGTATACTACACATCTGCTATAAGGATCTTTTAAAAACAAAAGCAGAAGCATGCTAGGGATATTTGGAGTACTGATTTGATTGGGTAAACTTTCAAATCAATTCTGCAAGTTCAATGGTGAGCTTTAAATTGATATTTTATCAAGTCAGAGTGAGAACAAGAACTCATCAGATTGAGCTTGGATTCAAGTATGTAATTTGCCGTAAAGCGGGTGAGATGGCTGATAGTCGGTACTAGTACCGTGCGGTGTGTGACTGTGTGGGTTCGAATCGGATCTGAGTGAGGAAGTGATTACCTCATCCAAACCACCAATCAAATTAATGCGTCACTGGTCTCGATCGATCGAACTCACTCAGACACGCACCAAGATCACAACGACAACCGAACGACCATGTCCAACCTCACACCATCAACAGCTGGTCCTGGTCCTGCTAGCTCATCAACAAACACAACCGGAATCGATGATAAAAACTCAGTGGTCATCAAGGTACTCTCGATTCCTGTCTCTGTTTCTCTCTATCTATCATAAAAGCTTTCTTATTGGATCTTGGTTTGAAATAGGTCGGTATGGTCGGTGATTCACAAATCGGTAAAACTTCTTTAATGGTAAAATATGTAGAAGGATCATTTGATGAAGATTACATTCAAACCCTTGGTCAGTTTATCAAATCGAACCTTATTTTAATAATAAAATGATCAATTCAAAAATTTATATACATACATATATATATATTGACTAATCAAAATTATATATTCAATAGGAGTCAATTTTATGGAAAAAACCATTTCGATTAGGAATACTGAAATCACATTCTCAATTTGGGATTTAGGAGGACAAAGAGAATTTGTGAATATGTTACCTTTAGTTTGTAATGATGCAGTTGCTATTCTATTCATGTTTGATTTATCTAGAAAATCTACACTAAATTCTATAAAAGAATGGTATCGTCAAGCTAGAGGTTTTAATAAAGTAAATTATATGTTCTTGATACTAATAACACGAAAATGAAACTGATGCTTTTTTTGTGTGTGTATGTGTGTGTGTGTTTATGTTTAGACTGCTATTCCATTTTTAATTGGTACTAAATACGATCATTTTGCTGCATTTTCAAAAGATGAACAAGAAGAAATTACTAGACAAGTAAATAAATATTTTCATATATTTTCTCCATTCTGCTTTTTTATACTGACATTTTTTGTTTCTTTGTTTTTGACTTTTTTTTTCAGTCTAGGAGGTTTGCTAAAGCAATGAGGGCTCCCTTAATATTTTGTTCAACTTCTCATTCTATTAATGTACAAAAGATTTTCAAAATTGTACTTTCTAAAGCTTTTGATTTAAAAGTGAGTCACTTAATTTGACTATATACCTTTTCTTAAAAAAAGAAAACTGACTTTTTCTTGTGTTTTTTGAATCATAATAGTGCACAATACCCGAGATTAATGGCAGTGGTGAACCTCTATTAATTTACTTAGATGTCTAGTATAATTTGTGGCAGTTTTTCATTTTTTTTTTTTTTTTTTTTTTTTTGAAAATCATCATCATTTTCTTATATATATACACACATAATGTCTTACACACAAAGAGAAAGAAAAAAAAAAAAAAAAGAAAGAAAAAAATTAATCAAGTCATTCATTCACTTATTCTACCCTTCTTATTCATTTGTTGTTTCAATCCATATTCTCTCCTTTTTTTTTCATCATTTTGGCAAGTGATAGTTGTATGTGTTTTAGAAAAGAAAACAAAATGGATGAAGGAAGAAAGCTTTTTTTTTTTTTCTAATCTATCCAGATGATTTCAAAAAAAAAAAAAAAAGTGAAAAATGAACTCGGAATTAAGAGTTATCTTTCTTTTTTGGTTTATTTTTTATTTTATTTTTTCAAAATCAAAAGAATTGTAAACTTGAGTGAGGGGTGTAAAATTGAGCGGGAGGGGGGATGGTTTTTTTTGGGGGGGTGGCAGGGGGGGAGGGGGCACTGCCAGCATTAATATCATTCCCACATTGGGAAATACTGTTCAGCAGGTAAATATATATGTATATATATGTATATAAATATAACTGAATTGTTAGATACGTTTACATTTGTATGTAATAATTCTTTTCAAAAAGAAAACAATCTGAAACGAGAAAAAAGAAAAAAAAAAAAAAAAATTGGAGTTGAACACAATGAATTCTAAGAAAAAAAAAAAAAAAAGTCCTTTAGTAATTTTCCTTGAAATTTTTCATTAGCAAAATTACATATGAGTTATATGTAAATATAGTAGATTTTTTTTTACTTTTTTTCTCAATACTGGCATTGAATGTATATAGGTTTAGAAGAGATATATAAAACTTGCTTAGGGTAGTGGAATAACTTTTTTTTTTTTTTTTTTTTTTTTTTCAAGGCCAAAAAAAGCTGGGTTTTTGTGATGATGATTTTCTCTTTCAGAAAAAAAAAAAATGAAGTATTTAGGTTAGTAGTACAGGAGAATTTGTGTTAGTAAAGTGGGTATAAACTTCATTGAGGATAAAGATAAGCTGGGTTTTTGCTGTGGTTTTATGCCTTGTGAGTGTGTGTGTCTTTATTGTATGAGATTTTGGAGAAATAGGTTATAAAAAAAAAAAAAATCATTTGGAAATTGATAAGTTGTATTTCCGTAAATTTTCTGGTCTTTACTCTTTTTTTTTTTTTCATGGTTAAGGCATGTTGTGCACTCATTTTTTGCAGATGGATTGTATATAAGATTCAGAAAAGGATTTCAAAATCCTGGATTTAAGATCTTGATTCTGGTGGTGACCAACTTTATTGTGGTGAAAAGACTCATGAAATCTCATCCTCAGTTCTTTTCTCACTGGCTTGGAGATTTCAACTATGTGGAATTTAGACCACTGTGTTTGTCTTTTTGTGATTGACTAATGGTGTCTTTGAACTTGTTTGATGTGACATGTCTGATATCACAAGTGGTACCTTTTTTTTAAATGGGTTAGAGTTCCAACTTATAAGACTATTGTAGAGATTTTCTAGTCTTTAGTTTTTTGATCAAACTACTTTATACCTCCTTTCTAGAGTAAGACCTATCACAGCATCTGTTGAAGCTGTTGTATTTTTAAGGTGAAATTTACATCTTGTCTCTGTTGTTGAATTGAGAAGTAACCTGTTCAAGCTCTAGCCTTTGGCATTTCCACAAAGTCCATAAGCTGCTGCAATGTATTTTCTTCGAGAGATCTTTGGTATTCAGTAGATGAACATTATCCCCCTCTGTCATCCTTGAATTTCAAAATCATGGCACAGGTGTTTGGCTCAAGTTACTCATGGTAATGTTGGAAAAATAGAATGAGCTTCATATTTGATTTCAGAAACCGTTTGAAGTCATACCATGAAAATCTCATTGCTAAATAATATAACTTTCTTGGAACATGTGCAGCTTTTGGTTCAATTGATTCCCTGTGCAGGTTAAGCCTGGCCCTTGTTTCCACCAATTTATTCTAGCCAATGGAGGCAGAGTACCTCAGTTTAAAAGCTGAAGGCAGCATTTGAGAATACCCTGCACAATGCCATCCAAGGTAAATATGATGAGAGCCAAATATCAAGTGATTTGACTTACAAAATGCAAGAGATGAACCCTTTTTTTGGCATATCTTGTTAAAAATGTGCCCAATTGGAAAAGCCAATATTTTGGTACACAAGAACAGAGTAAATCAAGTTGAAAAAAAGTATCAAGATTTTGGCAGTTTTTCTGAATGAAAAATTATGCCTCATGTACCAATATTTTGGCATATTTCAAGGTACAACATTTTTTTTTCAGGCATCCTAGTTTGGGTGAAGGCAAAAATGTCTTGAAATACACCTAATTCCCCCCCAGAAAAAATAATAATAATAATAATAATCCTGAAAGTATAGTAAATTGGTTTCCCTGTTTTTTTAGGTTTTTTTTTTGCATGTCTTCACAAACTCTGCACTGTAAATTTGCTAAATATTTATGGATTTTGGCTGCACACAAAATGTAGGGAGTGTGAAGACCTGAAATAAAGATCCCAAAAATAGAAGGAAGGCCCTGTAAATGGTATAATAGGCTTCCCTGAATTTTTTTATATCCTTTGAAGTATAGTTAGGGAACTTGAGCTGTGACACCAGTCAAGATTTCAAGAGAAACAAGTCATGTTAGCTTGTGTAATCCTTGACCTTTTAAGGTGCTTGATCCTATACTGTCAGCATCCAACCACTTCTGTGGCTTCAAATCACATGTCTTTTTGTGGATGGGGGGTCTTACAAAAAAAAAAGGTCACAAATGTGGGGTGCTTCACAGGCCAGGACTTTTGCCTATTTGACCAATTTTGAACCCTCTTTGGGTTTTGTTTGGCCATATTACCTGACAGCAGGAATGAGGGATTCAAGAAAGATTGGTTGTCTTTGAGGACCATCTCAAAAAAATTGTCCAGATGGCAGGAAAAATTGGTAGCATGCCAAACCACAAAGTGCTGAGTGGGTTTTCTTGGGCTTCGATACAGCAGTTAGGGGAGCCCAATGAAGACTCAACTAGGTAAATCTCTACAATTTATATAGGTCTGTGGTGGAGATGCTCTTGACACTCATACAGCCCTGTGCAGGCCCACAATCATCAGCTGATTTTGCCCCCAACAACTGGCCTCTTAGGCATAATACACCCTCTGGCATATGCTTGACTCACCCACCACTTCTCATCTCACCCATCAATCCAGATCCCTTTCTCACCTCACCCATTACTCAAAAAAGTCTGATCAATACATTTTTTTACAATTCTACTTTTCCTTTTATTGAAGGGTAGAGTTTCCTCACTTCTAAAAAAATCAACTAGGACAAGGTTGTTATAGAAAGCCCAGGACAATATTTGTTTCATATTTTCCTTGTCTAGAAAAGGAAAAACTAGGAAAACGTTTACCTGAGGAAATCTAAGACAAGCTTGTCCTAGATGTCTTGGTTGACACTTTCTGGATTCCTCCTTTGCATTGATTCAAATCATCCTAAAATTTAACAGTAATGGTGATAGATGGCACCACACAACTCAGGGATATGAAGCAGACACAAGAGCTGTAATGGTCACTGCAGAGCACCAATCACAGCATTGGGGTCAGCCTAGGCATAAACATAGGTAACCAGGTATTTTTAGCCCAGGCTAAACATGGAAACATCTACATACATGTTATGTATTGTGATTTTCTTGGTATATCTATTCCAAATTTCTTGCTGCACTATATACATATATATATTGTTTTCTCTGTTATTTCTCACAAGACCTAACTCAATGATACTCAGAATGTCTCCTCTTTGTAAACCTGCTGAGTCAGCCATTGAATCCAAATTCTAATCATCATTATCAGACATTTGGATTTGACAAGAGACTGAAAGAAATATGTTTGCATACCATTCTCTATGGATGACTCACAACATGTACATATAAGTGACACAAAAGAGTAATGATATATGAATAAGCAAGATTATATGTAAGTCAATTAGATATACTAATGTACATGTAGATAGTAGTAGATGTAACATAACACATGTACTACTGTAAGTGTAATGAGACACCTGATGAATAGAAAGTTTCTATCCATTCCTTCCTACCCCTTTTCAAGTCATCAATTCCTATTCATTACTTTCCTTTAGAACTTATCTTTTTTTTTTTTTTTTTTTTTTTTTTTTTTTTTTTTTTTTTTTTTTTTTTTTTTTTTTTTTTTTTTTTTGGTGTGAAAAGATTCAGTATCATATTATCCAAGTTCCACCATGAAATAGGGACCATAAAAAGAGAGTTTTGATCAGAACATAAGTTTGTCAAACACTTCCTATCTTGTGCAGGGAGCTATACAATTCACTTTTGTTGAATCAAGGATTGGGCCCCTTGTTTTCACATTCATCTAAAACCAGTAGTATTGAGTAGAATGATGGGCTACCACAATATCTGGTCTAGATTAATTAACCCCTGACACAATGAACAAAAGCTGTTTTTGCAGCTGTCAAGATCCCTTCCTTTCCTAGTAGTTCTACATATCTAGTAATGATGTCAT
Organism: Cronartium quercuum f. sp. fusiforme G11; assembly: GCA_015951145.1. Lineage (NCBI taxonomy): Eukaryota > Fungi > Basidiomycota > Pucciniomycetes > Pucciniales > Coleosporiaceae > Cronartium > Cronartium quercuum. Next base: position 10,128 of record MU167258.1, on the reverse strand, counting down.
TGTGAATCTTTGAATATGCACATCAGTTTCTACAAAGATGTTTGTGGGAACCTCATGGGGTGTGTTTATTGGGATGGTGGGTAGCTATGGCTGGACCATGCATGAGCTTGTTGTTTCTATCTGTTTTTGAGTATCTCTCACCAAGTATGGATAGTTAAATGTTCCATGTAGAGTCTATAAAAGGGGGTCTCTATGTCTTTTTCAAGATCCTCAGCACAAAAAAATTGCAACCAAAGTCACCACTTACTTTCACTCGAGCCAGCTAGTCCTTCTATAAAAGTACTTCCCCTCTGCCTCTTTGTGAAAGTCCTGCTTGTTATTCTGTTCATCTAAGTCTCTTAGGTCTTAATCAGTGTGTACTAGTCACTACAGTTCCTTAGAGTGGACCTTGGCATAGTTTCTTTAAAAGCATCCACTGACAGCTGGAGCCTCAATTGACACCTCAGAACCTTTGTTTGAGCTGTGAGGCCTTATTGTGAGCTCTAGAAATTTGATGAAGGCTGCCAGATCTCTCATTAGCCTCTGGATCTGCAATCCAAGAGTTATCATATCAGCTACAGAGCTTTAATCACAGCTCTGAAGCCACAATGAGGGATTTTCAGAGCCGGGGGCTTGGACAGCTGTCTATAACTTTGATTGGGGCTACCAGAGCTCTGATTAGGCTCTGAAGCAACACTCCAGAGCTTTTATCAGAGCTCTCAAGCTTCATTAGGAGCTACCAGAACTTTCATCATGCCTCCCGGGTTGGGGGTCAAGCAGGCCACCATTACCCAGGTTATTTGGGTTGGTGCTCATCCTGAGCCAGTGCTGCTTTTTTCTGTAAAACAGTTGGAAAGTTTCACACAAATAAGCAAGATCTTTCACTTTTATCATACCACTAGAACTTCCTACTTGAATTTTCTTAAAGGTGTCAATCCTCCTTTGATTTGTTTCCAAAGGATTTGTGAGGTCCTTTACAATTCTTAGTATAGAGTCTATATGTAGTTACCACATTTGTAACATTTTTCTTATGAACCACCATCTTCTATGTGAAGGCACCCTTCCCTCTAAACCTTTTAAATGTTGGCGGGCAAGTGGGAGATATAAGGCCTTATATTCTTAACATCCTCAAGTATTCATAGACTAAAGTATCATTGTAATAAGTCAGGAAGAACAAGGACTGTAACAGAAACAATTAAAAGCAGTTATGAAGAGACCTCTCATTTGATTCCCAATGCAGGCTCGAGTTTCTCTCCATATGGCATCGGTAAAGCTTTCCTGTGAAAAGCAATGCTTTTGTTCAACCTCTAAAACATTTTATCAATTTCCTCCAATGTCCCGTCGTCTCCCATTCTAAAAGCTGAGAAGCAACTTGAGGAAGTTTTCTCTGATTTTTTTTTTTTTTTTTTTTTTTTCTTTCTCCTTTTTACTCATCCTAATCCACCTTTGCATTTCCAAATTTTGTTTCATCTACGGTGTACTTTTTTTTTCGAAAATGATTCTCAACTGAGTACAAGAGTAACATGAATGAAGTTCTGATGAGAGAAAAATAAAAATAAAAATCGTTCTTGAGCTTTTGGATAATTGTGGATGAAGGCTTAGTCTAATAAAATTTTCCTATTTACTGACTGAAAAAGAAGCGCTGGAGCCACAAAAGATACCAGGAAGTTGGTCCAGGACGGTGATTTACATCTTGAGATATTGTATGCCATGGGTGAGATGCAGAAGCATGAGGATAAACAGCGCCTCGAACTCGACTGGCTAAACAACATACAGTGAAGTTTTATTTGACATAATATTTGTATTGGGTAGCTGACCAGGAGCTCGGAAAATTTCCAAGCCAATCTGGTAAAACAGTTGGCTAAGATAATCATCAAGGACATCCTCGATAAACATTTTTTTTTAGAAAAAATGAATCAAAATGTAATTCCAAAAGGAAACTTTAGCACATTCAGATGAGTGTTTGGAATTTTGTTTTGAAGTTCAAGGTATGAACATATATTATATAGCCTACTAAATTCGATATCTAACTCGCTCCATACTACATTCTCAATTTGGGAATCGGCGTTGTCTTGGAAAAGCTGATGAAGAATGAATGATACTGCGCAGATAGATCACTGATACGAATGATGAGAGGACTCACGAGCGCTAGTACACACCGAACGATGATTCCAAAGTACCAGAACGTACAAGTTATCGGGCTCAGTCTACCTAAGGCCTTGAACAGGAGATCGCGTTGGGCAAGAAATGATGCCAGAGTTGATGTCGAGATGTATGGATTAACATCCTACGAGTTGGCTGCTTGTTGAATTTGTTGAATAGCTACGGCGATTTGCTCTTCCAATCCGTTCCAACTATGACCAATGAAAGTTGAACCCAATAAATGCCAAGATACCGACCACGGATGCCCAAGAAATTCACAAGAAATTGTACACGCTTGGTGCAAGTATGCATGGATCTTGCTTACTGTTTATGCCTTACACGTTACAAAAGCTAGAGTCAGAAGCAAAGAACCGGAAAAGAAACGTTGTAGCAAATGTGAGCGTCGGGGAGATATCTTGGGCCCATTGATTGTAGTAATATATGTCAAAAGACTTACCATGCATGTGCTAAACTCCAGCCAGACATCCAGAGGCCAAGATATGAGCTGAGATTATTCGAAGGATGTAAGCAAACACTCTACCATGCCTTCAAATTCAAGCATAGTCTGGACTACGGCAGCCATCTAGACGCCAGTATTGCAGCAACATGTGGTTCCGGCGAGAAAACCAAACGTGCAAGCGGTCATGAAGGAAAACCACCTCTCAGTGAAAGAGGTACTCATTATGTTGCGGGCATTGATGTGGTCATACATACGCCATAATATACCTGTGAAACCATAAAGAGCTTATCAAAATTCATTTTCTGAACTAGTAAGACGGGGTGTACTATGTGGATCTCCTGAAAAAACTCATCACACAGATATCAGCTTACCTCGAGGCATGACCAGTAATATATTCCATAGATATCGTCACGAGCGCTAATACAATCTCTACCAGCGTTTCATCTCAAGTTCCAACTATTATTCCCTCAATATTTCAGTCACTACAGCCTTCCGTCACCGATGCAGCTGATCCATCAAAGTCTCGAAAGGGTCATAAGGCCACAGCAGCTATCGTTTCAATTGTATTTGTCTTCAGCTTAGTGCTCATTGGCCGTAGGATCATTGTCGTACGAAACGTCGACCTGAGCGACCTTTGATCTCGCTTCCGTTACATGCCTTAGAACACCGACCGAGTTTGAACCAAGGTCCAGAGCCGGACGACTTTGAACCGAAGCGACCAGTTCCAGTCGATCGACAGTCTACATGATTAGGTATTTGGGCTCAAAATTGCTACATCCTAAAGAAACGTAGCTCAATGATGAGACTCTTTATTGGAGACAACGAAGGAGTAAATGCAAGCCTTTTAAAGTCCTTCACGAAAAGCCAGTCTTTCTTGTTCAATGGTCAAAAGCAATTCCGACGACTCACCTCCAGGCCCATGAATGAGTCTATCGAGAACTGGTTTTGGAGTAACTTGCTGTTAGTGGCAAGATGGGATGTGGTGGTTGACTGAGTTGGGTGATGTGTGAGGATGAATGAATGACGTATTTGGTTTGGTAAGTCAACTGACCAAGCTGGAGCTGTTGACCGTTTTTGGACTCGGTGGACTATTTAAAAAGTCGAGCACTTCACATTAAACGAAATCCGAACCGTCATCCAATTGGATCGATAATTCTCAAATATTTAATGGTCAAGACAAGACAGATGACTTTTAATCTGAAAGCACAATGGAAACATTCAAATATTCTTTGAAGGTATGACTCAAAAGGGACACTACGAATCGAGTTCCAAGAGCAAAGGACAGAATATATCAGGAAAGCTTGTTTTTTTTTTTAAAAAAAAAAATATTATTTACCTTTTAAGCAGAGTTGAAAATTCCCACTCTCTCACCATAGTCAATACCGTATTTCTCTCTCTTTTTTTTTCTTCTTCTTCTTCCCTTCCTGACAAAGGGTGATGAAGATTTACAAATCAAGATATCAAACTTGACAAAATTTTGATCGATATGAGTTCTAGTAATAATATGGTCGTCGAGTATTGTATTCTGGACCTGACCTATCGTAGGGTGTATCTCTCCTATTACTTCTTCTTCTTCTTCTTCTGAATAACAAATTTCTGTCGACTGAGCATATCCCGATTGATTCCTGTGATATAATCCATAATAGTCACTTACTTGCCCATAGTACACTAGATGAGATTGTCGCATGGGACACAGAAAACCTAATGAACGACCAAGATTGGAAAGTGGAACTTCCCAAGATTAACATCTGAAGATCGATCAGAATAAATTTTTTGTACTTTCAAAAGGAGACCTACGAGGCGTAGATTCATAAGCAGTCTGCTGCACGTGCGCAGTAGAGGCACTTATGGGGTTGTCAACAGCGTGCAAGCTCCCTCGTCGATCGAGAACTCGTCCATAGCGGACATTTTCAAGAGAAGAAGAATGGACATTGCTATAACCTAACGAAACGTAGCTTGGTGGTGACACGCGTACCATATGGGTAAGATTTTTTTTTCTATTGGGACGCTTGAGTTGCTTTGAAAGCTTTCATATAGGACTGCCTTTTATATATAAACAAAGAACCATTTTGTAAAATTCTTTTTAGCTCAATTTCTTTTTTTTCCTTCTTTCTCAAAGTGTCTTTTTTTTTTTTTTTTCTATGTCACATTTGTTTCAAAAAGTCATGTATACTTTCAAGTTTATTCATTATTATCATTTTTCAGTTCATGTGTTACATCATTTAACTGAAAAAAAAAAAGAAAAGAAAAAAGAAAAAACATCGTCAAAACAATCATGCCACATAAGCTCACCCGTTACATATCCTGACCGCGCTTGGTAACGCGCAAAAGTGTGTGTGAACAAAGAGAAGAGAAAAAGAACGCGGGAATTGAGTCTAGCAAGCGTAAAGTGAGTTGGAAAGGAAAACGTAATCAGATGTTTATTCTCATAAACTTAAAGTCCATCTTCGCCTCTTTCATAGCATGAGGTGGTCTCTGATGTCTTCACTAGCCATCAAAGACTTTTCCCATTCTATCACCTTTCTTGAATTTCGTCGAGAGTTGAGTGTCAGTTGGAATTCACCTTGTCAAGCTGTGACATCTCGGGGCCAAGAGGTCTCGTGTTCCGGGTCGTGTGGGGGTCTACGAGAGTCACGTGACTGGTGATAGAAACAAAGCCGTGCCCTAGTTTATGTCGTTTGTTTTTTATGTCCCAGACCTAAGCCTCTATGATCACCTCCATCGCCTCCGCCACTTTTCCCCACCCGCGCCCGGCAACGACGACGACACTTCCAATTACGCCATGGTATGCGATTCTCCAAAAAATACCTCGGCAATATGAGCAGAGCCTTTACTTGATTCCTATGATCCATGTGATAGGATCAAGGAACGAAGCTAACAGCTTAGATCGCTGACTTCGTGCTCTGCTCTTCAAATCTTGGGGTTTCCCTTTTCTTTCGTTCTTCAGCCTTGCGAAGTTAAAGATATCAAGGCCTTCCTACTCGTTGCTCACCGTAAGGATGCTACGGGTAAGCGAGAAAAATAATAATAATAAAAGAGATTGATTTTACCTATGAAGATAGAATCACTGATGCTTTGCTTTACTTCTACTTAGCTTGTCGGATAAAGAAATCAATCCGAAAGAGTGGTAAAGGTACTACTGCCCCTGTCACTAAATTCAAAGTTAGATGCTCCAAGTACCTTTACACTCTTGTCCTTTCTGACCCGGAGAAAGCTGAGAAGCTCAGGGCTTCCCTCCCACCTAGTAAGTTCTTTTTTTTTTTTTTTCCACTGTTGTCTTTTTCCTCTCGTTTTGCTCAATTATCGGTCACTGTCTTTTAGCTCTCAAAGTGGAAGATGTTGACAAGGAAAAGTCAAAGCGAAGATCTTGAAACATTTCTTTAACCCTGTTTCTAGTTATATAACTCCTCGTATGCCTACGCCAAAAAAACACACAATATAATCACATGCATGAACCTCTTTGATCGGATGGTTTGGTTATCTGCTTGAACTAGATTGTGCTTACAAGTGAAAAAGGTTGATTTATTATGTGACATCTTCCATCGTTGGTGTCGCTCTGGATTCAATGAGGACTTCAATGGATCAGACTTTATCTGGTATGTGAAGAATGCATCGCCGACCTGAAAATCCTTACCCAATCTCTCGCGAGGGGGGAAATGAGACCTCGGTTGCAACTTTTGGGATCAAGGGTTGAGGACGCACTTTTTTTTATTCATATCATGCTAGATCTATGTTGCAGGCGTTTGTTTACCCACGATCGGAAGTTGATGTTTTTTGCTATGATGTTGATCTTGGAATGTGTGCTACTCCATCAGTCATCGGTGGTGTCTAGGCACAAGATGAACAACAAGCAGCCAATACTATTATACCATACATGTATGAAGGTGTGAGACCCAAGAAACAAACCCCCTTTTTTCAATCTCATTGTCTCTATGGCCAGGATAATCTGAGGATGATCATCATGAGGGCCCGAGTGTTGGGTCAGTATTCTGAGCAGTGAGGACGCTTTCAAACTTTTGACTGACAGTAGTTTATTTTTTATTTTATGAGTGCTATTGTGGATCGGAGAATAGGTTCTCGTCCCAGAACCTTTGGGTAACTTGAAATCTTTCTCATCATCATGATACATTCTAACCAAATTATGAAATATTTTTCACTGCCAGTTTCACACCCATTCACATTTTTTTTTTTTTTTTTTTTTTTTTTTTTTTTTTTTTTTTTTTTTTTTTAAATTCGGCATTAAAACCAGCTTTTCGTGATGTTTGTATGTAGTAATTACATTTTCCTGGTTTGTTTCGTTTTATGGTTGTATTATTTGGTCGTGACAACAAGCCGATGTATGTGAAAAAGGGAGAGCGCTAGAATTTATTGACAAGAAAACCAAAAAAAAAAATGGATGAAACGAAGAGACTATATATGGTAAAAAAAAACTTTATTTGAGCGCCTGAGGAATCTGTGTAGGGTTTAATAAAACCAACAGCTTGGAGAGAATGAAGGTCTGGTAAGTGATCAGTTTCGTTCCTATACACCATTTCAGGTCTCTTGATGCATTCTGAATACCCACATCACTTGATGATGTGATCTATGGGGAAGCAAGCACTTGTGAATCGTTTCAAGTGGCCTGAACCGGCTCTGGTTTGTTTCCGAGTGATATATTCAGTCGGATCTTTTTTGTGTTATTTTTCTTTTCTCCGCAATTCTTGTTGTTGCTGTCTCGTCAACTTGCTAGATACAATACGCAAAGGGGTGTGAGTAAGTGTTCTGTAGTAGTACGTTACGATTAGGCTGGTTGGTAAGGTGATATATATTGAATGTGCTGTTTCATCAGTTCTTTCGTCGAGTTCTATTCCGTTCATGTGCTGGTGTCCAAATACTTGTTGGATTACCGAGTCTTCGTTTGTGGTCCTCTGTCCTCGGATTTTCGTTAAATGTGGTGCGAGGTACAGTAATGTGTGTATGTATGTAGTCAAGCTTGATGTAATGTTTAACGTCACGCAAGATAGGTAGGGAAGGTGTCTAGTTATGTCCACTTGGTGTATCTCTAAACTTTATATGTATGTACTCCCTTGATACGTCTGGCTCGTTTGGGTTCGATTAGGCTCGGCTAAAATACCACCGAGTCTGTTAGCGTAGATCGGTTGACTTGCAGAACCCCGCTAAAGGGGTATCACACTCCAAGGTTGACTCTAGTTGGTAGATGGTTTAATAAGTAATACATCACCCAATCAAAATTGATCGATGACCTATGTTATGTTTACTTATCCTATCTAAACGGTAAAAAACACTCTGTCCGTCGTTCCATCTAACCCAAATCTCGCCATCTATCCTGTGAGAGGTCATGCTCTGAATTCGTATTCGTATTCGTATTCGTATTCGTATAGAGCGATCCGTAAAAAAAAGTTCACACCCCAGACTAGATCTTCCAACTTTTTTTGGACTTGGGATCCAAAACTCGTGTGAGTAGAATAGAAGATGGAGCACGAGATTAGGAAAATCTCACCATCACCTCAAATGTTCAGTTTATCTATTCCACTTTATAAGGTCTACCGAACCTACACATGGCTCGTACACATCACCATTGGCTTTAAATCCTTCATCCTCTAACTAACATTTCCCTAACCCATCTCTGTTCTGTTGTCTATACTCAATCCACACAAAAAACCTATCATCACCAATCCTAATTTTCTACTCTACCATGCACACTTTATCAAATCCCACAACATCTCAACATCCTCATCAGCTTGCACGAAAATCCTCATCCTCTTCTTCTCATCTTATTCATCCTCCCAATCTTTCTCAGACCGGCTTGGATGATTATTATAAGCCTGATCTCATCACATTGAGCTGTGTGTCTCATCCCAAACACAAATCTCATCATCTTAACCCTTATGGTTCATTTGGTCTCAATCCACTTAGCTGGTATGCTTCCAATCAATACGATGATGATCGATCACTTGCATCTCCACCACCGTTCTCGAATTTATTAAAAGAACAACAAAGCTCAAATACCGAGAAGCCCATCTCGACAACTGAGCCTGTTCACCACCTACAACGTAATCGGTCACTCCCTCGTCGTTCGTTCTCAAACCGTCAAACGAAATCTCCTATCGTACTTCACCAACAGACTACCTCAGAGCTCTCTTTGCCTCCCCTTTCATCTAGGCTTTCGTCCGGCACCTTTTTTCTTCAACATCCTAGCCTCTCCGAACTCGGTCTTGGCCCTCTGAAGCCAACCCGTAAGCGACAGTCACGTCCAAAGCCGCCTCGCGTTCACCGAATGACGATCGGTTCACCGATCCCTGACAGCTTGGTACACTTTCAATCACCATCAACCGAATGCTTTCCGAACGATAGAACATCTATCAGATCTCATCTTCCTACAAAATCACGTTCCTCCTTCCTGTATAACTCTCCATGCCTACCTCTCAAAACTAATCAGAGCACTGAATCGATCATATCTGGTTCCAAGTTGATTAAGAATAATCGGAATGTAACATTACCAATCATGAACGAGAAAAATTCATCAGTTGAGTCCTCTTTTAAAAAATGTGTTTTTTTTTAAAAAAAAAAAAAAATCAATCAATCAATCATCATCTCAGTTCTGTAAAGCTATATTGAAAGACTAATTTTTCGGCCCTGTTAAATTTTGTTTTCAAATTAATAGTTATTAACTAAGGTTTGGTATCGAATTAAGAATAAAGCTCGACGATTACCAAACCTTAATCGACGTAAACAATCTTGACCACTTTACAATAAATCTAAATCTAGAAAAAAAAAAAAAAAAAAAAGAATTCAATTCACTCACTTTAAAAAACCATTTTGCTTTTTTTTTTTTTTTTTTTCTGCATCTCATGTATGGTTTGGATTTGAGTATGATCATCCTTCTTTAATTTACCTTGAAATTTTTTCAGTAACTCTTAAATGATGTAACAAAAATAAAATAACTCTTGGAATCTTGTAGGTTTCAAAAACCTCATAGAATCCGAGCTCAGAAAGTAGTCCAGGAAACAATCGAAATCAATCTACATCCTGAAAAAGAATCCTGAAACACTCCCCCACCTTCGAGCCGTGAGACCTGGCAAAACAAGTCTTCTTCTCTCCTTGGATCTACAGATCTTTGCAAGCATCCAAAACCTTCACATCCCTGTCACTGCTTCCAATCACCTACGTACTGTTCCGTGAACAGCCTAGCCGATAGCCGCACCACACCTGATCCCTGTGCGCTTGTGATCCGAAACGCGGCCCCTCACACACTGGTCGCAATGAGGTGTCGCTTACAGTGCAAGCACCCGTGCGGGCCTTGTAGCTCGCATGCACTGTCGAGCTGTCACCACTTGTCACACCGCGCGGAATCTCGGGTCACTTTACACAAAGTGAGCCCGTAGTGATACAGAGTCACTTGTAAGCTACTCAAAAAAAAAAAAAGGTGACAACTTGTCACTCTCAGAAAAAGTGACACCGAGTCACGCTCCTGCCACAGCAAGTCACCAAAACTATGCATGACAAATGATGACTTGCCTGGGCTTGAAATCATCCATTTTCCTCTA
>MU167257.1:347719-357750 GCA_015951145.1 Cronartium quercuum f. sp. fusiforme G11 | reverse complement strand
GGGGGGGGGGGGGGGGTGAAGATGAAAAAAAAAGTAGGGTAGGTCCTGAGTGAATAGCGAGCTCAGGTTGATGAGCACAACCGAGAGTGCGTTGATAAAATAAGTACAGTACAGTACATAATCTGATGAGACAGATTACAGTACTGTATGTAAACTACTGTACAGTACATACGACTTACTTACCTTAAGCGTTTTCTCTCAACCACTCATGACTCCCTCATCTGGTATGAGGCGGTGATGGTAATATTAGTATCAGTATCAGTAAGCCATGACCGTGACCACCCGCCGGGTGATTTGTTCCTCTCAGATTATAAAAACCTACGTCCCAATCTGATTTTCCTCCCTCATCACTCCAATTCACCTCAACTTGACCATCTTTAAATCAATCCTGTTATTTTCCTCTCTCTCTCTCTCATCCATCCCCATCACATTATCACCTCCCTTCATCCTCACACACATCTCATCTCCGTCCTATTCATTTGTTCCTTTTTTTTTTGCATACGTCTTTCATCATCCACTCTCATACCCTTATTCTGTCACTTTTGACCCCTTCTTCATTGGCTTAGCATTTTCAAACTCTTTGTTTAATAAAACCAAATACTCTTAAACTCTTTAAAAATGATCTCCGATCCCGTCTTCACCTCCATTCAATCTAACCTCTACCACCCAGACCATGTGCTCAAGCACCCTGACTTCAAAATTTTGAAGCCTGACGAAGTCAAACATGTCTGTCCTTCGACAAACATTGCTTGCTTTTATAATGACAAGAAACAGGTACGTCCATCAATCCTTAATCTCTCTCGGGGGAGCCTTTAGATCATACCTGACCTCTTTACCTTTACTCACAGATTCACATGGTACAAAAACCTCATCCTGAGGTTCATCCTGGCCAGGTCTTGCTTCACGTTCGAGCTACAGGTATTTGTGGATCAGATGTCCATTTTTGGAAGCACTCTCGGGTTCGTGTGACCGTCCATAGTGTTTACTGTACCCATCATGTTTTATCTGTTTCGGCTCTTACTGATCTACTTTTATGCCTACTGCGGATTTATTCCCAATAGGTCGGAGATACAATGGTAGTCAAAGATGAGGTTAATCACATTTCTCCCCCTCTTCTCCCTCCAAAACGTGATCCTGAGATCATGTTTTTTTCGTCCTTTGTCTTTCCCAGTGCGGCGGTGGTCATGAGTCTGCTGGTGAGGTAATTGAAGTTGGAGAGGGCGTCACCCACCTCAAAGTTGGTAAGTCAACACCCGTCGGGTTCCGTAAGTAACCAAGCGTTCAATAAGCTAACATACCATACTTTTGCTTGGTGTGGCTCTGCAGGTGATCGAGTGGCGATCGAAGCCGGTATTCCATGCTCTAAGCCTACATGCGAGATGTGCTTGACAGGTAAACAGGCTTTCTTTCTTTCCTTCGAGCTGTTGACACGAATGGCTGACCGTTGGATTCACTTAAATTTAGGTCGATACAACGCTTGCCCTCAGATTGTCTTTTTCTCCACTCCTCCTTTTCACGGCCTCCTCACTCGCTTCCATGCCCACCCGGCATGCTGGCTTCACAAGCTCCCACCTTCAGTTTCTTACGAGGAAGGATCGCTACTCGAACCCCTGGCTGTTTCCCTTGCCGGTATCGAACGCTCTGGCCTCAGACTTGGTGACCCGGTCCTCATCTGCGGCGCCGGACCGATCGGGCTCGTCAGCTTGCTTGCTTGTCGCGCAGCTGGTGCTTCGCCTATCGCGATCACCGACCTTTCTGATGACAGACTCAACTTTGCTAAACGACTCGTGCCTACCGTCAAGACTATCAAAGTCGGCCGCACTTCCAATCCAAAGGAAGTTGCCAGTCAGGTCATCAATGAGATGGGAATGAAGCCTTCGATCGCTCTCGAATGCAGCGGATTTGAATCTTCCATCAATGCTGCCATCTTTGTACGTTCTATATTCCTTACATGCCTTTTACAAGTACGCGCTTCCCCTGACTTTTGTTGTCTTTTTTTCTATACAGAGTATGAAATTCGGTGGAAAGGTCTTTGTGATTGGAGTTGGCAAGGACGAGCAGGTCTACCCGTTCATGCACATGAGTGCAAATGAGATCGACCTTCAATTCCAGTCAGTATACTTTCATTTTATCTTGCGATTTTTTTTTGTCAATACACACTAATCGCTTTTTTTTCCCATACCGCCTTTATTAGGTTCCGATACGCAAACCAATACCCGAAAGCTATCCGGTTGTTGGCTGACGGGTTAATCGACTTGAAGCCATTGGTCACTCACCGTTTCCCACTCGAAAGGGCTGTTGAAGCTTTCGAGACCGCTGCAGACATTAAATCTGGTTCAATCAAGGTCCAGATCTTGGACCTCTGAGGTAGTAACACTGAAAGGACAATTTAAGATTTGGTTGAATTCCAGAATTGACGGTGTTTGTTTTTTTCACTCACTCATGGTACTTTTTTCTTTTCTTCGCTCGCAAGTCTTTTCAGTTGTATGTTGTTGGGTTGGGTTGGTTTTCTCTTTTTTCTTCAATCTATTCTTTTGGGCGCTCTTCTGGTCATGTGTGGATAAATAGTTACTTAAGTAAAAGCACCAAAAAAAAAGGGTGTTAGAAGATGGCTTATTTTCAGCAATCAAACTTTAATCGAATAAATTTACTCTTCGGCCTTGGCGGTTTTTTTCCCGGAGATGACGCGTGCCTCGATTCGCACTTTATTATCATCCGATCTGATGCGCTATGTTAAGAGAGCTTTAGTCCGCGATTGAAGACGCCTTGGATAGCACGCCGTCAACAAGTCGGTGCAGCCAAATAACTTTTTTTCTTTTCTTGATTGGTCAGCCTTTTTGGGCTTTTTAAATCTTCTAATGAAGAATGAGGAAGGGATACCAAAACTCTTAGGTCCAGAACTTATGTACGTCCTCTAACAGGCCGACAGCGAGAGACATCGCAGGGTTGGAGAAACGGCGGAGTCTCATGAAAACATGTATGAAGGCTCGGGCGTTCTTTATACCCCCTGAGGAAAGGGATTTGATCACACCTTTTTTTGTTTAGCACATAAGATAAAAAAAAAAAATCTGTTCTTTGGTTTGATTGATGAAACCTTTTGAGTTTGCCCAAAACGAAACGTTATCATTATCAGCTCCGCCTGAGTGAGTGGAGTATATCATTAAATTCTATAATAAAGAGATTTGTTGATGTTGTTGTGTGGAACAAGTAAAAAAAGGCATAGAATTCTTGGTTTATCTTTGGTGTACTCCATTACCAAGCTCTTCAAACAGGTTAACTGATATTGATTCTCCTACATGAAAGATAGTGAAGAAGTGAGCATGTTTTTTTTCTTGAGAACCACATGTATGATTGAACCTGAGCTGGTGGCTATAAATATGTGGATACAAGAAGTCTGTTCTCTCTGTGTTATTAACTAGTAGACTGTCATCACACAAACTGGGATTCACATACAAGACTCCGTGTCTTTTCTAGCATTCATGGTCTCAGGACTGTTCATGAAGACTTTCAAGTACTTGAAGTGTGGTATCTGTTAAAAATGTGATCAATATGGGGTTGAGCAACTCTTCAACCCTTGATCAATGACCACACACGCGGACCTAGATAAAAGTGTGTGGGATAACAGAGCTCAGGAGCTGTCAGTATGAAAGAAGCAAATATCTATATATATTTCTTTCCCAGCTAGTTTTGAGCATAGGAAAAATACAAGCAATGAATCAAGTACCTGTTACAAATATGATCAATATGGGGTTGAGCAACTCTTCAACCCTTGATCAATGACCACACATGCTGACCTGGTTACAGTAGGTAAAAGGAGTTAGAATAAGAAAGAAACACAGGATGGGAGTTCTGTTCTAAGCTAGATAAAAGTGTGTGGGACAACAGAGCTCAGGAGCTGTCAGTATGAAAGAAACAAATATCTATATATATACTGTTGACAGTCAAACATGAGCCAAATAAAACATATTAGGGACAGGTACTTGTGCATGAGAAAGAAAGATATGATGAGTAGAAGAGAAAAGAGTGAAAAAGTGAAATGGGTTTGCTTACTCTTTTCCAGCTATTTTTGAGCATAGGGAAAGAGCAATCATGAGAGTGCCATGAGGTGGAAGAGGAGTGACACTGGGGTTACCCTGATACAAGCATTCATCTCTTATTACTAAAATCTGGCGTGCTCCGCTGTAATTTCACAGTTCACTCTAAAAAGCCCTTACACAGGCACTTGTAACCCTTCAACATATTATACTTATTCTTTTTAAGTTTGAACTGCTGGAATTTTTTTACCTTGCCTGGCTCTTGAAGAGTTTTCATTTGCTGATATGTTAGATGAAGTTCTACTTGTTCTACCAAAGAAATGTGCAAAAGCCAAGTATCAAATTTTAAAAATTTGAAATAACTGAGCAGAAGACTGACAAAAAAAAAACTTGATTCTTTCATACCATTATGTGTGATGGTAGACCACAGATTTTTCAGCATGGAAACCACTTTGGAGCGGAGGGAGATGGTTGATATTTCATTGCAATTACAGTCTCTTGAGTACTCCATTGTCTTCCAGTGTGTGTTTTTCTGATAAGGAATGAAAGGTTAGCATGGGAACCTCTAAGTTGGATTTGAAAAAAAAGAGAGTCCTGGGATTTTGAGATTGTGCGTCCCTGAGTGATCTGAAATGGAAGTTGATGGTCAGCCTATGGAAGTACATTACCAGAAAGGTTCAAGAAATTGCACCTACTAATACCCAGCAGAACGTTCAATTTATTTTTTCTAAAATCACCACAAAAGCCTATGTAATTTTCATCTACTGATATCCCCTGGGCTTTTCAATTTGTGCTGGTTACAAAACCTAGAATGATGGGAAGAGGAAAGGGCTTCAGCATTCAAAATTAGAGTTTTGATGCTGAAGGAAGCAAAGGAATCAAAAAGCTTAGGTGGATCTTTAGCCAGTCAGCAATAGAAAAAAAAGGTAACAGTCAGCTTGTGTAAGCATTGATTTAACAAAACACATCACCGGAGAGGGCTATACAATTTTATGTACTATTATCCCACCTAGAAAGTCAAGAAGAGCAAAGAGCATCAGCATCAAGAAATCGCTTGAAGATGCTGAAGACAAAAAATAGATTAGAAAGCCTCAGCAGATCATTATCTTGAAAACTGGACAAAATATAGTAATGGTCAGCCTGTGGGAGTGTGAGTTTGATGAGAAAAATTACCGGTAAAGTCTATGTGATTGTATGTACTAATGTCTTGCAGTCATTTCAATTTGGTCCATCTAAAACACACAGCACAACAGGGAGAGAAAAGAGCTTCAGTATCAAGAAATCACTGTGTGGGAAGAGAATAGGGATGTTGCCTATGTAATTAGCCTGAAGAATGAATAAAAAGAAATGGTCAGCCTGTGGTGGTGTAAATTTGAGGAGAAATGTTATCGGTAAAGTCTATGTGATTGTATGTACTAATATCTTGCAGTCATTTAAATTTGGTCCATCTAAAAAACTTAGCACAACAGGGAGAGAACAAGGCTTCAGTATCAAGAAATATCCGCATGACAAGGGAATAGGGATTTCTTTCGGATTGTTAGCCTTAAAAATGGACAAAAAAAAAGGGAATGGTCAGCCAGTGGGAGTGTAAATGCGAGGAGAAATATCACTAGTAAAGTCTACGTAATTTTATTTACCATTCTCCAGAAAGCCTTTCAATTCTCTTTATCCAATGCACCTATAGCAAAAGGGAGAGAAAAGAGCTTCAGTATTAAGGAATCACCACATGAGAAGAGAATAGGGATTCTGTCTGGATAATTAGCCCAAAGAATGGATAAAAATAAATAGTCAGCCTGTAGTGGTGTGAATTTGAACAAAAACATCACTGGTAAAGTCTATGTAATTTTATCTACTTATATCAAGAGAGCCTTTTAATTCTCTCTATCTAAAGCACCTACAGCAAAAGGGAGAGAAAAGAACTTCAGCATAAAAACATCACTGCATGAGACAAGAATAAGAATTTTGTTTGGATCATTAGCCTGAAAACCGTAATGGTCAGCCTGTGGGAGTGTGAGTTTGACAAAACACATTACTAGTAAAATCTATGTAGTTGTATGTACTAATATACAGCAGTCATTTCAATTTGGTCTATCTAAAACACCTATAGCAACAGGGAGAGAAAAGAGCTTCAGTATTAAGAAATTACCATGTGAGAAGAGAATAGGGACTTGTCTAGATCATCAGCCTGGATTTTTTTTCAAAAAATAGTGATGGTCAGCTTGCAGGGGTGTGAATTCAAGGAAAAACATCACTGGTAAAGTCTATCTGATTTTATCTACTGATAGTTAGAAAGCCTTTCAATTCTCTCTATTTGAAGCACCTAGCACAACAGGGAGAGAACAAGGCTTCAGTATCAAGAGATCACTGTGTGAGAAGAGAATAGGGATTTTGTCTAGATCATCAGCCTGGAAAATGTTTAAAAAAATAGTGATGGTCAGCTTGTGGGGGTGTGAATTTGAGGAAAAACATCACTGATAAAGTCTATCTGATTTTATCTACTGATATCCAGAAAGCCTTTCAATTCTCTCTATCTAAAGCACCTAGAACAACAGGGAGAAAACAGGGCTTCAGTATCAAGAAATTGCCATGTGAGAAGGGAATAGGGATTCTTTCTGGATCATTATCCCGAAAACTGGATAAAAAATGATAGTAATGGTCAGCCTGTGGGAGTGTGAATTTGATGATAAGTGTTACTGGTAAAATCTATGTAGGTTTATGTACTGATATACAACAGTCATTTCGATTTGTTCCATCTAAAACACCTATAGCAACAGAGAGAGAAAAGAGCTTCAGTATTAAGAAATCACTGCGTGAGAAGAGAATAGGGATTTTCTCTAGATCATCAGCCTGGAATTTTTGGAAAAAATAGGGACGGTCAGCTTGCGGGGGTGTGAATTCAAGGAAAAATATCACTGGTAAAGTCCATCTGATTTTATCTACTGATATCCAGAAATCTTTTCAATTCTCTCTATTTAAAACACCTAGCACCACAGGGAAAGAACAGGGCTTCAGTATGAAGAAATCACCGCGTGAGAAGAGAATAGGAATGCTGCCTATATTATTAGCCTGAAGAATGAACAAAAGGAAATGGTCAGCCTGTGGTGGTCTGGATTTGAGGAGAAACATTATCGGTAAAGTCTATGTGATTGTATGTACTAATATCTTGCAGTCATTTCAATTTGGTCCATCTAAAACACCTAGCACAACAGGGAGATAACAGGACTTCAGTGTCAAGAGATCACCGCGTGAGAAGAGATTGGGATTCTGTCTGGACCATTATCCTAAAAACTGGATAAAAAATGATAGTAAGGGTTAGCCTGTGGGAGTGTGAGTTTGACGAGAAACATTACCGGTAAAGTCTCTATGGTTTGATGTACCAATCTCCAATAAGCATTTCAATTTTTTTCATCTAAGAATCCTAGAACGACAGAGAAATACCTTCAATATCAACAAAACTTCTTCCTTGGTAATGATTCACGGATTGAAGTGCTATGATCTGTCTTAGGCGGCTGACTAAACCTGGACCACAAGAAGGGGGATGGAAAGCACGAGTCAGCATCTGTTGAAGAGAGATCACTAGTAAAGAAAACAGTGAGAAACTTCTGGTCATCAAGTTTGATTAAGATGCTGGTCTTGAGCTGGAGAGATGTGAATGGCTTGATGTCCACTTGATGACCAGAGCCTTTCCTTTTATAGCCTTCAACCCGAGTTTCTGAGAGAGCCTCTCAGCACTCTTTCCACACTCACATTTCGTAAATGTAAGAGTCTCAGCTGTGGTTAAAATTATTTGTGAAATGTCCCCCCCCCCCGACTTACATTTTTAACGAAAATGTCATTCAGGACCTATCGTCGAGTACCGAAGGATCCAACCCCCGGTTCAGTAGCGCGTTTTCAAAATCAATAGATTTGTCTTTTGTTGTAAGAAAGTGATCATACAATGTGTTGCTTTGAATTACCTTCTTATAGGACACGTTGTATGTCTCCACGGCAGCAACCTATATTAGTGTCTCGTATCTGCTTACAACAATCCATGTTTGTGCACAGTAGCCGGAAAGCAAATCCCGAAATCAAAAGCCAACGTTCCGGGCCCTTTCCGAAGGATCAGCCTCTAGAGACAAAGCTGGTGATATTTGAGCTCTTGGACAAGGCCTGAAAGAGCTACAACGTACCATTGAAAGGGTCATCAGCCAAACATGATTGATTTACTTTTGTTGACTTTACTTCGCACAATGCTTTCGAAGTTGTAGCCGGACTTATTCATTTTTATGTGATTGTGCTGTGCTTGTTGACCGTTTCGTGTGAATGGTCCTCTTCCCTTATCCATTACCATCTTTTTGTGAGCTCATTGCAAGGAGAGGCACAGAAAATAACCAAAGATCACAGTAGGTTCTTCAGTGCGATTTAAGTTCTGAGTGATTTTTTCAATTTTTTTTGGATTAGTTTGGTATTGTCAATGTCAAATACAATACTGATTTGTGGCCTTATGGTAAGCAATTACAACAAAAAGAACACATGCTGGTTCATTGATTGGGTGAAAGATGAAGTGAAAACACATGCAGCAAAAATCCAAACCAATCAAAGCGCATGGTAGTGTTTGATAAGAAGGCTTGGTGATTTTTCCAGATTTTTCAAAAGCTGTATAAGAGCTAAAGCTGCACTGTATATTTGAATTCCCAAGAGAGTTTAAAACAACAAGCATGAAGGAAGTGACCTCAATTTCAAATCGAACACCATGGAAAGATTCTCAGAAAATCATCTAATAATCTTACCAGGAATTTCATTCCGCGCCAATTTTTGCTGATTTTTTCTACAGTTTTTTTTTTTTTTCCAAAAACTTCATGTTTCACCCAACCAATGCACCAGAGTGTGTCACTGCCAGCAGAAACTACTAGGACATGGTTGTTCTAGAAGTCCTAGGACCAGAGTTGTCCTAGATGTTCCTTGTTTGGACAAGGAAAAACTAGGACAAAGCCTGTCCGAGGAAATCTAGGACAAGCTTGTCCTAGATGTCTTTGTTGGCAGTGTGTGCTTCTTGTTGCATTTGCTTGCTAGAAAGGCCCAAAATTAGCATTGCATTTGTCATTGACAATACCAAACTACTCCAAAAAATATGAAAGGAACACTCAGCAATTGAATCACACTGAAGAACCTACTGTGAGCTTTGGTTATTTTTTGTGCCTCTCCTTGAAATGTGATCAAGTTTACAAATCAACAATTCAACAGCTGATGTTCTGATACATAGTTAAGGTTTATATAAGGCCAGCAATGACTGCATGGGGGGATTCATGCTTCTGTTTTCTAACCCATATGAATTCAGGGTCTATGTAATAAACTCAATGGTGCTGTTTTTTTATGTACAACAGAAGTAAAAAACACCCCCAAGGTGCAGATCAGGGTTTTAGGCTACACAAAATTTAAACCCTATACCACTGCTAGTTTCTGGGATATTTTAATGTAAATGTCAAAAAAAAAAAAAAAAAAAAAAATCTGGAGGCCAAACAAAATAAAGTTTTTTTTTGGCATTTTACACCAGAACTAGCCAAGTTGTGGGGCTTGTGCCAGGTATATTGAATGGCCCTTTCACAGGAGCATCTTTTGTTCAGTGCATGGGTGCTTGAGGGGCCATACAAGTGCATAGCACTGCCAACAAAGACATCTAGGACAAGCTTGTTGTAGATTTCCTCAGACAAGATTTGTCCTCCTTTTTCCTTTTCTGGAAAAGGAGAACATAGAACCAATCTTGTTTTAGACTTTCTAAATCAAACTTGTCCTAGTAGTTTTTGTTTTTGGCAGCCTGAAAGTCAAACAAGGCAAAAAAAAAAAAAAAAACTCTGGTTTTGTATGAGCTGGGACCTTTTTTGAATGTTGGGCAGACTTAATGGACCTTCTCAGTCCTTGTTTGCATGAAAACCAAGCCATGTGCGTGTGACAGGATGGACTCAAAGGGCTGAAAGTGAGACAAGGTGACACTGCCAAGATATTTGTATCGGATGGGCC
>MU167257.1:318353-328568 GCA_015951145.1 Cronartium quercuum f. sp. fusiforme G11 | reverse complement strand
TCTTATTTTTGAGTATTATTGTTGTGTTTTCCTCCCTTCCAAGCTCTGCCAACAGCAAGGCACTGTTGGAGTTCCACACCATGAGCGGTGATTTTGGACACAGTGTATACAGTGATGTTTATGATTGACAATAAATTTAATAGTCTTCAAGTTCCTCTGATCAATAAGTACCTCAAGAGGTTCAAACCTAGTTGATTCTTGAAACTGTTGTGGATTGAAAAAAAAAAAAAAAAAAAAAAAAGAGGTCGATTGGTCACCAAAAACTTCAAGAAGTTTTATCAGAAGATGTTTTGTTTAATGGAAAAACCTCAAGAAGCTCAAACAAAGTTTGACTAACAAAAAATTTGGGGAGGGGTCAAGAAATATTGTTTTAATTGGCCAAAGAAGTATGGATTGAAAATGGAATAGTGTTTTTTTCTTTGAGCCTTCCTAGTGACGCAAAAAAGAAAAAAACAAAACACATTGATAGAAGAGAATTTTAGAAGCACACCAAGTTTCAACAAAAGATATTGACTGAAGCACAACTACCAAACTCATGAATTCAACTGAAGAACAATATAAAAAAAAAACTGCCAGAATTTGAAAAAAAAAAAGGAATCATCAAATCTCTTGTGAAGAAAACTCTAATCCCTCTCCTCAATTTCTTCCATATCCTTGTATGGCATCAACTCTTAGTTCTGAACGCAACAAAAGTGAGTCTTTAATCAACTGAAACACTTTGTGTTGGGATTGAGGAGGAAGATAGATAAATATCATCCCATGCACTTTGGCAAACTTGTTGATTCTGCCACCATTATGAATCCAAGTAGTTTTCAATGAACAAGACCAAAGCAAGTGATGGCCTGTAGCTTGATATTGGTGCTACATATAGGCCTCAGTGGGTGCTCAAGAAGTGTTGATATGTCTGAAAATCAGTAAGGTGCACTGTCATGGATGTGGATGTGGATGCCATAGATGCAAGTGGCAGGTTCAAGGAATTCACAGGATTCACAAGTCGGAAATAGAGCAAGAGTCCTGATACTTGAGATTTGTGCTTTATTCAGTCAAACTCTGGCAGGGATTCTTGACTGGGGATGTGAAAAAAAAAAAGGATTCAAAATTTAGCGGAGCAAGGTCCAGATCATAACACAATGTAAAGCAGTTGCACTGTGGTATCCAAGTGGTGCCAAGCATCTAAAAACCCACTTTTTTACATGGCACTTAGACTACCACACCATTCATTTTCAGCAGAATTCATACACTGCCAAGATATTTGTATCGGATGGGCCTATCCGATGTTCTATCACCCTGAGATATGCGATGCAGTGTCAGTAGGATTAGGTGTGATGGAATTACACTGCAATATGGTGTCGGAGCATTAGATACCAATAGTAATTCCATTGCACCTAATCCTACTGACACTGCATCGCATATCTTGGGGTGATAGAACATCGGATAGGCCCATCCAATACAAATATCTTGGCAGTGAAAGTTTGCAACACCAAAGGCAGTGTCACAAAGGTTTAGTGCAGTAGTGAAAAAAATGGAGAGACACTGCCAAATCTGTGGTGTGATGGCTTCACTGTCAGCAGAAACTACTAGGACATGGTTGTTCTAGAAGTCCTAGGACCAGAGTTGTCCTAGATGTTCCTTGTTTGGACAAGAAAAAACTAGGACAAAGCCTGTCAGAGGAAATCTAGGACAAGCTTGTCCTAAATGTCTTTGTTGGCAGTGCTTGTTGCAACAGGTTTTGTGACCCCATTTTCCATATGGTGTCACCTGCATCCCCCATTTTGGTGAAATGTTCCAGAGGGCCAAAGTCAACAATTTCTCTCAGCTCAATGGTCCCCTTGGGCCCTGAGCCACATCCTAGTACATCATATGATCACAACAAGCTTTTGAAAAGCTGTGACTTTGAGGATGTGTAGTGTGTAAAGAATCACACAAAATGATCTGAGCTCTACAAAATCACCGCCAAGAAAATTGCATCGCATAGAGGCATGCTATGTCACATAGCAGGCCAAGATGTGATGCAATAGGTCTATTTTCCAAGGTAGGGACCTTGAAAAATGGTCCATAGTATCACATGAATACATGCTATGTTACATAGCAAGCCTCCATGCGATGAAAATATGTTGGCAGTAAATAAATCAACATGGTACAAGGAGGTTTTCAGCTTGCAAGCTACAGAGGAAGGATGAGGTCGAGGCAATGGTTTGATTGAAACACAAACCTGTGAGTATGCGCAGGTGGGATCAAGTGAACAAGAAAGGAGATGGCTGGCTGGAATGCTTGAGAGTGGCACTCCCCAGAGCCACCAGCAAGTGCTTTCTCTACCTTGCCAACCATGCTGGCCAATATGTTCTTAGTGTGGGTGAAGATATTCCAATGGTTGGTGTCCACCAATTTCCACCAATGTCCACATGAGGCATTTCCACATATCTCCACTGCTGGCCCAATTGTCAGGTACTCCCCACAGTGGTTTACTATAAACTGATAGGTATCCAGGATTGACTGTGAGAGGTGTGGAGAAGGTATGGAAGATTGAATGACTGTGAGGAGTACCTGACAATTGGGCCAGCAGTGGAGATATGTGGAAATGCCTCATGTGGACATTTGTGGAAATTGTTGGACACCAACCATTGGAATATCTTCACCCACACTAAGAACATATTGGCCAGCATGGTTGGCAAGGTAGAGAAAGCACTTGCTGGTGGCTCTGGGGAGTGCTGCTCAAGCCTTCCAGCCAGACAGTGTTCCTCAAGGACCACCTCAATCCATGCAATCCCATTGATCATGACTCCAATTAACCTGCCATGACCATCTTCCCATGCATCAAGGTCAAGGACTACAAACGTGTCTGACCAGACACAATTGGTCCATTCATGCTCACACTGTTTACATTTCCTTCCTCCCCCCCCCTAAAAAAACTATGTTTTCTTAGCTTTACTGACTCAGTACTCTCTATCATATTCAATTAAGCTATCAAAGGTGATGAAACTCCCAAATCAATCAACTCAATACCAAATAGGTAAAACCAAACTGATTTTTCAAAAGTGGCTTCCAAAATCAGGTTTTTTTGTTTGTTTGAGAAATTGAAGAATTCTGTCGCTTGTATGATCTGGGTCACCTTCTCATCATACTCAACATTTGTAAACACAGCCACAGATCGACGTTGTGGAGAGGAAAACTGATGAGATGAAGCAAACAAATGTGTGTTTTTCAAAAAGAGATCAAAACATTGTCATGTAAGACTTGCTGGACCATGAGGAACTCAGGCCAGGCGTATGCTGTGATGTGAGCTAACGACCGAGTACGGCGAGCTTGGCTTGCACTCACTCGGATTTGGTCATGAGCTCAGACCGAGCAGGTACAGGCTCGCTCGATGGGTGCTTGTCGAGCCTTCTCCTGCTCTCCTGATCGGTAGTGACTAGCTCGTAGCAGGCTATGATCGACCTCGTCAACGTCTCATAGCGTGAGTTTTATTATGTACACCTTGACCGAGCTGAGTGACCGGTTGGCTGGTGCAGACCGATTTGAGTCTGATCAAGGGGGTGTCGCCAAAAAAAAATAGTGTTTGGCGCGTTAGCACGTACAGCCGTATCCGACTGTATATCACCAGTGCGATTGGAAGTCAAATTGGGTTTGTGTGAGATTATAATAAATAAATAAATCATTACTCATAAAAAGTGTGTTCCTTTTCCGCGTGTGGCTGACTGGGTGTGGTGTGGTTGGTTGTGCTAAGTATGGTACGGTTAATTTGAATTTAATTTGAAGCCGGGTAACTTACTTTTTTATTTATTTTCAATTCTGAACCCAATCCCATTCCCTTCATCACCTCTCTCATGCCTGTCCTTGCCACGCTCTCGATGGGTTGCCGAGTGTGGGCAAGTTTGGACCTTTTCTTCAATTTCTCCCGCCCAGGCCCTTCAACTTCTTAAATACACTAAATCCTTTCATCTTCAACCTTTTTTCTTTCCTCAAACGCCCCTCATCCTCATCAGTACCGTACGGCCATGCCATCCCTTCTTACCCCTCTGTCCATCATCCTGCTTTCAGCATCACTTGCTATCGCCAGCTACCATGAGGAGATCGAACTAGGCGTATGTCCCGAAGGACATGCTGTTGAGGACAAAGAAGGTTTTTTCCATGACGTTCGTCCGTTTCTTGCAGTCATACCTCTGATTATTGACTTTAACCAACTTGGCCCTCTTGCTCAGAAACTACAAGTGCACTGGGATAACCACCATATTGGCTGGGTAGGTCTTGATTACCCGCACACTTCAACTCACAACAAAGACAAGCTTGCTCATACCATGTTCCTGTTGATTTAACTCAGGCCATTGCGGGTGCAGCAGCGATTGTGGCCACGACCTTTGGATCGCTTAACGTCTAGTTGAGCATTCCTCATATTCTGCAATCTCAACTTTATATTGATACTTTGCCTTTTGAAGCCTCCACTGCACAAATTACAATAAACCTCTTGAACAGCGACAGATCGTTCGAATCCTTCTCATGGCTCCCTTCTACTCCATCATCTCATTCTTTGCTTTCCGATATTATCGAGAATATGTTTATTTCGGCGTAATGAGGGACTGTGGCGAAGCCTTCGTAATAGCCTCATTCCTAATCCTTTGCTTACTCTATGTCGGACGTTCACCTCTCGAGCAAGGTATGGTGATGGCTCAAAAGGAAAAGTCAAAATTGATGTTCCCCTTTTGCTGTTGGCACTATCGGCCCAGTAAACCTTATTTCATATTCGCGGTCAAATGGTCGGTTATGCAATATGTCGTCCTAAGGCCTCTCATCTCAATCTCATCGGTCATCACTCAGATATTCGGAGTCTTCTGCGCTGTGTCCTACAACTATCGCTTTGCAAATGTCAGTGATCTGTCTACGTGTAAATAGAGCACGAAAGTCGCGCTCATGGACAATTGTGATACAGGTTGATCAATTTAAAGCAACGCATGCTGACTTGTTTTCTTCTGGACGCATCCGTTTACATCAATAGGTCTGGCTCACGACCCTGACGTTCATCTCAGTCTCAGTGGCATTATACGGACTAATGACACTCTACCACCTTGCAAAGGAAGATCTAGCTGGTCATCGACCAATGGCGAAGTTCTTGTCGATCAAGTTTAGTCGCTCCTTTGCGTTCATCGTATTTTTTGGGTGTCTCTTATAACGATGGTGGTGTAGCTAACTTGGAACTGTCTATCAATAGGATCGCCGTGTTTCTTGTTTTTTACCAAACATTTGTGTTTGCTGTGCTCGAGAAACTTGGCTACATCAATGGCACTCACTCTTGGACAGCATCCAACATCGCTGACGGATATAATGCACTTTGCGTGACCCTCGAAATGATGCTCGTGGCTATTTTCCAGCTCTATGCGTTGTGTGTATCCTCTCATTCATAATAGCACTTCTCTCATGCGACCGGCTTGCTTAGATGTGCTTGAATTCATTTTCACTCATTTAGCTCTCATAGAGAATATAAAATCATCATAAAAGGTTCAGGACTAGGACGGACGCCATTCTGGTCTAGCTTTGCACATTCTCAGGAGTCAGTTTGCATCATCTTCATTCCCTTATCTTGAGCTTCAAAAAATCAACATACTGAGATGAGTTGACAACTTTGACACAATCCAGTTATCGAGACTTCTTGCACGACATTTACTCCTCCACGAAGTACTTTATCGATTCGTGGCGAGGCAAATCCCAAATCCGATCCCCGTCTTCAGTAGGAAAGTCGCGCCCGTTTGACTTCCAAGCAGCTGTAAGCTTTCATCTTTGTTTTGATTTCGACCCTTTTTCTCACTAGTCGTCTAAAATCCGTTTCCTTTTACTTTATAGTTTGGTATGAGCGGACTCCGTCACATAGATCATGGCTCAGAGGAGGTTCAAATGCCAGTGCAGACCCACACAAGTTACTCAGGCGACGAACGCAACTCGGAAGATTCATACGAGGGATATAAGACCAAAAACTCGGGTCGGTTCACGCAAGTTGATCTCAAATAGGCCCACTACTTTTCTGATTACGTCCTCAATGGAGGTGTAGAGCAATTCATCAAAACTGCATATAGTGGAGGAACAGCCGTATTGCCTTCTCTGTAAGCTTGATGAGATAATTTAGTTCCCTAGTGGAAAGTTTTACTTCTCGATCTTTTATGGACCGACTTTTTTTTTGTATAGACAGGCCAAGGTACTATCTAGACTTTGTTTAATTTGGCAGACTCTTAATTTTCTTTTATTTTGTATAACTATGGAATGTTATGGATCTGTGGAATGTACGGATTTCTCAAGTGTGTGTTGGTTAAACATCAATGCTCCCATCTTGCATATCCACTTTGATTGTTTTTCTTATTTTTTTTGTTTCTTTATATATATCTAAATCGCAGGATCAATCTTTCTTTTATTCATTTTTTTCCTCCAAAGCCGTGCTTTGTTAGACAAGGTTTTTAGAGTTTTTATGAAGCGCAATATACAAATATCTGTAGAAATCTACAAAAACAAAACACTCCTGCGAGCAACAGGGTAAGACAGTGATGTCTGGGTAGGCGCAAAGCCAGTCAGGAGACAGTACGGGACACACCTAGGGGTGAGAAAGAAAAATGAACAACTACAAACTGAGAGAATGTATAAAGACAGAAGGTAAGTAAGTAAGCACGTAATGGAAACAATATCATGGAGTACTTACTGATTCTTTTCGATGAAGAAAAGAATCAGTGAGATACGGGGGAGAGAGCTGGTTATAAAGGGAAACCAGTCGGTAGAACCACCCTCTGTCCGCGTAAGAACCATGCTTCCCAAAGTGGATAAGCTCAAAACTACCATCCCATGTTAACCATTCCCAAAGCAGTGAGAGTGTGAGAGGATACACGACCCACTAGACTGCCAAAAACATACCCATAGACCACAAAACACACTCAAAGGATAATAGGCCATATGATCACACAAAGCATACTTAAAGAAACATGTTCTCCCAAACTTACTCAATAAGCTAACTAACTACTACTACTACACACACACACACACACACACACACACACACACACACACACACACACACACACTACACTACACTAAATCCATAAAATATCGTGTTGTCGATGTTAGTTTTTGAAGAAGAAGAAAAAAATGTTGTTACGATAGAATAACTCTTAACTAATCCCAACAAAAAAAAAAAAAAAATTGATGCGCTATCTCCCTTACGAACGATAACTTGTCATGTGCGTTATTGCTATTTGTGAGATCTCATCATTAATCTTGTAGAGATATATATATATAACTGGTCGGTCCTAAATTAGGAAGGATTGGCAGAAATCTGATGTAAATGAAAAAAAACTATAAAACAATGATAATAATGATAATAATAATAATTTCAGTATAAATTTCCTAGTAACAAAAGATAATTAAGATAATTCTTTAATTGTTTTATAAAGCCTGTCCCCTTCCACCAAAGGCTGTTCAAACACCCATCATATCTTTTTTTTTTAAAAAAAAAAGCCAATACAGCTCACTTTTCAGGTAATGAAAATGTGAGTTTTAGAAGTAAGTAGCTCATGTGGATCTTGGTCATCCTCCAGGAACTGAAAAGGAACTTGGATCAAATTGCTGAAAAAGAATTCAACAAGGTGAAGGGGCAATACAACACAATTGAGGACTGATGGGTTTAATGTACTTGATTTTTCCTTCTCTAATTGCATCTGGGATCAACTGTTTGTGCAAGATAACCATTAGGCCACTGTAATTGGGAACATCATACATGTAACTAAGTGTTGGGCATTGGCAATGCTTTTGTTTGGGATCAAGCCCTTTTGGTCAGATTGAGGCAAAGGGAGGGGTGTAGGGGAGTGGTAATCTCAGTGGTGTTGTGCACATAAATGGTAATAGAAATAATAATATTAATTATTACATATGAACTTATGATAATAAAGGGTATTGGTAAAGGTGGAAGGTGTATGAGAGGGGTTCAAAGGTGGAAAAAGGGAGTTTTAAGATAAAAGGGACTTCTATGGTGGCATTATTCCTTTCCCAGAACATTATTAGAATGTTATACAGGGTCACACACACACTTGTTCCTCAATAAAGGTCTTGTATTACCACAAAAATTATTAAAAATCCATGATTTTGAGTTTACAGGTTTTCTATCTCATTCATTCTTGAAGTTAACCTAGTAGTAAAAAAAAGTACACGGGATAATATTACAAACAACTTTCATTAAAGCACCAAAGAAGATTGATAAGTAAAGTACAAAGAAACCCTTATACAATAGTAAAAATAGCATTGAATACTTGAAATTATTGGTGTGTAAGACTTATTCAATCAATTTTCAATTTTATGAAGACTACAGTAGCTCAAAATATTTTGAGAGGGTAGAGAAAGAGGGGAATTATTGGTTTATAGAGAGTAGAGGTGCACATGTTGGGTTATGATGTCATTTGAGGGATTTTTGAGTATTTTCATGTGGTTTATCCCAGGTGAATAGAAGAATCACTGCCAATATATTTTCATCGCATGGAAGCTTGCTATGTAACATAGCATGTCTTCATGTGATACTATGGACCATTTTTCAAGGTCCCTACCTTGGAAAATAGACCTATTGCATCGCATCTTGGCCTGCTATGTGACATAGCATGCCTCTATGCGATGCAATTTTCTTGGCGGTGAATTACATGGTTTCATTTAGTTATCATTAGGCAAGCTATGCGAAGGAGTTAAATTGAGGCTAGGATGCAATAATAAAAGTTTTATATTGAAAATAGAAGAATCAGGGAAAATGGGTCTTGTCGTTGGGGCGTAAAAACTGAAGGAGTTATATCATTTTGAAGCCAAGGTGGCATTTTTATTAAATTTAGGTGGATGAAGGACTAATCAAGAGAAAAGGTACTAATGAAAATAGCCTAAAAGTCCAATGTGCACCAGATGGGGAGATTTTCTTTCTGATTTGGGGTTTTAGTGGGTTTGTTGTATGTGCTGAATGAGGAATAGGTGGATTTTTGTGATTTCTTTTCATTTGAAAATGTGCTGTGGAGGTTGGTTTGTAGAAATTTGACTATATTTCTGTTTTTCTTTCTTTTCCTATAACAACCCTCTTTTTTATTATCTATCATTTGTGTTAAGTAATCTTTCATATCACATACAGGAGCAGGCGGTATCCCCAGGCTGACATATCCATGTGCAAGTCTAAATTACACAAAACCCTAGTCATCTCTTATCTCTCACGGTTTTAAACCTAGTGTGCTGGCTCCTGCTCTATATACCTGACAGAAACAGACCACCTTGAGATCCTTTTTCTTTTTCCTTGTCAATTATCTTTCTTTCTTGTAATTGGTCAAGGTGAGGATCTCGAGTAGTGTTAAATATAACACTTGGATTGAACTGAACATTTCAACCCCTGTTTTCTGTCATGGTTAACTTGTAAGGAGGGATGGAAACTATTTTTTTTTCTTCATTTTTCTTGGCTCTCAGGCTTATGGTTAAACCCAGTTGTGTGCTCTTTGGTTGTAGGAGGATTGTTTATAAGAGGAAAGGGGAGATTTCAAGTTTTTCTGCATCTAAGTCTTTGAAACTTGTTAGTAAACACCTTATAAATAGTTAAAGGCCCTTTAAGTATTCATAATTAGATCCCTTCTCAGTGTTTTAGAGATTGTAGTTCTTTGTGGAAATTTAAGAATAGTGTTATTGTTTGTGTTGTGTGAACTTATAAGTGTCTGTTGACCTTATTTTTCATGGCTTCTGGTACTACAAGTAGAATCTCTGAGTAGGTTAGATCCCCAGTTCTTAAAGGCTCTTGTGAAGTTAGTTTGTGTTCCTTGTTTCTGTTGACATATACTGGCATCGTGACATGCTTGAATATGCTCCTTTTTTTTATCCATATATATATATATTCTATCATTTCTCTCAAGGTGTATTGTTCAACATTGATTTCCTCTTCACTGTCAACAACACATGTCAATCTGCACACCCCACATTCTAACCTTATCTCATCTTGTGTGGTGTACTGAATTGGTGCTCCAGTCTGTCTTCCACTCCTCATAACTTGTATGTCAGTTGCTTGTCCATCTGAGTATTAGGACATGACACTGCCAAGATATTTGTATCGGATGGGCCTATCCGATGTTCTATCACCCCGAGATATGCGATGCAGTGTCAGTAGGATTAGGTGCGATGGAATTACACTGCAATATGGTGTCGGAGAATTAGATACCGATAGTAATTCCATCGCACCTAATC
>MU167257.1:306256-317573 GCA_015951145.1 Cronartium quercuum f. sp. fusiforme G11 | reverse complement strand
AATGCTCTGACACCATATTGCAGTGTAATTCCATCGCACCTAATCCTACTGACACTGCATCGCATATCTCGGGGTGATAGAACATCGGATAGGCCCATCCGATACAAATATCTTGGCAGTGAGAACAGGTGATGATGGCAATCAGAGTAACCATTGACCCCACTCATTGTCAACACATTGCTCACATAGACAATCCTTATGAAGCCTTCCAAGGTTTGGAAAAGTGCCATGGTGTTAACAGTGGTATTGCTATGGCCAACATCATCTCAAAGATTGTAAATCACAGATATGATTCATTGGTCAAGCTTGAAGACCATATCAGCACCACTCAAGCTCTTCACAATCAATTAGCTGAAACAGTGCCATCCAGCAGTAACCTCAAATTGTCAGAACAGATACTGGCACCATTCATCTTGATCAATCTGCCAAGAGATCAGTTTGGAGCCATCATCCAACAACTCATGGACAATTTGGAGAATATAACTACAATGAAGGTTTTCAATCATCTACTGACTGAAGCTCATATGCAAAACTCTCACTCCTCCAATACAACTGTTGTGATGGCTGCCCAGCAGTGCAGCAGAAGACCAGAACATCAAAGACACCAACAGACAGAAAGCAAAGGTAATTGCTCTACCAACATGCCTGATGCCCTATGCAGCCATCCTAGACATCAATTCTCAATGCACACTAATTGATCCTGCCAAGCAAATTGTTTGGAAGTACAGAATGCATGACCTATGCAACACCTCCCAGCCACCTCAGCTCCATCATCAATAGCATTGGCCAATGTGGCTTTGTCAGGAATTAATGACACCAAAAAAATAAGGCTATTCAATGAAGCACTTGCAGCATGCACTGTCAGCAACACATGTGACTCCGATATGGCTGTAGTGGCTGCCAACATAGCAGTCACTCAGGCCATCAACAATAATTCATCTTTGCCAATTGTTGAACTCTCCACAGTGTACAACATGATAGCTTCTGACTTAGCCACAAGAAAGGAAGACATGTTTATAGACAGTACCACCAATAGAGACATCCTCAACAGCAAGCACCACTTCAAGAACCTGCATCCTATTGAACCGATACACATTTGATTGGCAAATGGTGCATGTGATCTCATGGCTTGTGAAGCAGGCACCATTATCATTAACACATATGATGAGAATGACAAATCATGCAAAGCAATAATCCATGAAGCTCTCTTTTGTGAGAAGGTTTCTGTCAATCTACTATCAGTCTCTTGACTTTGGGACATAGGATACAGATTCGAAGGTGATGCTGGCACCATTTGCTTTGAACACACAAACAGAGGCTCTCATTATGCCACACAAACTGCAGGCAGCAATGAATTGTGGAAGGTGCGTGTGAGTCCATTGTGGGATCCAATACATTTCAATGAATCAAATCACCATGCCTCTGCCTTTGACACAAAAGCTGACATTCTGCATCAAAATATAGCTCATCTTCACTTGTCAGCTCTGCAACATTTCTGTGGACAACAGCAAGGATTGATGGGCAGATGTACATCCTGTATAGTCACAAAATCACACAGACTTCCCTTCATGTGAAAACTCCCTCACTCATCCAGACTGCTATACCCCATGCACTCCAATGTTTTAGGGCCTTTCCAGACCCAGACTCCTTCTGGCAAAAACTACTTTGTTACCTTCATAGATCAGGCATCCAGATTCAATCAATTTTTTTTGATTAATTGTAAATCAGACATTTTTGAATGCTTTTGTCAATATTTGTCTGAATCTGAGAGGCACATATGTGAGAAGTTATGTATACTGAAATCTGACAGAGGAGGTGAGTATCAGTCAGATAGGTTCCTGGCCTTTGCTGCCTCACATGGTATCACCACACTGTCCATATCAAGGTGACTTGTCAACAAGAGCAGACAAAAAACTTTTTTAGTTCTCTGATTGTTCTCATTTTTCACCCAGAGCCAGCACATGAGCCTTCCCTTTATGCAAAGTAATTTCCTTTTCTTTCTGCTCAATGCACCATGCGCTGAAAGGTGTGTACTGTATGCCTGTGTATCACTGCACAGTTCACAATCATACTGATGTTCATGAGCTGACATCATGATGAACATGGATCAGTGACTTGTATTGAATGGACATGAGTAACAAGGGTGGGCTTGAGCCCTTGGGCTATCACCCCTCAGACTCTAAGGCACTGGATTTGAGAGGGATTCTGAGGTGATTTCAAACAGGACACCATGTGCTCTCATTGACAAGTCACCTTCATAAGGACAGGGTGTTAAAAAAAACAAGTGGCACATATATTGGTTTCCATGCGCTTTTTAGTGGAATCCTTTAGTATGGTCAAGATGAATTTGAAACATAGTCCAAATTATATGACTTTCAACATCTTATTCTACAAACATGAAGTGAGTGAATGCTGGTATTGAACCTATGATAAACCAAAAAAACAAGAATAAACATGGCTTAAACTAGAATTCTATCACCAACATATTTTTGAACACTTTGGCTACTTATTATGAAATTATAATACATAAGTGTAAATAGACTCCCTTTATGAAAAGCCAGAACAGTTCAATCTTCAAACTCATCAATTTCATACACCTCTACAGATATGGTTGAGCTTGACATGAGTGATTTCTGATTACATCTGGCCGTCATTTGTTTGGGGCAAGAACACTTTGGAATCTTCAAACTTTTACCATTGGAACATATTGGATTTTGAAACTTTTCCTGACATAAAAATTGTGATCCATCTTCACATTTCAGAAGCCCTTGATCCTTCAGCAGTATTCCAACATCTAAACCAGTAGATGTATCACCATTTTGTCTTTTCTTGTCCCCAAAACAAGACAAGAGACCCTCGTTGGGATTAGAAGTAATTTCCTTTGTATTGTCCCTCCTAATTAAAGTAGTTTCTGTACTAGTATATTCAGTTGTTATAGCAACATCAATATTTATTGTGCTGTTTAAACTCAATGAGTCTGTCTCCTCATTCTCAAACAAATCAGAGCTTGTCCCTATTTCTATTTTTTGAGCTGATGTAATATTTTGATTATTGAGCAAGCTTCCTAAATCAATTGGTTGTGTCAATGATCCACCTAAAGTTGGACTGGATTTCATTTTTGTAGGATCATTGGGCAAAATTGCTGTATCATTTGGTAGGTTCACTGGATTCAATGCTGGTTTGTTTATATCAGAAGCGCTAGTCATTGTGGTTGAATTTGTAGATGGTGGTGTGGTATTGGTATTGATATTGTTCAATGGTCCTGTTATCCCTGGTGATTTTACCTTCCCTATGTCATGTATAACGGGTAATGACAGTGCCTTCCTTAGGTCAAAAGTACCAGTGTGTACTGTTGGGTTCGTGGGTTGAGGTGTGGTATTGGTATTGGTGGTGTTCAATGAGGTTGATAGCCCTGGTGCTGTTCCCTTCCTGATGTCAAAAGCACCAATTTGTGCCGTCGGGTTTGTGGGTTGAGGTGTGGTATTGGTATTGGTATTGATATTGTTTAATGGTCCTGTTAGCCCTGGTGGTTTTCCCTTCCCTATGTCATGTACAACCGGTAATGACGGTGCTTTTCTCATGTCAAACGCACCCGTTTGTACTGTCGGGTTCGTGGGCTGAGGTGTGGTATTGGCATTGATATTGTTCAATGGTCCTGTTGTCCCTGGTAATTTTCCCTTCCCTATGTCCTGTACCACAGGTAATGACGGTGCCTTCCTCAGGTCAAAAGCACCAGTTTGTACTGTTGGGTTCGTGGTGGTATTAGTATTAGTATTGGCATTGTTCAATGCGGTTGATAGCCCTGGTGATGTTCCCTTCCTGATGTCAAACGCGCCAATTTGTGCTGTCGGGTTTGTGGGTCGAGGTGTGGTGTTGATATTAATATTGTTCAATGGTCCTGTTAGCCCTGGTGCTTTCCCCTTCCCTATGTCCTGTACAACAGGTAATGACGGTGCTTTGCTCATGTCAAAAGCACCAATCTGTGCTGTTGCGTTTGGGAGTTGAGATGTGGTATTGGTATTGGTATTAGTATTGTTTAGTGGGGTTGATAGCCCTGGTGACGTTCCCTTTTTCATGTCGTATATATTGGGTAATGTGTTTGCCTTCCTCAGGTCAAAAGCGCCCCCTTTCACCATCACGGACCCTGCCCAAAACGTAACAAGACATGTCACGAGTGGCAGCACTTGATACATAGTATTCTAACATTTTTCAGCGCAAAACAAATCGAAATCAATTCATGAAGCTTGATTCACGTTAAGGCCTTTGCGGACTAACCATCCTTTCCGCGGCGTTGAGCTTGGGTACTGTTTTAGCCGAGACAAGAAGACAGTCCTAGAACGCCACTCATAATCGAATGGGACGCCAGGGAAGGCATAGTTCGTTCAGTCACCGTTCCTGCGAGTAAACATCAGTCCAATCATGGGCACTCACAATTCCCCAATGAACAATCGCCCAGCGAGTATTTTTGGATTGGGAGTCGAGAACAACAGCAAATCGAATTGTCGGACAATCACCCAGAGATCAGCAGCGCAAGAACAGAGACAAGTCGGAGAGCGCGGTAAGAGTTGTACAAGACGTGCACTTGGGTGATCAGATACAGTAGGGTGCAGTGCCTGTGCTTTGGGAGATGAGGTGAGAAATGTGTATCATACAATGATATTTACGCTGTGAAGTCACAGCATGAACGACTTGAAGTTATATAAAGGTCTATTTCAAGCAGGACACCGATGGCCTTTAAAGACGCCAATCAAACCACGATTGGGAAACGTAGGTCGCCAGGCCGGCCGGTGTCCAGCTTGACGACAGAGGACGACAGGACACTGAAAAGACTCGCTCATTACTTTCCTCTTGCCCGGATGTCATCTACAGAGGATTAATGGCCGTAGAGACCTCGTACCAACTTCATATCAACGAAGGCTTCCGAAGCTCATTACCACCACAGTTATATATTGTACCTCGATATACCACAGTTATGTATTGTACCTCGATATCTAGAGGGGTGATCCTTCTATGATGAGGTCGGATGCAAGGAGCCATACAGGAGTTCAGACAACTTGGTTCATGCTCACCTGGTAAATCATGAAATCTGGTTGCACTTGGACCGTACACACAAACAGGCGCTGCGCTGGACCACACCGCCTCAGCCCTAAGACCTTGGGGTGCGAAAATTCATAAAAAATCCTAAATCTACTACCGGAAAAAGATGACGGCTAAAACATGTAAATGATAAAAGAAAAAAAAAAAAATTCAAAATAGTAGATGAAGGAAGCATTTCCTCCTCTCATCGACTCTCCCCATTTCCGGTTTTTTTTTTTTTTTTTTTTTTTGAACACCAAAAAGTGATGAAAAAACACATTGAATTTACTAAGACAATTTGACAAAAAAAAAGAAATTTATAGCGGGTGGGAAGGGGTGATGAACAGTTATAAGCTGAGATGCGTATATTGTAGCCAGATGGAAAGATCATGTTACTCAGCTTTTAGTATATGAATAAGGAAATAGGAGATGGGGAACAAGAGATAAGAAACTGACCTGGGACGCGTATATTGTACCCAGATGGAAAGGTGAAGAAGAAAGAAATCTTCCCCCTGGCATGCATCCCAGCTATCAGATGTGGAACTTTGTGCAAGCACTGCCAAGATATTTGTATCGGATGGGCCTATCCGATGTTCTATCACCCCAAGATATGCGATGCAGTGTCAGTAGGATTAGGTGCGATGGAATTACACTGCAATATGGTGTCGGAGAATTAGATACCAATAGTAATTCCATCGCACCTAATCCTACTGACACTGCATCGCATATCTTGGGGTGATAGAACATCGGATAGGCCCATCCGATACAAATATCTTGGCAGTGCCTATTGCATCGCATCTTGGCCTGCTATGTGACATAGCATGCTTCTATGTGATGCAATTTTCTTGGTTGTGAGTATAAGTTACTGATCTAGTGAGGGCGCCAGACTGGGAAACATTTTGGTTGGTATGTTGAATGCATCATTAGCAGTTCTTCTGTGAACTGGAAGTAGAGAATCAATACATGGTGCCAAAGCAGCTATGAATGCCATGTGATTTGAAATTTCAAAAAGTGGATAATAGTTTTCAAGCCTAACTTATTTCTTATGCCTCCAATAGTTACAAGAAAAACTAAAGATGGTCTGTTTGTAAGGATTTTTTTAGAAAGGGCTGAGTGCTTTCCAATACTTTTCTTTTCATAGACTTTGACATAGTTAAACACTATTTACTACCTAGTCATTCTCTCAATCCTTACTAATTGATCACCAAATCAATGAGGAGAAACAGGAGTTAAAAATTTAACATCATCAACAAGGTCTTTTGAAATCTATCCAGCATGTTATGCATTAGCTTTATTGCTTGCTAATCATTCCAATTTTTTTTATGGATGGTTTTAGTAGTGCCTGAAATCTATTCATGAAATTGAACCTGAAATTCCTACAATCAAACTCAAATCTTTTGAATGAATTTATCAGATTTCAAAATCTATAAAATCAGGTGAGATAATACTCCTGAAATCAAAATGAGCTCAACATCATGTACAAATTGGTCAAAAGTCAAGAGGGTCCAACTTGAATTTGATTTATTTATTAATCTCAGTCTGTAAATCTCTTGACTAAAAGCAATTGAGCTTCAAAAGAAGTTAATGAAGAGGATTAGATACATATGAAGATTGAACATATTACCATCGTAAAACCTTCTTGAATAGCATTTATTATATCAACTTTTAAGCTTTCATCCCCATCACAATTCACAACATAAACTGGAATTCACTTTCAAAACTTCTTCCATAATAGATGAGATTAATTTGGGTCCTAATAGCCTCTGTATTCTATGGTCCTGTACCTACACTAAAGCATTCACCATCTTCAGATTCGCATCAATCTAGTCAAAGGAAGAACACTATCTTGAACAAAACTTGGTGAAAAACTCTCATCCAGTCCCAATAGTTGAACCAAACTGCTGGTGTTGACCAAAAGAAGACCAATTTAAAATAAACCACTATGTCAAAGTCTACAAAAAAAAAAAGTATTGGAAAGCACTCAGCCCTTTCTAAAAGCATCCTTACAAACAGACCATCTTTAGTTTTTCTTGTAACTCTTTAAGGCATAGGAAAGAAGTTAGGCTTGAAAACCATTATCCACTTTTTGAAATTTCAAATCACATGGCATTCATAGCTGCTTTGGCACCATGTATGGATTCTCTACTTCCATTTCACAGAAGAGCTGCTAATGATGCATTCAACATACCAACCAAAATGTTTCCCAGTCTGGAAACCTCACTAGATCAGTCACTTATACTGGATGTCAGTTTCTTCTTGATGTTAAGATAGAAGACTGAATCAGATGATTAAAAAATTCACACCTTGATAAGTCACAAGGCAGAAACTAACTTACAAGAACTTGTTAGAGGTTCAAGGCTCAGTCTAACCAGTAGATCTAAGCAAACAGGAGACTTGTTGTTGGTCTTATCTGTGCTTTTAAATAAGTTGTTGGTGCTTTAGTTAAAGGGGCTGGAGTCTGAACCTTGTTCATTGGTTTCCTTGTAGACTGGGATTCTTTAGAGGGAAGTTGTTGATGCTTGACTTATACCTAGGTTCTGAGGCTAGAGGTTTAAGATGAGTTGAGAAGGAAAGAAGAGATCTACTCCAGTACTGATGGAAGAGTGGGAATGGGTGGGAATAAGAGAAGATAGGGAAAAACATGTTTTGACAAGAATATATGGGTTTAACTAGAAAGCTGGTTATTCAGGAAATATTGAATAAAGGGTTTTTAGTTAAGGAAAGTTCTCAAAGAAAGGGATCTCAGAAATGGGAGTGTAATATTCAGGCGAGTCCTTTTCTCATGGCCCTGAGATGGGTCATCTATACTTCTATTAGATGAGAGTTTTTGGTTGAGTTTTTCCGCTCTGTTCCATAGGAACTAGTAAGTAACTAAGGCTTGAAACTCAAGCCTCTTTCTTTTATTAATACTTTTGTTTCCTCCAGGTTCTGGCTCTGTTGTTGGTTACCATTGTGTGGCTTGGTAACAGAAGGAATTTTACATCCTTTCAGAAAAAGTCTCCTTCAAGTACATGTATGTGTATTACATTGACTCTTTTTATGTGAATGTATATGTAATTAATCAAATTGTAAGTTTTGTTCTATTTTTTATTATGTGGCCCCTCAAAACTGGAGTCTAGATATATGTGTTATTATTTTTTGTGTCTATTTATTTGCCAGTTTGTGGTATACTACATTATACTCAAGTGCTGACACTGGATTACTCACAACTGCCACAGGATGTATTACTGGATCAACAAAACTGTTTGTAAGTACAAGAATCTGTCTCATGGCAGATTGGGCTTTTGATTGGGTTGGGTGTTCACATGTAAAATCTGGAATTGTGTCCCATTGAAGCGCCCGCCCTTGCTTGCCTAGTAGCATCATATAGTACATCGTGTCTGACCTCGATAATGATACAGAATGAGAAAAATGAGCCAGTAAGAGGATTCAACTTTAATCCACAGGCTTATGATCGTATGTGTCGTTCACGGTTTTGGGGAGAGGTTTACACCTTCAAAGAAGTCAAGGACTTGATCGGTCCAATGAATTCCGATCTGATACGGTTTAAAGTCCGGAAAGTTTTTGCCGTCCGCAAATCGACTGTCTCCGGTGGAGTCCTTCAAAGCTCCTTTTGCTTTAATGAGCCCGACTCGACCAGAGACATCAAAGTTGACTTCCTTCCAAAGCTTGGTTCCCGAGAGCCCGAGAGAAATGTCACCTTCTTCGACAGGTGGTTGCCCTAGAGAAGTCACCACGCCTGGTAAAGCGCTTAGACGCATTGGCAACCGTAGGCCTGGGGGGCCATAAGGAGTGATGATGGTAGAGAAAAACGGTGTGGAGGCAAATATAGGCTCGATGCGCGATCCCTCAGTCTTGGTGGGCTTTGTATAGGTATACGATTCGAGCGCGTGGACGCGGACGATGAGTTCACCTGTTGTAGCGGGAGTAAATTTGAACTGGGCCAAGTGTTTGGGTACGTTCCAGTTCAATCGACCTTCGCGTGCAGCCCGAAAATTGGTCAGTCATAGTTGAGTGCTGCTAGAGGGTTGAGGCTCATAATATATCTATCTCACCGCTGAAGACCGACTGAAGTGTCGAGACATAGATTCGGGTGATACGAGGCAGCGGACCTCGATGGAGCTCATCAGGAAGTGCAAACTCCCCGGGAACGATCATGAGTTCATCGTACGGACCTTCGTAACAACATTTTGGAAGGACCCCATAAGTCATCCAAAATCTCCTCAAAAGATCAGAATTTAGCGAACAAATAGAACTATCACTTTGATTTCACACCCTCCACTCACTCACCAATGGGGCTCGAATGGTAACGGATGATCTGGATTGTGCCCATACCACCACGAAACACGCCAGGTACGGAAGCACTCTCGCGGGACGCAGCCTCGAGGGTATCAAAGTGAGCTGGACCAAGTGGATGTGGGTCGGGATGAGATTCGGATTGGTGATCGTTCTCCGGGCTGATAGTCTCTTCCAGTTTTCCAGTCAACGAAAGAAACAACCACCATGCTTCGCCATGTAACCTCCATGGCGCTGGCACGAGCTGATGGGAAGTACTGTTGAGTTTAGGCTTTTGATCAAGACTAGGAGTAGGGGTTAATTCAGAGGTTTGCATCCTATGGGATGTGATTAGAGAACAACACGGAGATGGCTCTGGGTGAATGACTCGAGTAGAGGGATGGCAGAGTGAGGGTGAAGTGATGAGCTTGAAGCACTGCAAGGCAACTTCTAGATCGCGGGACCAGCACTGCTTCCATACCCACTATTAATCTTCAAGCCCTCGCCCCACTTGGCCAGCCATTCTCTTCAAATCTGGCTTTGATTAATATTTACTGT
Source organism: Cronartium quercuum f. sp. fusiforme G11 (assembly GCA_015951145.1). Lineage (NCBI taxonomy): Eukaryota > Fungi > Basidiomycota > Pucciniomycetes > Pucciniales > Coleosporiaceae > Cronartium > Cronartium quercuum. The sequence continues at coordinate 307,664 of MU167257.1, read as the reverse complement.
ACTGTAATTTCCCCCCAGTTGTTCTGCATGATGACTTGCAGCCTTCTTGGGAACATCTTTCACAGACCCATTGGGTCCAAGAAAACGGAGTGGGGTGAGCATCCAGATCACCAGTATGTGCATAAGTTGCTACTACTTTATTTTTTTTATTTTTTTCATAACTGCAATTCCTTTGTCATGGCTAACTTGTTGGCTTTAGGTATGGGTGATTTGTTCTTTTCTGCTGGCTCATGATTGATTTAAGGCATCCTTTGGCCTGCATTGGAGGGCAGAAAAAAAAATTGAACTGGTAATTATTGGTGAGACCTTTGAGGGATGGGAAGATGAATGGCTTACTTGGCTTACAGTATCTTTTCAATTGCTTATGTACGCTGGCTTTGTTTGGTTTTCGGTTCGTGCAACGTTTTTGAGTTATGACATCATTCTTTGTTCAGATACAGTAGTCCTGAAGGCGTGAAAGAGTTACGATGTGTAAGAGCAGTCAGGTGTTCTAGGTCTCTCCTCGCTTCTCTCTCTCACTCGTCCGGCCCGTTGGGAAATTTACCGTCAATGATGGATGAGGAAGGGAGAGTCCGGGTCGGAGAACGAGGGGATATAGACTCGCTAGGTACAAGGATATGCTAGTATCCGTACACATTGTCCTACACCACGGAGGCGTATTTGGGTGAATGGACCTAAAACACAAGTGAAAATTATGTACGTCAACTGCATGCACCACTGTGGCGGGTGTTACGCAACCAGAAGTGCGGTTGGCGACCCGTCAGGTGGCAGTGAACCTTCTGTCATAAACACCGCCACCACTGCCAGCAAAAATTACTCGGACAAGGCTGTCCGAGGTGTTCTCGGACAGCCTTGTCCGAGTAATTTTTGCTGGCGGTGCACCTGACCGGTGCCTGTTCAATGGCTGGCCAACCTGGCCTACACCTGTTGATCACAAGGGCCTGGGGGACATTGTCAGACCCATTGGCTTTGCCCACAGGCCTGGTCATGTCCCACAAATCCACACATTGACCACAGTACAGTCAGCTTGTCCTTGGATGGACATGCTGACTGCCAGTGGTACACAGTGGCACAGCTGTGTGCCACAGGTGAACAAGATGGTGGCACCAATCAGTGGCACACACCCAAATGACTCACCTTGGGGATGTGTTCCCCATATATCAATGAGGAAGCTGGGCAAGTCATTCAAAATAGTGGTCATGCTCAGGGAGATGCACTGCCAAGATATTTGTATTGGATGGGCCTATCTGATGTTCTATCACCCCGAGATATGCGATGCAGTGTCAGTAGGATTAGGTGCGATGGAATTACACTGCAATATGGTGTCGGAGCATTAGATACCAATAGTAATTCCATCGCACCTAATCCTACTGACACTGCATCGCATATCTTGGGGTGATAGAACATC
>MU167257.1:263067-303073 GCA_015951145.1 Cronartium quercuum f. sp. fusiforme G11 | reverse complement strand
AGAGGCATGCTATGTCACATAGCAGGCCAAGATGCGATGCAATAGGTCTATTTTCCAAGGTAGGGACCTTGAAAAATGGTCCATAGTATCACATGAAGACATGCTATGTTACATAGCAAGCTTCCATGTGATGAAAATATGTTGGCAGTGACTTGTATGTATAGGTATTTCTTTAATGAAGTGTTATAATGATGATGGGTCTTTTCCACTAGCAAGAGGAAGCTCTTTTATAGATGTTCTGAGGCCTGGAAGGTACTCACAATTTCAAGTTTTCAATTAAATCCAAGCACTTTCTCATTGTAGAGTACATTTGATTCCATTATCTCATGATTACAGTAGTTATTGAACTAGTAATATTAATCTATCTTGTTTGGACCCATAATAAATCTTTTATTACTTGAGGTCAAGGATAAAATAATTATCTGTAGTGTATTTATTGACAAGCTAGATTAGTTTCCTCATGCTTTATTGTAGTTAAGTTATTTCTCATGTCAAATTTGTATGTACCCACTGCCAAGATATTTGTATCAGATGGGCCTATCCAATGTTCTATCACCCCAAGATATGCGATGCAGTGTCAGTAGGATTAGGTGCGATGGAATTACTATCGGTATCTAATGCTCTGACACCATATTGCAGTGTAATTCCATCGCACCTAATCCTACTGATACTGCATCGCATATCTCAGGGTGATAGAACATCGGATAGGCCCATCCGATACAAATATCTTGGCAGTGACCATGTGTAAAACTTTAATTGCCCTACTGTACATTATGTGACAGGTTCACATGCATGTGTTTGAAACCCTTGAGGTTGAGTTACATATCAATTAGATGATCTGTCAATGATTCAACTATGTGTAATTCTTTATATTGCTTGAGGATCTGTCTAAGATCAACAGTACTGTATTACACATGTCACTAGTACAGCTACAGTACATTTTATGACAGTTCCTTGGTGTAAGATGTGTGTTTAATTAATAAAACTGTCATCATTTCAACTGTAGCTCTAAAACTACACTAGCTATTCTGTATTGAAGTTCTACAGTACATTTCTTCAAAATATATTGATTGTATTGGTACCTAATTAGTTAATAGATTTATCGCTTAACTCTAAAATGAGACTATAGGTTATTTGGTCCGTAGAATCCAAATCTATAATAATATTATACTTAATACTTACTCATTATAAGTGTATGTGCTTTTGTAACATATTTGCACATGGTTTACAGTGTCACTTATGTCTTTTTCACTGTTTCCTGTAATATGTAACTATAGGCTAATTTACATGTAGTTTTCATTACTGTAATAATAATATGTAGTTTACACATGGTTAACATATGTATTGTTTATAGTAACATGTTTACTCTAATGTTACACTGTTAAGTACAGCTCTTGTCTATTAGTTGTAATATGTAACTGTATGTAATATTACATGTAGAATTCATTTCTGTAATAATAATCTTCAGTTGATAAGTACAGCATTGTTTTTATATGCTTGAAACTGAGTATGAGTTGTAATTGTCTTTCTTAGCACATGGCACTTTGGTGCTCAGGGCTGACATAGGATGCAATAAAAATGGTAGAATGTGAGTGTTTGAGAACAGGGGTTGTACACTTGTGATAACAGAACCTGAGATAGAGAGAAAGAGTGATGTTTATTGGGGAAATAGATTGGAAATGGGTTACTCACAGTCTCTTTTTGCAGATGGGGAAAAGAGACTATGTGTGAGTTTGGTTGGAGGAAGATATGGAATGTTTCTCCCTGTGTATAAGGATATGTGCATATGCTACTGTCTGTGTCGATGGAACTGGTACACTAACATAGAATAAGATAGACAAGGTTTGGTAGTTATCCTTTCAGAACTACAAGAGCTACTCAAGGTGTGTGACTGGACATGCTAAGAGATGATTCAAAGCAATCTCAGGCTACAAGTATTGTGTGGACATCATCAGGCATGTGTAGGACTTTCAAAAAGAACTTAGGGAGCTAGTGCAAGAGGTTCATCATGTCAGATTACATGAGGTATGCAGGTAGTACCACTAGCATACCAGTAGTGTAGGTAGGATCTCAGGCTATAGGCATCAAGGCAAGGACTACAAGATACCACCAAGCTCAGGAAGAGCTCAGGAGTACAATAAAAAGGTCTTGGGGAATTTCAAACAAGGGCTGGAGTCTAGTGTAGGCCTGCATAAGGTAATGGACAAGTGCAACAACTATTTACAAGTTGTTGAGCTCAGACAACAAGGAGGGTAATATGTGTAGTTGGATCCTGGATTGCATTAAACTGTGGGTAGAAGGTTCTAGATGGTGTTTGGAAGACTTTATGGAATTCTAGACTCTTAACTGGAGACCTGAGTGGTGTTGTGAATAAATATTTGGAACTCAATACAGGTCTTTTTGGTGGCATACCAAAAGTTATCTAAACAGGTCAAAAAATTTGGCCTGGGGTGGTGATGCTCTTAGTGGAAAAGATCATATTTGTCTTGAGGTGTAATCAGTCTGAAATGTTATTCAAGGGTGAAACCTCTGATCCAGGGTCTTGACTAGTTGAGAACTGGGAGAGACTCTGTGTGGGCTTGAGAGCTTGACTAAATGCTATTTATGCTTGGTTTAGTGCAAGTTCGAAAATGCCAATATGCAGTATAGACTTGTATGTATAGCCAACTTACAACCTGTAACCGGTACTGTTCCTATACCTGAGGTCCGAACTGCGCGACAGATACGTTTGCGGACAACCTCGGCTCAGATTGACCACTCTTCCAGCAGACAAACTAGTGCCCTTACTTTCGAACTACTACAAATTGGTCGAACCCTGTCACGAACGGCGATGGGCCTCCTCACTTATACCGCTACTTGGGCTACCGTCGGTTTTGGCGTACGGATTTATCAACTCGGCGTCATGCAACGGAACCTGTTTGAGAGTCAGTTGGCTTGTTATGATGTTAAGTTATCTTGGAAATTGAAGAGGACTGATGAATATTTAATTTTGTGAAATTTTTTATGACTCATTTTAGATCTCGGCGGTCACTTTCTTGCCGCTGGATTATTTGGTTCAGCGGGATACTATTTCCATGGACTAAAAGACCGTCAACGTTTGTAATCCCTTTTACTACTTGAAAGCTTCAATCTTTTTGGAATATAAAGTATGTTTAGCTAAACAAAACACAAAAAAAATGCGTTTCTCCTATCTCCAATCTATTCATCAACAGGTGAGATGTTAAAGATTAAGCGGGAAGAAGTTCGACAATATCAAGAAGCACAAAAAATTAGAGACTCACTTCGAGAGAAAATCGTTGCTTAATCTAAATTCTTAAAACTCGTTGCAATTAAACACTCGGTCTCGCGAAAGTGTTGTGCCCATTTTCCTTTTTGGCGGGCTTCTCTTCAATCACGATGAGGTCTGTCTTACTATAAAAACCTTGAATCCGTGATTTCCCATTTCACTCAACCAGGATGCAGCGCGCATCGCTAATTGTATCGAAATAGGTTTTTTGGTGCTGCAATTCGTCAAGGGGAAAAAATGATAAATGTTAGAAATTAAGAAAGTAATGGTTGATCTTTTCGTAGCTTCAATTCGTGCACCCTCACACCATATATTTGATGTCCATCCGTTGACATCCTGTGCAATTTGATTAACACTCTGTGATCAAAATATTGGTCTTCATCTAACAAAAATTACACTTGCCTGAATTGAGTGAAATGTGAAAGGGATATAGCAACGAACTCAATCTAAACAAATTTGATTTTTCAGACGAGACATGAGAATGATGAAAGACCAAATTTACTGCAATAAAAATTATTTCATCTTAATGTTTTTTATGATTTTGAAGTAGATGAAAGCTCTGGTACAATAGGTCCATCTGGTCCAATCAACAAATCTAGGTGATGATCATGCTCAGAAGTGGGTACTTGAGAGCCAGTTGGTAAAATTTGCTCCGATAGAGCAAGTCCTACTAACATTGGCATCTTAGGTTTTACTTCCTCAGTTGAGATACTATTGAACTTAAGTTTGAGATCTGATATATATTTATCGTAGTAACCTTTACCATGACCAAGCCTTCGACCTGAGTGATCAAATCCGAGTCCTATGTATGAAAAAAATGGGTTAATAAGATGTGAACATCAAAAACTTAAGAGTGGGTATATATCACTCTCAGAATATTTTATATTTTACGTTGCTTGCTCTGAAGATTTTGATTTTGGCAAAAAAAAAAAGAAAGAAAAAATAAACTTACCTGGCATCAATATAAGATCTAATCCCTGATCTATTCCTAAAACCATCAAGAAGACAATAATTCCGAAAATGATAGTACGAAAAATAAATAAATAAAATAAAATAAGAGAGAGAGAGATCAATAAGAAAGTCGAAGAAGTGAATTTTTAATTTATTAATGACATACCTTCATCTAAACCAATAATTTGATTTTCTAAAAATTCTCTTACACCCCATTTATTATAAATTAAATTTAAAAAAATCATTTCGTTTTCAAGTTTAAACATTTTCATTTGATTTTTCAAACTTTCATTTTCATGATGATTATTATAACAAAATGGAATATAAACTTCCTTGCCTGTATATTTTAAATTTTAATTGAATTTTTTTTTTTTTTTTTTCTTGTATATATTTACTCAAAAACTTCAAAATTGTCTTTTTCCAAGAAAAATAAAAGAGAAAGAGAAATGTACAAACCTGTTGATAAGGCATCTAATACGATTTCATCAGTCCTTAATTCACCTTTATTCATTGATAGATAACAACCTATTTTCTTTGATGATTTATACCAAGTTGATTTCTTGATTATCGTACTAACAGCTCGTGCTAATCGTTAAAAATCCAAAAAATAAAAAATAAAAATAAAATTCGAGAACGAATGAATGAAGGGTGTTCAGATATTTTTCAAAAGTCATCAATCATCCTAGTAATTCTTTGGTTTTTCACTTGAATTGATCTACGCACATTGATTGGATAAAGAACTTTCATCGATTTGTGCTAGTCTCCCTCGGATCTCTTTCCGTAGAGCTCTCTTCAGAGTAGCAACAGGTGCAGTTGGCATGGTGTTCATTTGGATCACTGTGGGCAGACTGACTGCAGGTGCACATACTTACAGTCAAGGCCGACTCGCGATATAAGCATGACGTTGATTACTGTATCATATTTCACATTCCCTCGTCTCACCTTGAAATCGAGTCGAAGCCAAGATTAACCGACAATTAATGGAAACAAGACCAAAAAAAAAAAAAGAAAAAAAAAAAAAAATGTAGCAAAGATGTTCTTGGTACTTTTTTTTATGTAACAACAAATGGTAAAGAAAATATATCCCTCATCTCTCGATCTTTGAAAAAAATCACCCACAAAGATACCGAAATATTTGTGTATATATATATATAGCGACAAGCACACACACAAACACAAGACCTCAAGAAACTCGAAAACTTCAGCCCTGTAGCAAGTGAACGAATGGGAAAAGAAAACCAAAGAAATAGGACTGGTGATAAGAGTAGTATACGTAGATTGAGACTTTTTTTTTTCTTGGACAAAGAGATAAACACATCCATTTCCTCGACTCTTTGTTTTTTGACTCTTTAAGAAAACTGTCCAAAAGAACAAAAAATAAATGAGTTATTGGATGGAATGTGTTTGGAGAGGGTATAAGTGAAGACGACTTACTTTCCATCGATTGTTACACTTTTTTTCAAAAAATCGAATGAAAAAGTTTATGAAGGAATGTATCAGATTTACAGTCTTTTTTTTTTAAAAAAAAAAAAAAACTTGGGTTTTGAATGTGGAAGAAAAATTAAACCAAATGACTTACATTCACACATCTAAGTTATAAAGAAAATAGTAATATCGTGTTTAAATATCGTTATACATATATATATATATATTCAAGGCAAACGATTAAAAAGATGAATGAAAAATCAGTTTCGAATCAAAAAGGTTTCATTGTCGTGATTATAAACTTTTGAGGTAATATCATTTAGGTCAAATCACTTACGTCACAAAAGTCTACAATAGAACCCAATAATGATAATCAGTCCAACAAATCCAAAGAAAGAAAAGAAAGAAAGGGAGATCAAATAACTAACCGTCATAGGCTCATCCGCCGACCTAGTTTGCATTTGATACTAAAAAAAAATTAAAAAAAAGATTTAGCAATACTGGAAAAAAAGAATATGTCACGAAAGGCTTACATAAGTACATTTCCTTTGACCACATCTACCACATCTAAATGCATCAGTCTCAGCTTGTTGTGGCCCAGCACCTCTAGCTTTGAATAAATTTTCTTCAGCTAATTTACGATCTTGGGCTTTCCTTTCTTCACTTGCCATATCCTTTTAATAATAATAATAGAAAAACTTTTAGTTATTCCTTCCTTCTTTCCTTAAAAAAATATGACAAAATACTTACAGCAGGTCCCATACTACAAAGTTTTTTACAACTTAATTCACCACTTACAACTGCCTCTCTAAGTCCTGGATTATTTTTATCTTTTAAATTAAATATTAATGATCTCATTTTATTCTTATAGTTTATGCTATCATTTGTTCTATTCACTTCTGTTTCTATTTCTTTTGCTCTTTCGTAAACTAAATCGGCAGCTAAGAAAAAATAAAAAAGGATTAGCTTGTTTTATTCTCGTTCAATTTAAATGGAGCTCTTTTGTTTGTTTTTTCGAGAAAAAAAAACGGTTGGTTAATGTGACATTATAACTTCAAATTTTGATCTCTTTTTCATAATGATAATAATAACAATAACAAACAAAACCACTTTCAAATGGGATATGATTAGAATCAAGGTTTTATTGTTATTGTTATTATTATGAATATATATAGTATGATAAAGAGATTAAAAAGATGATCCCAAAAGATTTAATTAATCTCAAGATGAAGTATAAAGAGAAAATAATAGAAAAGGAAGATTTTTTTTTTTTTTTTGACTAACGAGCATCTGAATCAAAAATTAAAGCATCAAAGACAGCTTTCATACTGCCATCTCTAACTTTATCTTTCCAAATTTCAAAGTTCAAATTAGATTCAGTTTTTGAACTTCTTATATTATTATTTTTCTTTATTGTCGTGTTTGTTGTAGTTGATGAATTTGTTAAACTAGTACGTTTAAGAGGTGACATTGTTGTTGTAGTTGTTGTTGTAGTGGTGATCGTTGTTATTGGCGATTTGGGATCTTTAGTTGAAGCGTTTGATAAACTTGGACCTGTAAAGAGAAATAATGTTTTAAATTTAGATAAATATGTATAAGAATCGAAATATCTGTTCAAGAGAGAGAAGAAAAAAAAGGAACAGATTTTACTTTTTTGTGTACCACTAGTAGATGCAGTTGAATTATGATGATTTGATGATGATGTTGATGATGTAGTAGCTGGATCTTTTTTAACCCCGTTCTTCCACTCGTTCACAATTAATTTAGCTAACTTTGATATCTCTGGATCTGTATTCTGTCTTTGCTTTCCAACTGAAATCCCAATTTTGGTAGTCTATATATTACCATATCCCCGATAAAATGATAGAAAGAATGAATGGGTCAGATGATCTCATTCCGATGGGATAAAAAATAAAAAAATAAAAAAACTCAACTCGGATTAACTCTTCTGTAGGTATAACTTCTTTACGTAACCTAATTAAAATGTTCTTGATTTCCTTTGTAAACAAAAAATAAATAAAAAAGCAAAAGAAAGATTAACATAGATTGAATTTTGAGAGGAGTGATATGATTGAAGAAGACAAAGAATGATTAAACTAAACTTGTGTGTTTGAATTTGTGACTGCATTTGTTAATTGCTTTTTGAGTGCATGAACGGTTTCGAGCATTGCTCTATTTGATGAACTTGACATTTTCCTTCCTTTCTTGCTTCCTTTCTTACTTCCTTTCTTTCTTTCTTTCTTTCTTTTTTTTTTTTTGATTTCCTTTGATGATGATTGAAGATTTTGAGTGAGTTTTTTTCTTTTTGATATTTTAAATGAACTGATGGGTTGGGTATGAATGTATAGTAAGCTTATCAGTTAATGAGTAAGATGTTTGATTTGATTTGAAAAAGTGACCAGTGGTGATAATCGACTGATTTATTTGATTCAAATCTTTTGTTCCTTGTAAAAAGTCCTTTGATTTGTTCTGAGTTTTTCTGAGTTTTCTTTCTTCCTTCCTTTCTTTCTTTTTTTCTGGTTCAATTGGATGGTTTTCTGTTTGTGTTTGTTGAGGAACAACTCAGAGTTTTCGATCAAAGTGCCCTGTTCAGGCCTGTTCAGAGCGTGTAAAGTGGGCGAAATGGCAACCAGCATATCAGCTGTCACACTTGGACCCATCGTGACAAATTTGTGAAAGTGATGTTACCCTATCTCACGCATTAGAAACATGACCGTCACGTGATGAACTGTGGTCAGTAGTCACGCGAGGATGTTGACTGGGTGATACTTGATTCAGGATCAGCATTTGAGTTACGGAGGTACTCCCCTCAACTTTTTCCTGAGATACATAATCACTCAAGGAACTCCAACTGAACTCTCACTTTGGACTCCAAGTCATTTAACTTACAATGACCCAATTATCCCTGGTATCACAACGCATATACCACATCAAGGTTTCATTTCAAAATTAAACCCTTTCTAAAGGAGGGTGGGATCTTGAGTCTTTCTCATGTGCTAAATTGTTTTATATAGGTGTTTTCTTTTCTTGAAATTGTACAACAGTCTTTGTTTTGGAAAAAAACATTAAAAAAGTGAAAAAAAAAAAAACTATAGTTCTATTACAATTCCTTAAAAAATGATGAATCAAGAGTCTTTTGAACGAAAAAGAAAAAAGGAATTTATCTACAAAAATTTACTTTACTTTACCTCTAATTAATAATTGCCTTACAACTTTAAAAAATCGTATGAGTTATATATGTTCATATCTTCTTATTGTCAGTTTGAATTCAAAATTTGATTAATCAACCATTTTTAGGCCTCAAGTGGTAGCAGCAGCACACCAAATATAACCAACTTCATTCCATTCACCGATAATAAGTTGAGTCCCATTTAATTCTTTTGAAATTAATCTAATTCCACCTAAACTCCATAAACCAATTTCAAAAGCTAAATAATTTAAACAAAATTTATACTCATTTTTGTCTTCTGATCCTGTTAATGAATTGATCTCAGGTCCAAGTGTAATTAATGGAGGTTGAACTCCATTTGATTCTCGTGAGGTTATTAATCGAGAATTTAATTGAGATTGAGAATTATTAAAGTTTTGATTCTTTGGACTTGAAGGTTCAAGTGATATATTAGATCTTTTATTTGTTGTTAAGAGAGATGCTAAACTATCTTTAAGTGACCAATCTGTATTAGGTGTAGCTGATGACGTTTGATTCAGTGAATTAGAATCTGATAATGAATAATTGAATGGCAAATGTTGAAAAGTCAATGATAGTGTGCTATGACTCTGACTCTTTGAAGGGAAACGAATTAGGTAAGTAACTTTGAATGGTTTTCCAACTTGTATAGAAGCTCGATCGAAATCTTCGACTAATAGTTCAGGTCCTGAGCCGCTGTTGACTTCAGTCGGTGGAGGATTAAGCTTACGAGTTAAAGCACTCGTTTGAACTTTACCTGGTTCGCCCATCTTTCCACGCCAAGCAAGGTCTAACCTACCAAGAACTTGAATTGGTTTCAACTCTTGGGACGTAGTTTCATTTGTAGGGTGAACGATTGAGAAAAGGAATTGACTTGCATCTCCCGCGTATAAAAGTGAGAGTGATCGAGGTAGAAGACCTGTTGATCGTTCCAAGTTTAAGTCGTTATACTCGAGTTCTTCAAGTTGCTCTGTTGGTGGGATTAGCTTAACATGTTCGAAAACTATCGGTTGAGGGGTTTGATTCATAATTTGAACTTCGAGATAAATCAAGTTCCGTAACTTAGAAGAGAATGATGCATTGATGGCTGATGGTAAAGGTACGCTTGCTTGATGGGCGTTGGTGGGAACGAATACTTTCGTCTTAACTGAGAGCGGGTTCGAGACCTGGAACTTGTACACTATCGATCACTCGGTATCAAATGAAAAAAAGAGATCGATGGGAGATCCAAAGCAGTGGTATGAAAAATACAAAAGCGAGGCAGAAGGGCATCGGTGACTGATACAGATATCGAAGAGAATGGTCCAAAGGGGCGAGGCGAAGAAAACGAGACCGTACGCTTTCTAAAGTTTCGTGAGACTTGGCCTGTGCTAACTGGAGCTCCTTCCGCCTTCTCGTCTGACGATTTGACTAACGAGCTTACCTGATCGTAAGATACTGTGCAAACCAGCGTATGTAAACCTAGAACGAGACACGAGGAGTCTTCTATCAATGAATATGTCATCTTTTGTATCAAAACGTCAACTTATGCTTACCGAGTTCTTTAATTTCATGCTTGACAGCCAATTCTAATCCCGGTTTCCCAAACTCCACTCGACTCGGTCCGATTTCTGCTAGTTGAATTTTGTTTGCAGTCGTATGCATCTCGACCCTCAGTACCGCATTCTCAGCGGGTTCACCGTCGCCCTCGTGTTGAACAGATACAAGGCCATGAAAAGTTTGTCCGAGATGGATGAGTCCGAATGAGTTCGGTAGAGTGAGACTTGTTGATGAGGCTGGCTCGAAGGAGGGTAAGGGTGGGATGTCGAGGGTGTATTGAGTCGGGCAGTGGTGAATGGGCGGGTGGTGGAAAGTCGGGCGAGCGGCTCGGAGTACTTTGATAGCGAGAAGATGCGGAGGGGATGAGGAAGGCGGGCGGGGTTGAGTGTGGGAAGAAGGGTTAGTTGACATTTCAGATATTAATATTGTATTGACTGATGAAATCTGGTGCTAGCTGGGACTGTGAGGTCGTTGAGAGTTGAGAAATTTGAAGTGGAGGAAAGCTGTTGGTGGTCGAAAACTGGTCAGGAATTGGTCAACTCACCTGATCATCAGCCAACCACCGACTCGATCGGCAGCGCGTCAGCCTCGGGTCGGGGTTGTAATTTACAGGTCAACTGTTTCCAACTGCGCCGTCTAGGATCAAGACGAACACAAAACCCAGTGGGATTATTCAAGGTACGTACAATTCCTAGCTGTCTTCTCATCTTTCAGAATCCATGTTCACCCAACCCGGAAGTGTACTGACCGTTGGATGTTTCATAGGTCGGAATAGCTAACAATCTGAGGAAAGAAGGCAAATACAGAAGATGTCTCATAGCGGTGAATCTAATGCATATCTTCGTCCTGAAGGCGAACTTGAAGACGAACAGAGATCACAAGATGGCACGCTAGGCGTAGGATCAGAAGACCAAGTGAATGGCGAACATGGGAACCTGGAGGAAGATCTATTCGGGGATGGTGACGATGGTGATCAAGAGGAGGAGGAGGGGGAACATGCGAATATGGAAGAGGATGTAGATGAGAGCGAGTTGAAGAAGCGACAAGAAATGGAATACGAAGAGGAACAAACTCAACATCTTCATACCACCACTCGTGAAACTCTCATCGCAGAGGCCACGCTCCAAAACCTACCCTTGCCATATGCATCAGATGGAAAAGTAAGCCGACCATTTTAGCCTATAGCTTGATCTTATCAGTTGAATTTACATACTCCATCAGTACTGGGATCTCAGAATGCCTAATTTCCTCAGTCTCGAGTCACAAGCCTTTTCGGATCAAAAGTTTTTGGACGAGCCAGATGAAACGAACGAGAACGAAGAAGAGAAAGCATCGACTGGAATCTTGCCGGATAGTAATACGATTCGCTGGCGTTGGGTGCGAGGTCCGGATGGAAAAGCAGTGAGGCCAAGTCATTGTTTTTTCAAGCTCATCTTATACCCTTCCTGCATCGACCCTGGGTTGCAGTGTGAAGGATGGTTTTGACTGGTTCAAACAACATAAAAATTTATCAAAAAAAAATTATCTTCATTCAGGTCAAGCAATCAAACACAAGAGTGGTTGTGTGGAGTGACGGCTCACGGTCCCTACAAGTCGGGTCTGAGTTCTTCGATATGGTCTTCATCCCCGACAATCAGCAAACAAACACCTTATCACATTTATCAAAAACTGCTTCCCAGCAACCTCAATCCACATCCGACCCATTTTCGGCTACACAAGGCCTTACTTATCTCTTTGTGCGCCAAGGCGACTCCCAAGTCCTCGAAGCTCAGACATCGATCACGGGTCAGATTAGTCTACGACCTTATAGCTTAAACTCGCTCACTCATCGGAGCTTGGTGGCCAATCGAACGATGAACAAGACTTATGCACAACGCCAGACTCGTCTTACTACGGTTACTGTTGATCCTGAGAAACAAAAGATCGAGAAGGAATTAGAAGAAGCTCGAAAGCTGAAAGAAGAGAAGAAGAAAGAAAGCCAGCGGGCTCGGACTAGTGACCGTCAAAATAATCAAGATGGTACAGGACCTAGAGGGAGTCGGAAACGCAAGTTCAACGCTCGATTGCTATCGGAAGAAGACGAAGAGGAGGAGGAGGAGGAAGGAGAAGAAGAAGAAGTTGATAATGATGATGACGAAGATCCGGATATGGACGACGGCTATGGGGAGGAAACTTCAAGGACTGCGGATAAGCTGAGTGAAATTGAACTGGCTGATCAAAGACTGGAGCAATCGCGTCATAAAAATTATGCGGAGAAGGGTGATGGCGGGAGAGAAGATCAAGGTGCGGGAGCATTGGACGCACAGAAACCTATCAAGAAAAGGTTGATCATCGCTTCGGACGAGGATGAATGAAGGTAAAAAGCTTTTGCGATCTTTGCCTCGCCTCTGATATTTCTTTTGAAGTCTACAAGCTAAACTGTTAATATATTTTCAGTCACGGTGAATATTGTTTTTATGGTTGAAATCCTTTGGTTTTTGAACATCTGTTCTTGCTCGCCAATTGTCTTCTTAGTCGCTGAACCTCGAGTTGTTAGAAACATCACCTCTGTATTAATGGAATCATTCTGTGTATGCACCATGAAGATCTTTTTTTTTTTGATAGACATTGGGGGATTCTTAGTGACTTTTGGAAGACTGCTGCTGATAGTCAAGGGTGAAGTTAAGTTCACAATACCGCCTACTCGTTACCCAGCCAAACCACCGCTTTTATATGCTCTTTTGAATAACTTAGATATTCTGGCTCGGACACCCTAGTGAGTAAGACTAGAGGGCTTTTACACCAAGCCTTACAGTGCCCCGTGTTGAAGAAATTCTCAGGTATTCATTGGCTTTTTACACAGCAGGTACATAGATCTTCATGATGAATACTTTGGCTTCAGTGAGAGCTAAAAACCACTAAGTGAGGAACTCTTGAGAAGTTACTTTTGTATACTGACCCCTAGAGTCTAACAGGATCCAAGAATCCTATAACAAATAATCATGTTGGTTTTGCAAATGTGAAAGTGACTAGTCTTACCCAAATCTCACTAACTTTATCCATCGCAATGTAATTAATGACGACCAGGTAAAGTAATGTATGTAGTGTACTCTATCCTTGAGGCACCCGACACAATCACTTAATTATACGGCTCTGTGACCATACAACATTTGCAGTTCAGTGGAGATTCACACTCAATATTGTTGTCAGCCAGCAAGCTTTCTCATACTTTCCCAGCATGCGAGCATAGCTTTCGTATCTGAAGCTACCAGTTTGGTTGCAAAAGGCTCTTTTCAAGGGTCTGTCTTCCTGCCTATCACAACCCAACAATAAAGTAACCATGTGGAGTCATACAAGTCTGATGCTAAAATGCTCTTTTCTAACTTGTTCAAAGAAAGTGAAAAAATAATCCAAGCCATGTAAACTTCAGGAGTTTGACTTCAAAATGTTGAGATTAGAGTACAAGTGTCAGTATTAAGACAAACCTCATCCCATTCTCATGTCACTGAAACAGGCTTGCAAAACTTCAGTTGTGTGCACACATAAAAATCAAATTGTATCATGTCCAAAAGATTTACGATCTGATGTATGAAACATGAAGCTCAAGCCCTATGTATCATTTCCTTCTGTGGTGTTTCCGTTCCCTCCAATTCCCTCTACAGAGTTGGTTGATGATGAATCTGACTTCTGGTTACACTTCACTTTCTCCTTTTTGTTGCAAGCACCTCTGGGAATTATTGGCTTTTTACCATCTGTACACTTGGCTTCGCTACCCTTTTTTGTGCAGGTGAATTGAGAGCCATCTTCACAACGAATAGGCTCCAGGCCCTCTACTAAGGGTGTGCCTGACTCTTCAGAGGGTTTGCCCCGCTTTTCGAGCCTTTCCTCGTTCTTCACATCAGGCTCCTTGTCCTTATAATCTCTCTTGTCCTTATCCTTCTTGCTTTTCTTCTTGACCTTGAAACAAGACAGAATTCCATTAGGGTCAGTGGAGTTGGTTTCGGTACTGTTTTCAAGAGTGTTATTGTTGTTCTGCTGGCTCTCTAACGACCGGATTAAATTTTTTGGCTTCTGTTTGGCGGTTACTGGTTCTGCTAAAAGAACAACGAGACAAACTGTCACAGCCAACAATTGAAACTTGACGTTCTGGGATTTCTGGGTGGTAGGTAAAGTACGTCAAATAACAAAGTTTGATCTGATTGAGGTCTTTTACACTTACCATCTTTTCCTTCGATGGATAGGTAAGAGTCTGAGAACCTACGTTTGTTTGATCTTGGAAGAAAGTAACGTTCCAGAATGTGTTACACAAGTGGAACGCTGGGGTCAGTCCCTGACCATACAACTGATTGTCAGTGTAAGCAGCTCAGCTACTGACAATTCCTAATTATGATAGTAAATCTCGCGGTCGTCTTGTTCAAGACAAAGAATGATTGCTTCTTAAAGACCAGTAGCAGATGTATGACAGGTCGGACAGCAAGGTATCCTGACGTTCACCAGTAAAAGGCGAAAAAGATTGGGTAGGATACGGTGAAATGAAATGATCCGAACTCAAGGTCCTTTCTAATGTCCTGCACTAGAACCTGCTATAGATTTTTGAGATGCTGATCAACCTAAACTTGGACATCGATCCTTTTTGTATCGAAACTTCGAAAGACTAGCTCAGCATGTCTGGACGCAGAACTGCAATCTCTGCTGGCGGTGGATCAGTTGCAAGGTTGGTTACCCAGGGCCAGTGATCTGTTTGATCATGATCCGACAATTGTAGCGCATTTCACTCAAGTGGTAAGCACACCTTGACCGCAACTTGAATTACCTTGATCCGGGCATCGAAGCAAGTCCATCAAGAGCCGTCACGTTACTTAGTACTTCCCATTACTTGAGCCTCGGCGTCCTTGGAGGTGATCTATTAAATCGGATGTCTAGCCATTATGACGTTTTTTGATAGCCGAGGTCGCTCATGGTCTATATGCTTTTGGCAAATCCGCCGAGTCGGTTGGCCCCAAGGGTGGGGGCAGTGCTTCATCACTGACACAGTGCTGATCCATAAGTTGATAATTTTGAGGCCAAATTATAGCCAACGCCACAGTTGACGTATCTATCTAGTTGAATCACTATCTGAGATGAAGCTTGCGCAGTAATTTGACAAAGCTGGCACTGGCGCCACGTTTTTCTCGAATGGCAGCTTGCGAGGTATTCTCAAAGGCTGCCTCCCAGGTAATCGGCTTCCATTGGCTGAAATACATCCGTGGAAATTTCGGATGCTGCATCCAAGAAGGCGTTGGCATTGTGGGAAACGGTATAAGAATTTGAAGGAAGCTAATGAAATCAGGAAAATTTCGCGGACATGGTGCAAAGAGATCTGATCGATGTCATGAGAGTCCCAAGCTTTCTCAAAGCTCTCTATAAGCTTCGCACTTCCATTTTCCACATCCACTGAGGAGTGGAATTAGATTGTGAACCTGTGTTGGTTTTTTGTAAGGCGAGTGTTGCCCTTTGGCATTGGTGTATTGGTTTCATGGATTGATGATTTGAGAAGGTATTCAGGGGAAGTCCACCAATGTGAAAGATACGATGGCGTACACCTGAGATGAGTTATGCTGGTCCACTTGAAAGTGGAATGGTTTAGATTCTGAAATTCAAATACTTCTTGGTAAATCCCTTTTTTCTGAATGCTCCCACTGAGTTTTTTTTTTTTTTTTTTTGAATTTTGGATATAAATTTGAGCGTCCTGATGGCTGGAAGCATGAAGATCTAGCCATTGAAGGGCTTTTGTGTCAATTGATGTACACACTATCTCTGAACCTCCATATTTCAATCATTCCGAGGGACAAATCAGCACTGCCAATTGCCTCACATCAATGCTTATTTCATGAAACATCACAAGTTGTATTCAACCTCCAGTACCTGAAACTTAAACTGGTATAACAGATCTGCTTGGCAACATTTATGAGACACAATTAAAATCTGAAGTCCAATTTTGGCTGTAGTTGAGCACTTCAGAGAATCTCAGCTACCGCCAAACTTAGACTTGAGATTCTGCAAGAAAATCTTTGAATTCTAGGTTATTATCCCATACTTCCCATTATTAACAACAATCATTCCCTGAGACTTTTTTCTCAAACTCTACATTCCGTATGAAGATTAAGAGAAAAGTACACAAATTTGAGCTGTATTTCATATTTTGATCTTGATCTACAGAAGAAAATATGAAAAAAAAAAAAAAAAAAACTCAAAATTCAATGGAAACCACACAATTAGCTAACCATCGAGTTGATGTTGCCGAAAGAAGTTTTAAATGCAACTCATATTATACATCTATCAGCATTCTTATAATACAAAAGTTAGAAATGATACAGGAAGTGTTAAAGTTTCGGTCTTTCGGAAACCAAATTTGACTTAGACTACAACCTTTCAATAATCTGTGTAGCAATTCAGCCACTTGTAATGAAATATATTACATGACTTTCAATGGACTCAAATTTTTCATGAAGCAAAACTACTGAAGTTTGAGAAACTTGAATTAAAAGAAACTTCAGCTAAATTTTGGTTGAGATCTCAACTTGTAGTGACATTTGAAGGTGTAGTTGCATTCGCAGGTACATCTGAAGGTGTAGGTGCATTATCAGCTACATCTGAAGGCGTAGTCGCATTCGAAATTACATCTGGTGTAGTCGTAGCCGGAGATACATCTGAAGGCGTAGTCAAAGTTGCAGTAACATCGACATTTGTGTCTAAACTTATGGCTGTAGTTGAACCCCCAGGTGATAGCTGGTTACACTTCACAGTTGTTTGTTTTTGACAAGCACCCTTTGGAATCTTTGCATTTTGACCATCGGCACATTTAGGTTTTCCTCCAATTTCTGTACAGGTAAATTGTGAGTTATCTGTACAAGTCACAGGGACTTGAGTAGTCATCAGAGGCGTTCCTGCACCCGAAACTGCGATTGTACCATCATTTTGTCTGTTCTTCTTGTTAAAGCAAGACAAAATTCCACTAGAGCTAGTAGATATGTCTCCCGAAGTGTTTGGTAATGTTGCCTGTCCACCAGGAAGAGGGCTGACCTTGCTCACGTCGGGGTATTGCCGGAATCCCGCTGCTGACCTGCCGTTATCTGGCCTTGGGCCTGCTGTAGCTTGTGTATTTCCTCCAGGGGTTACTGAAGCTGGCGCGACTTTGTTTATGTTGAATAAGACGGGTATTGAAGGTGCGTTTCTCATGTCAACAGCGCCGGTTTGTACCATCGTGGGGTCTGCCCACAATGCAATACAATACAATGCGAGTGGCAACACTTGATACTTGGTATTCTATATATTTTTGGGCGTAAAGTAGATTCAAGTTAGTTAATGTGACTTACTCCACGCTGAACCCTTCCGGACTGACCATTTTTTCCGTCGAGGGCGCAAATGATTTGAGCTTGAGATGTGGTGAAGCCGAAGAAAGAAAACGCTCGAGAACGTCACTATTATAAGGACGAAAACCCAGGGAAGACGTCAGTCAGTCGCCATTGATTGAAGTAAGTATCAACCCGATCTGAAGTACTAACAGTTTTTTTCAATAATGAATCGCGCAGCGATGATGTTCTTTGATGCTGGGCACAAGAACGACAAAGAATCAAACTTACACGGTACGTTTAGGGACCAAGACAAAAAGCAGTGAATTATTTGATAAAGTAGGACAGCGCGGGACTTGGCTAATCTGGTACGGTGTGATACGTATATTGACCTACACCAACACAAACGTAGAAGATGAAATTGGAAGATGGGGGTCAACTTGGGAATCGGATTTCGTAGAAGATGTAGAGCAGGGTACCAGAGCCAGCTATATCTGGATTTCCAAGAAGTAGATGAACCTAGGCTTTGAGATCGCTGATTTTATATTGAAAGTCCAGCTGGCTGGAGAATAGGAATGGCTGAATTTTCTCGCCCGAGTGTCTAGGGCAGGGTGGTTATCGACACCGGACCGCTCGATTTTGAGGCGCTTCATTTTAAAGGAGCTCGGTCACGAGGACTTTGACCCGCATTCTCGACTTCAGGTAATTCTCTCAAAACCCGCTGGCCTTGCAGCCTAGAAGCACGACACCATGAGGGGTGATCAATCATGATGTCAGAGGGAGGCCGGAAGTGGTGGCGGTGCATCATCGGCCTCGCTGGCCGGGAAGCAATTCCTTGACGGCCTTTCAGCCCTTTCAGCCTTATCAACCGACATTGGTTTATCATTGGGGTTTTTGGATGACTTAACGACAAGTTACGCCATATGGCATTGTAACTACAGACATATAAGCTCATACCTCATCAGTTATATATGTAGTGCTTGGATCCTGAGCCTCTTTACGACGTGTCGTGATGTTTCAGGTGATTGGCGCAAAGTCTCTGATAATCGATCCTGACGCCGGATCATAGTGTACCTATCCGAATAACCAGTGACGAGGACGAGGGTTTTGCAAGACCGATCGAAGCATAACAGCGCACCTACGGTGACTGTACTATAGCCATCTACAAATGACTTGCAGCCCAAAATCTGACTCCGAGTGTCATTCAGAGGTCGAGCGATCCGACTTCAGAGTGATTGGTTCACTCAACTTGAACGAAATCGGTAGACATGCTCCGAGTTTCTCCTTCCTAAGAAAGGCTCGTATGGCTAAGAACCACCGGGAAGAGAGAGAGAGAGAGAGAAATGTGTGACCGCGACTCATGAGCGCATGAGGTCTGGAATGCTGATGAGAGGAAAGATATCAAGTGACATGACGTCATCATCGCCACTTAATTATGTCCGACTTAATCCTAAATGTTCACTGGCCGATATTGGCAAGCACTGGAATTGGGTCATCGGCAATTTTACCCGTGTCCCATCAGCGACGGCTCAGCTGATGAAGGTCTTGGGCTTTGCGATCTGTTTACTTTTTCTTGACGTTTCTCTTCACTTGAGCATCAGTAGGAGGGCATTCGTCTCTCCCTCATCAGCACGGGGCTTGTTGCCCCCTTCGATCGCACGCTATAAAAACGTTTGATGGTATTTAGGGCCGATTGTTAAACTTCTTATGCTAAAGCTACAGAATGACACCAGTATTATAACGTGGTCTAAGAGGGACCATGTAATGGGAATGGTCTCCCTCTTTGTTATAAGAATGGTGGGTGTAAGTGCGTCCAAGAAGAACAACGGACTTGTTTGGAATCGTGGCATTTGGCATTTCAAAAGTAGAGAACAATAACGACAGGATCAGTTTGACAAATTTTCTGGCTCACCACGCATTTTGCCTCGACGCATTAGGCAAGCAATTTTTTGACAACATCGCATTACACTTGTTTGGCTTTGCCAGCTGAGCTGCTCGCATTTGGTTTCAAAAAGTCATTTATAAACGCGCTGAATCTATTCAGAAACTCGAATGCCTTTCCTCCATCATTTCTTCAGATTCAACACTCTCAATTTCTGAGCTGGCGTTCAGCATCGTTTCACTGTGTTTAAAAGCCCAGCTTGCCTTTAATCAACATGTTCGACAGTCCAATAGCAATAGAGTATATTCGAGTCTCTTACAGAAAGCCAATACCCAGCTGTTCAGCCCCTACCCGATAACAAATCAAAAACAGTTTACCTGAGGACATTCCTTACCATGTCGACTAATGATCGTTATACCAGAAAATCTAGATATTTTTCGTCCGCCGAACGAACCAAGGCCGAAAAAATTACTAATTACGACCTTCTTCATCGGCTCGGAAAAGGAGCTACCGCCGAAGTCTGGCTTTGCGTCAAAAGAAGCACTAGCGAAAAGTTTGCGATGAAGGTACGTTAAATGTTTTCAATTCCTTTTCCAGTTCACCTTCAAATTTATGGGTGCGAACTGTGGTACTGATTTCCGTTGATTCTCTTACCATCGTCTAGATTATTCCCAAAAAGTTTCTGGAACAGAAAAACGGCAAGGAAATGATTGAAAACGAAATTGCCACCATGCGCCGTTTGCGCTCTCATAGATTTGTTGTCGATCTCAAAACTTCATTCTCGGACTCAAACTTCACCTACTTAGGCTTGGAATACATGACGAGAGGAAACCTTTTACAGGAGCTTTATGATAAGGTATGTCAGGTGGTCTCGCAAGGCTATTCCTATTTCACTCGAAGCAGGCTCATGAACACCCCCAAACTCTTTCTTTTATGCTCCACTCATCGCACTTCAATTCTTTTCTCTAGCCCTTCGACAACAATCTTGCCAGATTCTACGTGGCCCAACTAACACTTGCACTAGAATTTATACACTCCGAAGGCGTCGTTCACCGAGACATCAAACCGGAAAACGTTCTTGTGGGTGAGGATGGATATATCAAACTGGCCGATTTTGGTTTGGCGGATGACCTCAGGTGGGCAGATCATCGAACAAGAGGCGTGATTGGTACAGTGTTTTACATGGCCCCTGAAATTCTCAGGCATAAAGCATACTCTTTTCCCGTGGATTGGTACGCACTTGGAATCCTGATGTATGAATTGTTAACTGGACGTCTTCCATTCATAGGTAAAAGTACGTATCTTTTTCTCCGGCTCATCCTCCGAGACTTTGGATGACTAAAACATGATTTTTTCCTCCTTAGGTAGGCCACAGGAAGATTTGAGTATTGCAAAGGATGTTGTACAAAATGAGGTAATTTATCCGGACCTAATTGAACCTCAAGCGCGTGACCTAATCAGCAAACTAACGGCAAAAGATCCAAAGGTCCGACCGTCAAAGCTCTCACAAGTTATTCACCACCCCTGGTTTAATGATTTCGATTGGATTGGAGTCATTCTCACTTTGGCCAAGGCTCCTTACACTCGTGAGAGCCTTTACCAGAGGAAAAGAAAAAAGACCCAGTTTGAGACCTAAATTGTGACATCAATTCATCTGGTAACAATAAGAATAGATGTAATAATAAACGATGCTATTACAAGCTTGACAGTCTGCAATTTGCCTCTGAGTTTGATTTTTTAAAATGACTGTGATTGAGTGTCCTCCAGTCGCTAAGCTTTTTAGCTTCGGCACTAAGGTCCCATCTTTGAGAAAGTCTTTCTGCTTTGGAGCACGCGTATGCCTGATGTAGAGTGTAAGATATGAATGTGCGGATAACAACCTCTCAGCTCTGGGATAAGGGTGCTGACCTTCAAGGAGGTTCAGCAGATGTTTAACAAAGCAAGTGAGAAATATGCGAGCTGTAAGCTCGACTGGTCTACGAAAAGGGTATTGTTCTCTTTCCAAAGACAAGATTCTTAATTACCTGATGTAGAGTGTAAGATATGAATGTGCGGATAAAAACTTCTCAGCTCTGGGATAAGGGTGCTGACCTACAACATATTGGACAAGGAGATTGACAAGATTAGAGTCTCATAGGAATTTTAGTGAAAGATTCAAGAAGGAGATTTGTCGAATGTTTATACCTTCAAGGAGGTTCAGCAGATGTTTAACAGAGCAAATGAGAAAGATGCGAGCTGTAAGCTCGACTGGTCTACGAAAAGGGTATTCTGCAAGAGACGTTGTTTGAACAGCCGCCAGTGGCTTCTTCTTGCTATACCTCCTCTTTCACCCTTGTCTTTTCTCATTTTTCGTCGATTGAACACCAACAATCTTCAATACCAATGCGCTGAATTTAAGCAGGAAGCATCTTGCTAAAGATTCGGAGAAAGTGATGAGTGAATAAGAATATAGGGGGTCTGTAGGGTAACTCTTGGATCTTACTAAAGAATATGTATATTCCTTATTCAATGAGGAAAAGAAATCTGCTTTGAAGGGGTACAAATATGTATGACACATTTTAGACACAGGCAGATTCGAAAACTGTCTGTCCGAGCTGCCTCGAGGTTGTTGGGCTCTTCTCCTAAATATTGTACATATAGATTCTTACGCTATCTTACAAACCTCTGTCCATACACTATGATTAGTCTTGATACAGTGATCAAACTGGGTTGTACACGGGTTTCTCACTTGGTGTGTCATGTAATACAAAATCACAAAAGAAAAATAAAATAAAAAACACGTATGACAGTGGCTTCTTCTCAACCCGATAGAAGCTTAAAACTCAATTGAATACAACGCCAATTATTATGCTCAAGTCTAATGTTGTGCTCATTCCCTGCTAAGCTGTCAAGTCAGATGACTGATTCTCAAAAAAAGAAAAAAGAAATTGACACAACACACTCAAGCAAACAGCTACCTATTCCCTTACACTCCCACTCCTCCTTCACTTGTCCTCTTGACGTCTTGAAGTCCGATTTATTTATTATTTAAATGAAGAGTAGCACCAAAATCGTAAAGCCACAAGTCGAGCAGTGAGATGCAGGAATCCCCGACGATAAGATAACACAACAACATACCAGACACAAAACCCACTAACTATCACAGTAGAGATTGTATTACAATTGACCACATGCCAAGGGTAAAGAAAATTAATCTCTTATGGATGTAGCAAGTACAAAGATTAAACAAGGTGCACGGCCTTTGAAGAACATGAGGTAAATCAAAATTGAGATAGGTTAACTCATTCATAAGCCTAGTAAAGAAATAATTATGACTGAACCCGCCTTCATTTTTCAATACCTGAGAATTTGTAAGGACACGGTGTTGTGGCCCCGGGGACCGGGACCACCGGGCACGACTGTGGCACAGCAGGGTAGTTAAGGAGAAGACGAAGGAGATCGAAGACTTGGCATCACTCCATTGTGCCAGTCTTCTCTCCCGTCCTAACCCGTGAACGCCCTTGCGCGTGACTACGTCGAATAGGTTAGAGCCCGCGTTACCCGCCGCCGACGAGACCGAAAAGACGTACATTTTGAATGGTCGTTCAATGGACCCTGCCGCGAAATACTTCTCCGGACATTACCCACGCCGAATCATCGAATATAACCCGCCGCCGCCGCACGAGAACAAACGACGAATACAGAGAGACCGAAATATCGTCAAGGGACGAGACGCCAGACTCGATCGTAGAACAACTACTAGTACCGACTGCGGGAGATACTAGAATCGTCGACGAAGTCAACTTACGCCTAGAGACCTTGTCAATAGACACCGCACCCGACATGCAGGACCCGAGAGACTGTCCGAAGCAGCCGGCGTCGCTCCCGCCGTCGCCAGAATCCAAAGAGGAGGACCAACGGTTGATCGATGCGGTGGAATGCCGAACAGATAACATCGAAAAGTTTATTACGACAGTGGATAAACTGGAACGAGATGGAAGCAACATCATCAGATGGAAAGAAGAGACGACCAACGCAGTGTTCACAGTCACTGGGGTCGCCGACTACTGGATGTATAAGAAGCCCCGAAGGGACTCGAAATGGGCGATGGCCGTGGACCGCTGCGTGTACCGGGTAATCTATAATACGATACCTAAGGACCTCATGTCGCTCGTCAACCGAACGACGTTAGCGCACGATGTGATTGGGAAGATAGAGGAACAATTTAAATTTGGGGGACGCACAGCGCAGATCACGACATTCCGTACGTTGCTGAACACGAAGTTCGACCCGACCGTGACTTCTGTCATGGAATATTCAAACGAACTCGAAAAAATCTTCGATCGTTTGGAAAGCGAGGGAGTGGCGTGGACGCGTGACTGCCTGTTAGGCATTTTTCTTCAACTAGGTGCACCTACCTCGGGACCCTACGCCATGGAAGAAATCAACTTGGCCCTCGACAGAAAATACCGTGACGATCCAGCCCCCTTCGGTTTCAGGCAAATCAGAACGGAGATGCAGTCCTTAGTCGGGAACAAACGACTCTTGATGGGTGGTGACGACACAGTCAACGTGATGGCGACGATGTCTTTGGACGACAAACGCACAATGACAAAGAAATACCACACTGGTGGGACCTACCGGACTTCGCAACCCCCTTCAGTACAAGCGAGGGCGCCTATAACACCAACGACCTCAGAACGAGATGCATCGGAAATGGACCCGATAGCTATCCCGACCGGAGCAGCTCCCAAAGTTAGAAGAGGTGAAAATCAATGTTTTCAATGTGGGGGTTTTGGACATTTCCGAACGAGCTGTCAACAGCGAACTAGGAAGGCGCCGCACTGGAACGATTGGCGTTTTGTGAGAATCAAAGATAACATATGTAGACTTTATAGCTTAGACGTGCTCGGTATCCGCCCCACTACCAGACCTCAACATACCGCACAACGGGGACCACGAGTCAAGAGCGCGTTCATGGAAGAGGAACCGACCACGATTGAACGGGTCGCGGCGACGAATGTGGTATGGTCCTCCGAAGACAATGCGGAGGACGAATGCGAAACGGAGTACCTCCTTGATGGTGGGGCTTCAGCTAGCATCACACCTAACCGTAGACTCCTAACAAACTTTGTCCGCCTCTCACAGCCACGGTCGATGCGGACAGTGGCAATCGGGGATAGTGCTTTACTCACTGGAAGGGGAACGTTGTCCCTCGGAAAAGATGATGGCGTGGAGGGTGTTTTTTATTGTCCTACGGCGACGGAGACCCTTATCTCTCAGGGTGACTTGATTAAACAAGGGGCAACTATGCATTTCAAAGGGAATGACATTATCGTCGATATGAAAAGCGGGAGGCGTTACGTTGCTAGGTTCAAGGGGAACAGGTGGTTCCTGAACACTAGAAATGTAGCTAGACTTGAAATGCATAAGACATATGGTCATGACGTAGCAGCGATGAACGAGACAAGTGAGCCATGTGAGGCGGCTCTATGGCATGCGCGCTTTGCGCATGTACCAGTTAAGCGGCTGAGGAAATTATTCCATCAGCAGATGGGACTCGGACTACCTAAAGTCTTCGAACACCGGCCGTTCGTTTGCAAGGACTGTCTGGAGTGCAAGAGCACTTGTAGAAGACAGTTAGGCAGGACGGGTCGCACACTGGGACTACTCGACGTGATCGTATCGGACGTAGCGGGCCCTTTCCCAATTGGATTTACGGGTGGGAAGTACTATGTTCTCTTCAGGGATGTTGCGAGCACTTATAGTGAAGTAGTAATCATTCGTCAAAAATCTGAGGTACAGCAAATTTATTGCAACCTGATTGAACGGTGGGAAAGGGAAACGGGTTACAAAGTTAAGAGAGTCAGGATGGACGGCGGGGGGGAGTATATGAACAAACAGTTTGGCGGTTGGCTGGAAACGAAGGGGATTGAGCATGAGGTGGCGAATCCCTATGAGCCAGAACAGAACGGTGTCGCCGAGCATCTCAACCGAACGCTTGGAGAAATGGCGAGAACAATGTTGTCAGCGTCTCATCTCCCGAAGACTTTCTGGGAATTTGCTTACCTCTGCGCGGGATATATACATAACCGACTACCTAATTCGATACTGCGAGACAAGACTCCTTACGAGGCTTTCTACGGACGTAAACCACAACTGGACCACATTAGAACGTTCGGGTCATTGGCTTTCGTTCACCGACACGCGGCGCAAAGGGAGGGTAAGCTAGATATCCGAGGTCTTCGATGCCACATGGTGGGTTACATAAGGGGCGGGAAGGGTTGGTTATTCTACGACCCAGGCTCGAGAGTACTTATTAAGTCAGCAATTGCTTCGTTCCCTTACGAGGATAAACTGCGTACGCACCCGCCGACCATGGAACGTGCGGACGACACTGCGACATTGAGCTTACCAATAGAGCGCCTACTAAACCCGACAGGGAATAGAGGCAGTTTGTCGCACATCGTAAACGCATTGAACTTCGGGAACTTCGATGGAGAGAAAGAGTTGGAAAGACAGGAGAAATGTGTGGAGGAGATAGCAGAGCCGGTCAGTATGGATGTAGGACTAGAAATGCCTAAGTCGTATGCGGAAGCTATGAGGTCACCATATGTTGATGAGTGGAAGAAGGCTATGCTGACGGAATTGAAAATGATGGAGGAGATGAAGGTATGGGAGGAAATAGATGCACCGAGGAATGTGAAACCGCTAGGCCTGAAGTGGGTCTTCACCTATAAGGAACTTGATGACTCAGGAAGACCGATCCGGTTTAAGGCAAGACTTGTAGCACGTGGGTACGCTCAGACTGAGGGGATTGACTATAACGAGACGTTCGCGCCGACAGCCACATTTGCCTCCCTACGTTTACTGTTCACAATTGCGGTGAGGATGAGATGGCCCGTTCACTCCTTCGACGTCACGGTGGCTTACCTCCATAGCCTCATCCATGAGGAGGTGTACTTCACACCTCCCCCTGGGGTGAAGTGTGTGGGACGCAGGAAAGAACGGGTCCTGAAAGCGTTGAAGGCCCTGTACGGAACGAAGCAGGGCGCCAGGTGCTGGTGGAAACACGTCGAGTCCATCCTTGCTGAACTGGGGTTTACAGCAAGCCAGTATGATCAGTCAGTGTATGTTTTCAGGAGAGGTGCTGACATGTGCATTATATGGTTACATGTGGATGACGGGGCAGTGGTGGGAAACACAGAAGACTTACTGGAGGAAATTGAAGCGGCGTTGGTGGCGAAGTTGAAAATCAAGTGGAAGAAATCGATAGAGCACATCATCGGTGTGAACGTTAAGCGTAAAGAAGATGGATCGTTTAGCCTGTCGCAACCAGGCCTGACGAGGAAAATTATTGAGACGTTTCGTGGAGGATCGGGAAAAGTGAAGACAGCGGTTAATCCGAACGCAGTACCGATGACACCAGGAGAGGATGAAGGGGCGATCGACAAGACGTGGTATCTCTCGGCGATTGGGAGCCTTAATTACTTAGCGGTGGCGACGAGGCCTGATATCACGTTCGCCACCAACTTCCTGGCGAGGTTCGCAGCGAGACCGACGGAACAACACAAAATTGCGGTCCACCACTTGATTCAATACCTCGACACGGCAGGGGTATTGGCCCTGAACCTCAACCCCAAGAAGGAAGAAGTGAAGACCGGTCTACATACCTATGTAGACGCGAATTGGGGAGGGGAATTCTCGAGATCAGTGCATGGTTTTGTTACATTTTTTCTAGGTTGTCCTATTTCTTGGTCCTCAAAGCGACAGACATGCGTGGCGACGTCGACATGTCATGCTGAGTATATGGCTTTAGGGACGGCGTGTAGGGAAGCAATTTGGCTCAGGAATTTGGTAAAGGATATGATTGGAGCGGTGGGCGCAAGCAACATACATTGCGACAACACGTCAGCAATTCATGTAGCCACGGATAACTCGTCGAATAAACGGACCCGCCACACGGAAAGAGAGTTCTATTATGTCAATGAACAAATTTATAAAGGTTTTGTAACATTACACTGGATCGACACAAAAAACCAAAAGGCGGACATCTTTACAAAACCTTTGGGGCCGACGTTACAAGACAAAGGGAGGAAGGATTTGGGGCTGATAGGTGAGGGTATGTGAACGTGGGATTTAGTTTTGAGGGGGAGTTTCCTGTGTCAGACTCTTTATCTCTTTGTTATGTTTTTTTATTTTTTATTTTTTCGTTTCATATTGTTTGTACGTCGGCCGCGGGGGGTGTTGTGGCCCCGGGGACCGGGACCACCGGGCACAACTGCGGCACAGCAGGGTAGTTAAGGAGAAGACGAAGGAGATCGAAGACTCGGCATCACTCCATTGTGCCAGTCTTCTCTCCCGTCCTAACCCGTGAACGCCCTTGCGCGTGACTACGTCGAATACACGGAAGGAGGTATAGGGTGATTATGCGCCTGATGATGGGGATGTGGGTAAGTTGAGGTTCTACCGTCTTCTCGACTCCTGCCCTATTAAGAAAGATTGCTAACCTATAGATGAGATAAGGTTGAGAAAGAAAGATACAGGTGAGATAATCAACGTGGATGTGGGGTCAAGGGATATCTCAGTAGTTAAACAAGGTTATGTGGGGGTTTGATGCAGGAGGAATGTATTAGCTTGGATAAGCTCATGATCTGCGGTATGGGATGAGCTGCCGTGCTCAGAAGACATTGGTTACAGACAGAGAAAGAGAAAGAAATGCAAAGAAAAGAAGGTGAGATATCATATGATGTTGAAAATAGGTAAGGTGAAAGGGGAAGGGTTTTACTCACAGTCTTTTTTCGCAGATGCGAAAAGAGACTTAGAGTGTGTTTGGTTGGTAGGCAATATAGGCCAATTTTGGTCTGGGTATAAGGCTGTGTGCACGTGCCTCTTTCTTTTTGGGTCTGTGCCGATGGAATTGATACTGTGACACTACCTCTTGCTTTTCACCATTTTTTCAATTTGATGTATTTCTTTCCTCATCTGAAAACCTGGTCAGTTCCTGCGGATCAAAAAAACTGAACGTTTTGAGTCACCTATTTATTTGGGACAGGAAGAATGAAATAAGAATAATTTTTTAGACCTTTTTTTTTATTTTTTTCTGTAATTCTTCACTTGAGATGTTTTTCAGTAATGGTTTTGAATCTCTACAAGTGTGCGAGCTTTTACTATTCTTGATATCAATATTTACATCAACTCCTTTTACAAACTATGAAGGACTTGCAAGTATGAAACGCACAAAGCTGATTGCACAGATCATAACCGTAACTTTTTGTGAGCTACTTGCTTCTGTCTGGCAAGTGAACTCACTACTGGTCTGAGAAAAGGTGTGGGCACAAAGGCCAAAGGTTGGAAATGGGTTCCTTTAATGCTCAAATGCCTCAGGAACCTCTTCTGATGGCAAGATGAGTACTGGTCCTATCTAGGGAAAGAACTAGATGTCCACAGGATCAGCAGAGCTTCACACAGATTCCTTTATATCCTGTGCTGTCTAGAAGCTGGTGCACTCAGCTTTTATTCTCTACCACTATGCTACACTCTTGAGAACCCCTCAGCAAGAGTGGAGCAGAGGAGGTCCAGGAGGAAAGGTGCTAGTGATGAACCTTGGATGAACAATGAAATAAAATAACTGGTGAAGACCAGTAAGGAAACTAGACTATTTCTTTTAATAGAGAAGAAATCACCAAGGTTAATTGTATATTAACCAGTGACTGAGAATCTCAGAAAAAGAAAGTCCAGAATATCCTAGAGAGGTATTCAAACTGTTGAGTTTTGTTTTATTGATGATTCAGAAAGGGGAAAGTGTCCAGGGAGGTCTGGTCCTCCTTTTATATTCTGAGCCTTCACTCTTCCTTCTCTATGAGCATCTTTACTCAGTAGAAGGTAAACCTAACTTTATATGTGTAAATATCTTGGTAATAATGTGTTATTACCATCACATTTTATGGCTATGGTTTACAACAGGTTTTATCCTGTATAGCTCTTGAAACTGAGCTATGAGTTGTTTATACTTATAATTACAATACCTTTGCAGTCCCATGGTACTTGCTGAGTATTCAGGGGCTGACACTTTTGAAGAAAAAAGTTTTAAGTACCCGTAAGGTTGGCCCCAAGTTTGGGGGCCTGAGCTATGGGCGCTGTGATAATGAAACTACTCAAGAGAAAGTGAGATAGAAAAGAAATCGAACATCTCCATCATCTTGCAACACAAGCCTTTACATTAGGTATAGTGATAATGCAAACAGTATTGCAATGGCTAAGGGATATAACTCTTGTAGACTTTGGTCAGCTAAGGGGGAACCCTGGAATGCTATAGTAGAGGTTGTTGGAGTCATGTTAGTGTGTGCTGTAACATCTCCAGATGTCTACATGCTTTGATGCTTGTAGTGTTTACGCGTGCTTAACCTCATTCCATTCTCCTTTGCTGGGGTTCCCTCCAGCCTGTCTGGACCCCTTACCCACTGTAATGTTAAAACTTCTTGTACTAGGCTTTGCGTGGTTTTTCTTCTGCATGTTTCAAACCTTACTCTCTTGATATGGTGCTAGTTTATGTTGGGTAGTTGAACTAGATTGTACACTGGTCTCTCACTCGCTGTGTTATGTAATACAAAACCACACCTAAAAAAAAAAAACCTCTGGGATAGCGAGGTGGAAGAAGTTCACATCAATGATTTTCTTTCTCTTCTGCTCTTTGACTCAGTGTAGTGATCTCTCTATCAATCACTTGACCTCGTCACTGTCCCAGATCCCTGTTGACTTCAACAGAGGTTACTCTTGAGTCACCATCAAGTGGACAGTGGAATACCCACTGGCCAATCATAGTTCCCAGTGCATCAAGCAATCAGCTATGGGTTTGAAATGGTGACTATGGTCAGTCGGTGGGTGTTTCACTGTCCGACTGGTGGGTACTCAAGCGTACCCTCTACTGTAGCTTTCCAGGGTCCTGCTAGGGATTATATTGGACGTTTCAATACTTACCCAGGCTGACAATTTTTGCGCCACCAGTATAGTTGTGCTACATATGGAAATGGGAGGTAACTACATAACATTGCATGATCAGATGTGATGCAATGAGCTATTTTCCAAGGTCCACCCCTTGAAAAATGTGGTCTTCTGTTGTTGCATATGGGCATGTGATGCTGTGTTGCATCTGGGCCTGCAACACAAGTATGCTGAAAGTGTCGGTTGCTCATTTCTTCTGGCTTGAGATTCTTTCCATGCAGTTTTCATTGCATCTAACTCTACAACTTCCCATGCAATTTACCAATACACTCAATTCCATAGCCATGTAACATGAGAGAACTGTTTTTTTAGCACTAAAACAATGTACACCAACATGAAGGCCTACAGATGAGTATGTTCTTCAAACAGCCAAGATTTGTCTAAGACTGAATCCTTGGAATCTTGTGTTCAAGTCAATCTGGGCAAATTAAGGTGACCATGATCACTGCACACACTACCTGCCATGAATATCCCTTACCCAACTTTCCCCGAGTTCCTATGGGCGATGTCAGGAATCCTTTTGAAAGTGTGTACAAAACACATATGACACTCTCATGCTTAACGGGAATTGAGGAAACATTTTCAAATTTTTCATGCATTTCATTGTTGATTTTGTTACATTTGGTCGGACATTGTCCGCTGTGGAAGCATATTCGGACTCTAAAAGTATCAATTGTTCCGACCAGAACGACTATTGAACAGACCATTGATAGAGTGCCTAAGAAAGATCTGAGGTACCATCCTGATAAAGAAAAAAAAAAGTATGAAACAAGTATTTCTTCTTTGCCCACGTGAAGGAAAATGTGGGTATTGTCAACTATCAGAGATGAAATGGAAAGAGCCTTTTTGGCATTTTTAGACAAAGTTAGGGTCCAGACTTTCATGGAAAGCTCTCAAAGCTACAATGATCTGTGAATGCATTTTTCTTGTTTCTTTTTGTTGGCATCATTCATGCGTATACGTGTCAAGGGCCTGTCAAGGGTCCTTCCCGGTACCCCAGGGCTGGTCATAGGGTGACGTTAGATTCCGTCAGGGGTCATGATACATTTGTAAAGCGGCCAATGGGTAGATGATTCTGGACCGACGGAGTGACAATCAGTGTCCAGGGACTTTGCTCACGAGGGGGTGAGCAAGACCAAGTAAGTACGAAGGGGCCCTTTTTACTTTTTTCTTGCTCACCCTCTCATAAGTAGAGTTCCTGGGCACTGTGAATAAGTAAGACTGCATCGGCTCAGTCCCATCTACTAAGGTGGCCCACGGCACCGATTCAAGCTCTTCGCGAGTGATTTGGGCCTAACATGACCACTTTACAGAGCCCTTGCGCGGTCCTTGCAGCCTTTATACACAGTAGGATACAGGGAAGTGTTCTGGAGACCTGCCGGTGGAAATAAGTACTCTGAGAAACGGAACCATCATAAATTCGAATTCGATCGATCGGACTGGAAGCTGACAGACTCCATCACGTTCTTGGTCGTGAGTCTGTTCCGTTTTGGTTGAAACTCAAATCGGCTTCCCGTCGGACCTTGGCTCGTCTTGGCACCAGTTTCGTGACCCACTCCGACCCCACCCGGTTGACTTGATCCCCAACGGGTCAGAGTGACTGTAGGTAGCCTACAACACTTAAGTCCTCAACATAGCTGGTATGTACCTAAACAAAATATAATTTCAGTCACCTTGAATAATTATCTCCCATCCAGCTTCCACTCCAGATACCCTTTCCTCAAAAATAACAAACAAACATGTTTTGCCAGGTAGACGTCAGTTCACCTCCTCTTTCCTATTTCCATAGTAATCATAACCTCTTCAGACTTACTCACCCAGTTTCTCATGTCCGTCTTACAGAACAAAAGTCAGCTAGAATGGCTTGCTGGCCTGCAAATCCCTCCTGTGCCTCAAGCCGGTCTTAATGCACGAAACGTGCGCAAGGTCAGCTCCATTTCCCTCGATATTTTGATTTGGACATGCATTCATTCTGAGACGGTCTTCTCCCCAGACTGCGATCATTGGTACGATCGGTCCCAAGACGAACTCGGTCGAGATGATGAACAAACTCCGCGATCAAGGTCTCAACATTGGTCCGTTCTGTCTCTCCACCACTCCCCCCAGGCTTGATGAGGCTATTCACTGACTCGAGTGTTTCTTTTGTTGACGATAACAGTCCGAATGAACTTCTCTCACGGGTCTTACGAATACCACCAGAGCGTCATTGACAATGCACGAGCGGCAGAAGCTGGTCTGTTCTACCTCGCTCATCAACAAAGATCAACCTAGACTTACTCGATGGCTCGGGATTCCAGCTGCCCCTGGCCGTCCGCTTGCGATCGCTCTTGATACAAAGGGTCCGGAGATCAGGACCGGTTTGATGGTCAACGGCATTGATGTGAGCTCCCGTTCTGTCCTTGGGTGGCTAGAGATTGGATCTACTTACCTATACTCTCGATGTATTTCTACAGATCAAGATTGACGCAGGCCACAAGATGAAGATCACCGTCGATCCTTCGTTTGCAGAGAAGTGTGATGACAAACATATGTATGTCGATTATCACAACTTGCCCAACATCATTCAACTCGGCAACCTGATCTACGTCGATGATGGAATTCTGAGCTTCAAGGTAAAGTCCCATATACTCCTCAATCCCTCCCCCCACTGTCTCCACCGCAAAACTTCTCAGTGCCAAGAAGGAGCAAATTTCAGTTGTGAAACAAGCAGGCATTGCTTTCTCTCACGTTCGGGGGCTCTTCAAGTTGGCCTTTAGTCAATTACTCACTACTACCCTCTTCCGTATGTCGTTCACAGGTGCTCGGTAAAGACCCTTCAGGTCTTTCAATCGACGTCGAAGCCATCAACAATGGTGTATTGTCGTCCAAGAAGGGTGTCAATCTACCCGGTACAGACGTCGACCTCCCTGCGCTCTCAGTTAAAGACAAGCAAGACTTGCTCTTTGGTGTCAAGAACAACGTTGACATGATCTTCGCCTCATTCATCCGTCGAGCCCAAGACGTGATCGACATCCGTGAAACGTTGGGCGAGGCAGGACGAGCGATCAAGATTATTGTAAAGATTGAAAACTTACAGGGTTGCGCAAACTTTGACGAGATCTTACGGGAGACGGACGGAGTGATGGTCGCGCGTGGAGATTTGGGAATCGAGATCCCTGCTAGTCAAGTCTTTATGGCTCAGAAGATGATGATTGCTAAGTGTAACTTGGCTGGAAAGCCTTGTATCTGTGCTACCCAGATGCTCGAATCGATGACCGTACGTAGTATCCAACTGTCGCTCTCTTGCGATCGGAAAGACTGATGCCAAATTTTTCCACAGTACAACCCCCGACCAACGCGAGCAGAGGTGTCAGATGTGGCCAACGCCGTTCTTGACGGCGCGGACTGTGTGATGCTGTCGGGCGAGACCGCTAAGGGGACTTACCCCGAGTTGGCCGTCGCGATGATGGCAGAGACATGTTATCTAGCTGAATCGACGATCTCCTATTCGCCTCTTTTTAATAACCTACGCATGCTCCAGCCCAAGCCTACTTCAACGACCGAGACAGTAGCGATGGCCGCGGTGGCAGCCAGTCTGGAACAGGGCGCAGGCGCGATTATCGTCATGTCGACCTCGTAAGTCCATCCTCTGCCTTGTGATTAACCGAAGACTGAGATCTTTTTTGTTTTCTCTCGTAGTGGAAACACCGCCAGACTAGTCTCCAAGTACAGGCCTGCATGCCCAATCATCACTCTCACTCGCTCAGCTCAGACCGCGCGTCAAATTCACCTTCACCGAGGCTGCTACCCATTCTTTTACCCCGAGCCCCGCCCCACTAATGCTGCCGGCTGGCAAGCGGACGTAGACAACCGGATCAAGTTCGGTCTCGGACGTGCGCTTCAACTTGGGATCGTCAAGCCTGGAGACCAGATCGTTGCTGTCCAGGGCTGGAGGTCGGGAAGCACTCACACTAATGTACGTTATCGTTACCTTGCCCTTTTTTTCACTTCTTATCGCTGACCCATTTTTTCCTTATTCTCATTCGAAATAGACGATGCGTGTGGTCAGCGTACCTAGCAACCCCGCTGATTTTACCCCTTCCCCCATCCTTTGAAAGAGACAAAAAACACTCGATATTCACCTACCTACAAAAGAACTGCGGCTTCAAACCGTGTATTTTCTTGAGCTTTTTTGTATGTCAATCTTGGCAACGGAATGGTGTGCGTATGTGTGTAATTAGATTTGCTGTGCTGTGTTGTGTTGCGGGTCAAAGACAGGGAACATAAAACAATGGAGTGGTGGTGGTGAAAATGAAAATACCCATAAATGGCTACAGGATTGAAGAACTAATGAATGGATGTCTGGAGTTGCTGCGAGTGTCACCAGTCAAGCACTACTGTAAATTGGGACGCACCGTTGTTCATTACCAACCTCAAAGACACCGCTGGATCCTCTTGCTCTGGCAAGAGGACTTATGTTTGAACAATGCTCTCTGGTAAAATATCAGAGTTGTACGTTTTGATGAGATTAAGAGTTTGCCCTCCTCAGATAACACAAAAGATTTGGGAGGGTGTAGGTATCTGGCCCCAGATGGGCCAATCAGACTTCTGCTTGCCCAGCAAGACTGCCAAGTACGCAAGTCCCCTCTGAGGACACGGCACCCAAGCTTGCAAGGATGGAGTGCCTTCCAAACAAAAAAAAAAAGAAAAAAAAAAGAAGAAGTGGTTGAGTTAGGGCGATACGTGCTACCTATTGTATTGGCCCTCCATTAAACAGCTAATACAGTACCATACTAATTACGGCATGGCTAATACCATAATGTATCTCACTGGTAATAGAGGATCAATACATACATACATACATACATATACATATACATATACATATACATCTCCTGATGAGCCCCTATAAGTAGTATGTATGTATGTATTTATTTATTTTACACATCATCTTAAAAAAAAAAAAAATGTACATACATATTATTATCAAATATTATTGACAAAGCGGACAAAACAAAACAAAACAAATTTTTTTTTTTTTTTTTTTTTTTTTTTTTTTTTGATTTGATTTGATTTGATTGTGAAGTCCTCCATATCAAGTTTTATAATACCCTCAAGGGGGTTTTTGAATTTTTTTGAATTTTTTGAATTTTTTTTTATTTTTTTTTATTTTTACCAAGTCCATACTGTGAATCTATTATACTATTTTATCCTATCCTCATCCACCCTGAGATTTCTGTACTATCTTTGACTGACCTTCTGGCTTATGCCCATGTTGACATTGGTCTGTCACACCCCGTGTCAAACTTCTTCAGGTATCAATTGAATGGATGAATGGTCCATCATCCATATTTGTACCATGCCATGTAGAAATGGAGAGAGCTGAGCTCAGACTCAGTACCCTTCTCAAAAAGAAAAAAAAAAAAAGAAAAAGGGAAATTGATGAAATTGGAACATGAAAACTTTTCGAGTGACCTAGGAGTAGAAGGGGGCCGGCCCCCTTAGTCATTGCTGAGGGGGGGTTGTAGAGAAGAAGCCCCCCCCCCTTTAACGAGCCATTCTTGGTTACTTATTTTTTGTGTTTGTTTGGTAAGTTAAAAAGTCATTCCAATTGAATAAAAAAAATCAAAAACTGATACAGATACTAAAATAAAATAAAAAAGATACAACGGAGTAAATGAAAATCACAGTAAAAAGCCAAGAAGACAGTCCACTATAGCCGCTATAACCTAATGAAGAGAAAAGATCTTTTAAAAAGAATTAAATCCAAGCAGTGAGAACTGAGTGGTATATAAACTTTTTTCAAGTAGGAAAGACAAAGAGAGTCCACCAATGCCCCCACAAAACAAGAAAAAGAAACGGATCCACCAAAAAAAAGTTTCATCAATATGTCGCGAGTCGATCCAAGACTTCTCCAACATCCTCCAATAAGTAAATCTCTCCTAATCTTTCAGGATCAAAGTTTGTGCAACGATTAAAGCAACGTGAAGGGTTCATGATACCATTCTGTTCACGCGTGCTCCAATCAGCGACTAAACAGCTAGCACAAAAGATATGACCACAAGAGAGGTGAATCGGTCGTCGACGCATATCCTTCGATAAAGAACCGTACCGTTCACAACAGATCGGACAAGTGACCACGCCCGCTAAATTTTCACGAATCTACTCAAAGACCAAGATCATCAACGACCGAAAAGATCAAGTTGGATTGAAACTAAGCTCACCTCCTTGACCGTTCCTCGTACCTCCTCCTGAGCGCCCGTACTTGATTGTAACTGCTCAAATAGCGCCGCCACCGTTCGTACCTCAGCTTGTACCTCTTCCTTCAAAGCGGCGTTACTCCGACTCAAGTCATCCAATTGTGCACCCAATCGAATTCGTTCAGCCTCATAGTTATTTGCTTGTGCACCTAACATTGCTATCGCTGCCGCGGCCGCCTCATCTCCTGACGTGAGCGCTTCGCGTAATTGGACAGCTTCCTCAACTGCGCGATCACGATCTCTGGTGAGCTCATTGACTTTCTAAAGACGACGATCAAAAAATAGATATATCATCATGAGCTTGTGTGGTATTTGTGAGAGAGTGATAAATAGAGACAATAGACCAACCTTGAGTAATTTACTAACTCGACTCGAAGTCTCAAACGGATTACGACGCTTGTCTGATTTTATTGAGGCCACAGATGCAGCTCTGCGTTGGTCAAGGACCCAATCCATGCCATCGACCTCAGAGGAAGCACAAGAGCGAGTGCCATCGCTCGAACCACTAACGGTGGGTGCAGAGATAGAGGGTGGTACAAGATACTGATAAAAGCTTTCGTCATAAGCTGACTCATGCTCACTCGGGCTAGCCATTATTACTGAAGGGATCGTAGGAGGAACGGTCTGACGAGCTCGAACTGTTCCAACGCTCGAAACTGATTCGACGGAGAAACAAGAGGCGGTGTAGACCTGTGGATGTAATAAAAACGAGCGAAGAGGTTAAAAAAAAGAACCTCACAGATTAGTAAACCGAGGATTCGAAAACTGAACAAGCGATGAGAGCTACCTCAAATTCAGACTGGGGACCGGTGATTGCTCTTTGCTGAGTAGCGGCCAGCTTATTAAGCCCAGCAGCGTCCCAGAGCCTAAACATAAGCTGAGGTGCAAGGTAGCCTTTATGAGCAGGATTGATGGCGGCAAAAGGCCCGGATGCAAAAGCATAGTGTTCATTGATTCGACGGGCTTCAGACCAAATGGTTTGCTCATGAAAACCAAGTTGAGTGAAATGAAAAGCGAGTTCTTCAAGGGTAATAGACCAGGCAAGAATGAGACCTGTCCAAACACCTGCGTGAGGGAATGGGATCGAGTGTGGCATCTTGATGAAAGCGCGTAAAGTTGATGTAGTGTAAACGTAAAGGATCGAAGGCAAGTTGAGACCGTCGCGTGCATGTAAGCTCAAGGTTTCATTAGGCGTAGGCGAGACGAGTGCAAGGATGTGGGGTTCAAGGGGCAAGTGGGAAGCCATCATGTCATCTGTTAGAAGGATGCCAGGACCTGTGATTGGATGATGTAGATAAAGTAGAGAGTGAGAGATGAAGCAGAAAAAAGAGATGAGAGGACTGAAAAGAGAGAGTACGAACCGATTGGTAAAAGGAGTGTGATTCGATGAGGATCACTGAGACTGGGATAACCTTTTGAGACGACAGCTCTCTTGAGGCCTGCAACGGTCTGATTGGAATGAACTGAGATGAGTGATTGATTGATTGATTTTAAAAAAAAGAAGTGAGTTACGAACGAGACTTTGACCATTAGAATGAACTTTGACCTTTACACGTTCTGATTTGAGATTAGGTCTCTGTGGTGAGATGAAGCACTCGTCGATTTTTAGATAGTCGTCTGTTTTTTGAGCAAGTTGATTCATGATGATGGTGATGGTGATGGTGATGGTGATGGTGGTGAGTAGTGAGAATGAGAATGAGTTGAATTTAAATAGTGTTTTTTTTTTTTTGATTTAAAAGGATTTCTCCCAGTTTAAAGTTCAGTTGGCCCAGTCTCACTTCATTTCACTCAACTTTACTGTTCGTCCCTTTTAGTTTGACATGAATCAATCAATCCAATCAAGAACCTCATCAAGAACCAAATCACAACCTGATCATACATACTGAACATACATAGGCTAAGTCATAACTAAGTATACTTACTTGTCCCTTTGTCAACTTACTTGACTTGACTCATTCATCTGACTTGACTAATTGTAACCATCCACAAATTGCATCACACACGTCTTCGTATTCTTGCTTTCACTACTTATGTACATAATCTAGTCTTCTCACTTAACACTCACTCGGGTAATCGGATCTCCAATGTCTCGTCACTTTTCATACAGGACACAGTAACGAGTAATTCTGCATTCACGAACCCACCTGTGAGACAAGCATCAGCCTGGTCTCATACAGTACAGACACTGTAGCCACTTTGAAAGCAGTGGTCCAATCTACTTACTTAATCGTCAAGTTGTCCACTCTCTGTTTCATGGTTGGCTCAAAGCTGATGAAGAGCAGTTGAGGTCAAAAGTACATACCATTGAGGAAGAAAAGTC
The DNA here is from genome assembly GCA_015951145.1 of Cronartium quercuum f. sp. fusiforme G11. Lineage (NCBI taxonomy): Eukaryota > Fungi > Basidiomycota > Pucciniomycetes > Pucciniales > Coleosporiaceae > Cronartium > Cronartium quercuum. The sequence goes on along the minus strand of MU167257.1, from coordinate 263,951 downwards.
GTATGCAGCTTATGTAACCAAACACTCCTTTAAACCCTCGGGACTCGTCGCTTAACCTGCATACAATTCTCCCGAGTCGTACAAACATGGTTGATCCGGAAATTACAACTCCGACTCCGCGCACTCATCAGTGCTTCCCTGGAGAGACCGATAGTGGTTAGACTTTTGACCTAGAAATTCGAGCAGTCACAAATTTCATTACGAAAAAACTTGATGACTGCTCGAAAAACACATTTTACGACTGCTTGATATTTTTCCAAAACTCAAACTCTCCCTAATAATCAGGATATTCTTGTACCTCATTTTACAGCTCAAGATGTGCAGTTTCAAAGTAAAAAAAAAAAAAAAAGCAGTCAGCGTTGCGTGCGACACATCCTGTGACGGAAAAATGAAGCGCCGATGGCATTGACTGCGATAGAGGTTGATTTGAGATCAAAAACATAAGCTTTGGGTATCTGTGACCAACCTTTTTTTGTTTTATTTTTTTTATCACAGTGAACATACTTACTCTTCATCAATGATTCATTGTGTTATGCACTCAAACAAATAGTGTTTGAAATTATAACCTTGTCTACGTCATGAAAAAATTACGTGCAGGCCTCTCAATTTTAATCATTTTCACGGCTTTGTTTCAATTGATCGTTATAACATTACCTACCGAAATCTTATCAGATGTCCAATCAACATCCAATCTTTCTCCTCTGGAGTCAACAATCAAGACCATTGAAAAAGTACATCACGATCAGACATCATCACCATCAGATATCGGTAAATGATCTAAAAACTTTATATATATTTCCTTTTTCATATACGAACCGGCATCTGTTGCTTTGTCTTTTCATAGGCCCAAAACACTTACATTCTCCTTTCTTATCTTTTTTTTT
>MU167257.1:234552-244802 GCA_015951145.1 Cronartium quercuum f. sp. fusiforme G11 | reverse complement strand
CAAGTAATATCATAATTCCCAGACCCAGTCCTCCAAATCCTCATCCTTGAGGTCAACTAGCTGTAGTCAGTACTTGGGGGATCCCCAGTACTACCAGCCCTAGTTGTTTGAAAGGGGTTCCCAGCCCCCTTTCCCTCTCAACCTTGCACTGTTAAGTAGCTTTATCAGAGCTACTCTTAACATCAAGGCAGCCAAGTAAAGGCTTTACCTGGAAGGACTAAGCCCTTGGCTCTTCCTTCCCAGACTTTCCAGCCAGGAGGTAGCCTGACAGTAGCCACCTCCTGACACAGCAGGCATATTCAAATCTGAGAACCTGTTTCATGCTGGCAGTGCACCATCTTGATCATGATGCAAGAGACCTGGGAAAATAGGAAGTGATGCCTTTGTGTGATGCATGTGAGTTCCATTCCTATTTCTTTCATGATCAACACCCAAAATTATAACATGGAAAGAAGGTTTTGAAAGAAATTATATATTTGTTTTCTGAGAAACAAACTACAATGTATATCATGGCCCAGTAGAATATTTATTGGTGACACACTTGGCCAACAAGGGGGTGGAGATCATCACTCAAGCCCTAGAGGGCAGTGCCCATGAATCCAAAACATATAACAATTTTTCACAATCTCCTTGACTTCTAAATTGAACATGATAAGTTTCAGTGACTTTTAATTGGCATTTACACAGCCTTGTCCAGCTATATAACCACTGAAAGCCCACATCTTCTTCAAATATCTATCATAATATGATTCACCACAGCAATTCTCAACATCCTGCTGTCCTAAATGTTGAAGAATGTGTGAATGAAGTCTAGGTCAACTTACCGCTTCTTTCTCACCACTTCTGATTAGAGGTTTACATTCATTCAATATGTATTGGATCATACTAACTTTGCAAATATATATGCCTTATAAGGAAAACAGTAATCACAATACAAGGCCATGTATACTTAGGAAATCCCTAAAATCATCACCCCTAATATATTAGCATTGAATCTGGGCATCCTACCTAAGATATGGTACCCTGATCCAACATAATATAAAACATTTCCAATGCTCAGGAAAAATCCACTTTGGCATTACATCTCACTGCAAAAATAATGTATTTTTCCTATGTGAAAAATGATTAAATTTTACACAAAAATGATTAAAAAAAGTAATTGTTTTGCACTGTGAAGATCCACTCCCTCATGGTCAGACTGTTCAAGGTGCAGTAATCACATACCCACCTTGGGAGTTCTTCACATTGCAAAACAATTACTTTTTTTTTAATCATTTTTGTGAAAAGTTTAATCATTTTTCACATAGGAAAAATACATTATTTTTGCAGTGTCTGGGTATCTGATATCAATTGAGATTCTCAGGTCCAATGCAAATTTTTGTTGACTGAACTTTAACCATTCCATCCCTCAAAGTCAACAGAAGAAATTTGATCAGATATATCCCAAGATTAATTTCAATTCACTTTTTTACAGCACAGCTGTGCCCAACTAATTTAGAACATTGCTAGAATCCCTCCATTTTCTCTAAATTTACTTATGTGGACAGTCACAGCAAAATTCAACCAACTGCCTTCCTAGATTTCAGATGGCTTACAATTGAAAAAAAAAAAACCCCCCTATTCTCTCTTGTTGCTCATCAGAATTTAGCAGTTTGTAGCTTTTAAGAATAAGTTGTTTTTATTCACGCATGAAAATCAAAAGCTGGGCTCCTCAAAAGGGCTACTGTATAGTGGTTTCTTTGTTCACATACGGAAAACTACCTTTACTTGTGTAGATTCCTAACATCATTCAATTTCAAGTATACAGATTCTCATGTCCCCAATACGAATCTATCTGACATGAAACCACCAAGAAAAATTCCCTCTTAATATCAGCACCCAACTGCAGTCTTCATCTACTGTATTCACTGGTGGTCAATGCAAAAACTCAGTCCTGACACTGAAACAATTGGATCCAAGTAAGATTCTTAAATTACTACACGTTTTCATCAACATATACTTGCTCTATCATTAATTTACAATTCCCACATGAAACTTGTTACCAAGATATATAAATTGACGGACAAAAGTTTTGCTGACAGAAAACAAGGAAACGGGAAACTATGAAGAGTCAAGGATAATAGTGAAACTGAGCATCGGACTTGTATATAGAAATGGGCCTAATAATTTCATAAGAGAAATGTGCTTAGAATTGCCTAAGATTTTATGTAGAAGCCATTGGGGTGAAAATGGAATACAAACTGCCCTATTGATTGGGCAAAAATGAGAAGATAGTTCCTATGGCAGCCATTGCAATAGAAACAATTAGGAGCATGAGGTCTGTTCCCTTTTCGAGCTGGCTTGATTCATTGTGGAGTAACAGCTTTGCAGAGACCGGCAGGATGACACAGATCACAAAGGCAGCGAAAGCCTGATGAGCATTGTGGAAGCCACATGAACATATAGAACGTCAGATCAGTCCCGGACCTCAGTTGATTGAAGAGATCTTAAGAGAGACAAAAAAAAAGAAAAAAAAAAAAAAACGTGGACTCAACTCCCAAGAAAGACATTACCCGATCAAAATCCGGCATAACAATTGAGACGATCACCACAAGAGAAGTCACAGAAAATCGAGCGACGAGTCGGCCAAAGGCTTTAGTAAACCGCACCGATGGCTGTGGAGGTTTGATCATCTTACTACCTCTTGAAGCCAAGGATTTCTGACTCCCATTTTGGTGTGCAACTCCATTAGAAGTGGCTGAGCTGGTAGATGTGGGTGGGGGGTTGGATTGTGGCCTAGGTGGAGCACCATGTTCATCGACCGTCCCTCCAGTACCCAGCGAGAAAAGATGTTCGATGGTCAAATTGAGTGGTCTAAAAAATTCCTGGGAAGGTCAGTGACATATAAAATGTAGCGAAGCTTAGTGAAACGGTGTCGCTGACCGAGTGCAGAGTGCAAACTTGGCAATTGGGTTTATGGCCACCATCCAGATCGCGATTTGATTTACAAGGACTGGGAAGCCGGCGGTGACAAGAATATCGTGAGTAATTTCCTGGCTCACAGAGTTTCCGAACCTGGTATTTCGAGGAATCGTTGGCAGGAGGCAAGATCACATGCACTTGTCTGAGACAACTTGATCCAACGCTCAAAAGCGTGCCATTCTTGTATTTGTCGATTTCAAAAGACTCACATCAAATAGCCGGCTACTCCGACGACTGCATACATTGAACCAGCTGAGATATAGGCCCAGTCAATCATCCGATTGAACTCTTGAGGGTCGCGCATGTCTCTTTAGGAAAAAAAAAGGAATAGATGGTCGTTGGTGAGCGAAAATACACAAAACTCGATTGAAAAAAAAAAAGGAGCGAAAAGTCAAAAACCTGGCCAAGCTGGGGATGACCGAATGACCTGAAAACTATCGAAGACAATTATTCATCAGCTCATAAAAAGACATGTATAAGGTTGAATGTTGGGCCCTTAGGATACACGAGTCGGAGAGTGTGATGATGCCATGAGACGAGAACAACCAGGCAAAATGTTCAATACAAAAAGGGACAAGGTCGACTTACTCCGCTCATCATGAGTCCAGCGCTCAGTCCCCATTTGCCACTAGGCCACAAACTGGTTTCAACGGGATCAAAGATACTACCAGGAGCGTCTTGCTTGACCAGTCCATCAAAAACTACGACGCCGACCAAAGTCAAACTGCTAAAGAGCCCCAGTAGACTCGAATAGCTCAATATCTTGAAGGGCATAAAGACGGTAGGGATAACGAGGCAGAAAGCAAGCAACTTGAAGAGCGTCGGGCCATAACCTGGAAATATGATCGCCATCGAGTCTCCGAATATCACCATCAACGCTACCGACAGGGCAAAGAGTTCGAGACAGAATAACCCTGCAATAGGGTATTGCATTGATCGTCCAAACGCTGTGATCAAAAGGAGAAGGTGCTAGAGGACTGAGTTTTAAAACTTTTTACTATTGAATTATATTTCAGAAAGCTAATTTTATATTTACCTTTACAACAGATGTCGTTGTACGTGAATAGAGATCTGTCTTGGATCATTATGCGGGCCAGAATCTTTGCGCTACCGAACAGAAAAAGCCCAAGCTGATCAGAAAAAAAAGGAATGTCTATCTACTTCGAGATTGACGAAACCCTCAAACTGACGTATAATTTGTCACCAAACCGCAAAACAAAAAAAGTAACGCACTGCCCACCCAACCGGCAGACGAAAACGCTAAGGGCTCAGAGAGTAACCCAACCCCGCAAAGGATGTTGAAGCTATTGAATAAGGTTTGTCCAAATGTACTCGTACCAGTGCCTGATATAGGGTCCGAAATGCCAGGTTGATGAGCAGTATCGCAAGAGAAGGAACTGCTACGGTGACGAGGAAGGTGTCCTGAACGTCGTTTTCGACTGAGTCCTTTGATCGAGCTTGAGTCGGTATAGATCAGTTGAGCTGAGGACGAATCGGAGACGCTATCATAATTTCTAACAGACATCGAGGGCGCTAATAAACCAGACCTCTCGGCATGTGAGTTGGGGTGCCACGAAGGGTTTGCCAATTGTCCGGTTTCCGAAGAAGCAGGGTCGTTGATCTGCGCTCTCAACGAGGATGACGAGGCTTTGGGCGTACGGAAGTTCGCTGATAATCGCTGGCTCCAAAATTTTCGTAAACCAGTCGGGAACGTAGAAGCGTGAGGACTAACACTGTACCGGGCGCTATGAGTGCTTAGGTTGGGTGTTCCGGAAGGCTGACGAGGGTGATCGCCATCTAGACTCGACATTTCGGGACCTTCATCCGTATCATAACCGTCTTCAGGAGTAGGTGACAGGCTGCGACCATCCTCAAACTCGTCATCGGCCTCCCATTGGCTTTCTACATCTCCGCGATGGTCCCGACTAGCTTGGTAGCTGGTGCTGAGGCTTGACTGATTGAGACTACTCGAAAGGTTTTCGGCCAGATAGCTCTGGCTTCGCTGATAACCTCGGACCAAGTCGATGGAGCTGGCAAACACGCCCCTGGAGCTACTCTCGGGTGCATGCTGAGTCGGAGTGTGCTCGGGTGAAACTGGCTCGGGGATAGTTGGTGACTGCATCGACTACGGCTCAGAATTTAAATCAAATGCGTTGTAAATGTTTCAGCTATATTTTTAAGCGTGTCCCTTGTCTGTACTTCCAAAATCAATGGTGCTTTTCTAGTGATTTAACTAACTATGATGATCTCGGTTCTAGGGAATTCCCGTGCGTGATGATGAAAAATTAAGGAAACGTTCACGTGACCGCTAGTCGCCAACGAAGGCCTATGTGAGACTTTTTGAAGGATATGATAATAATGAAGCAAATGAAACGGCCGAATTGGTGATCACGCTGGAAACGCGATGAAAATTGATAAGATTGTGCCTGTGCGTATCCAAGAGAGCTCTGGTCCAAGTATCAGCTCTCCGTCCACTCGGGACCTGTTTTAGCTGGGACAACTGGTTTCGATAGGAACAATGTGCGCTCCTATCAAGGTCCTGGTGCGTTGATATTTGGGGTCGTCAAATGCTTTATCCGATCGAGCACCCTGCAGTTCAAGGCTTTATTAACATGAGTATTTTTAACTCCACTCAAATCAGACCAGAGACCGAACCATACAGGTATCTTCATCACATAAATGCCATTTGTACAAAAGTACAGCTTTGTGAGAAATGTCTCAGATTAAATCACTCAATCAATCTCCACCTCCGCTTGTCATCGGCATACCTCACAGGTGGGCACCGGCCTTAGGTTCGGAGTCTCTATAGGTAGAAACTTATGTTTCCGAGCGAATATCTAAAGGCGCAGCACTCCGACTTAAATCCTTCGCGGTCCAGAACAAGATGTCGAGTGAAGTTTTGACAAGTCATCGCTGGTTGCTCAGCTTTGGTCCAGAAAATGTTATCGTTCACTACGGTTAGTTCACTGCGTCGGAGACCCTAGGGGTAAGATTACAAAGTTCGCTCACTTGCATGTTCGTCTGACCTTCAATGAAAGCTTCCATAGGTCGCCGCTGACTCATCATGTTCACGACCACTACGGCAAACAGCAGATGCACATAAGCAACTCATCAAGGTCTCACAACGAAACCAGTGTAGACTGAATTCGATCACAATCGGCATGATAGGCATAAAAGCCGGATCAACACTTCGGCAAAGAGCCAAGACGGAGAAAGTTTATAGCTGGAATTGCCTTAATAATCAGATAAGGAGATAAGTACATCGAAATCGCAGAAAGAATGAAAGGTGAGAGCATGAACTTATATGGGCGTGTAAGAGACTGAAAGATCCAATCTACGGCCCAAGAGGGCATGTTTGAGGTTTTGTGAGGGCTGGGAACGCGCGAGAGGATAGCATGGCGTCAAAAGGGAAGATAAGAGAAAACTGAAACCAAACACAAATAATTGCAGATAGCTATTGCTGTAGTATGCTCCGGACAAACTTCTCATAATCAATGTTCCCATCACTATTGGTGAGGTGTTCGTGTTCCAAAGCCCAGCCGATCAAAGATGAAATAAAGACCAATCAACAAAGAAAGAAGGACGATCGATCAAAGAAACTACATCAACAACCGACGAAGCAGAAACGCGCGATTTGATCCATCATAAAGGGAAAAAAAAAACTTCCACGTACTTTCCAACTTGAACACCTTTCATTAGTTCATCCACTTCTTCGTCTGTCAATTTCTCCCCCAGACTCGTCAAAACGTAACGTAGCTCGCCCACACCAATGTATCCATTGCCTTCCTTGTCGAACACGCGGAAGCCTCGGATGAAATCCTCTGCCGTTCCGGCGGGTGAGAAGCCCCCAGGGCGGTTGAGGATAGCCTCAAACGTCCCGAAATCGACTGTGCAAACGCCCCAAAAGATCGCAATCAGAAGATGTAACTTGAGGATCGTTCGAGAGCGAAGGTAATGGACACCAACTGTCGCGTGGCGCGCTGGCCGCAAGATCGGCTACCTCTGCCTGTGTGGGATTCTGGCCGAGGGCGCGAAGCAGGTCTCCGAGATTTTCACGAGAGATATGACCAGTTCCCTTCTTGTCGAAGAGTGCAAAGGCTTCCTTGATTTCTATAAGATCAAACAAGTTCGTATAAGAAGAATGTCAGATTTTGTAATTCATGGTTGTGATTTCAACTGTTACAACAAATTATACGGGCGCTTCAAGGTGCTTCAAAAGCCCGGGATGTAATCAAGGTAAATGTACTGACCAGCGTCTGATGCAGGCTAGACAAACGAATCGGCGTTCAACGAAGAGGAAATTGGGAAAAACTGATGAGATGGATAAAATTTTGAGCAAGTAAAGATACGTTTAGACTGACCATGATCGAAAGTTCAACTGAGTAAGTTGATAGTGTGTTTATAGGTGAGATTACTCAATATCGGAAAGTGAGTTCCGAGAGATGAAGTGGTGCTTGAAGGGGATGAAAAACTCGAGATCGAGACCGGGACCGGGACCGAGTCTAAGCCCGCCTTTGGGGAGAGGTAGTGCAGCCTTACACAGACCTGTCACATTGACTTCACCCACGCGTTCGGAGACGTAATCCGCAGTTGGCCAACGCGAAAGTTTGTATCGTCGTATCAATAATTGCTTTAGAAATCAGCTTGCTGTACCAAAAAGGACGGGCCATATGAGATCCAATCTGAATGTGTCACCAATGTGAGGTCATAGAAGTTCCTATGATGTTTCATCAACTCCTGTGCCATCAGTGATGTACTTCTACTAGACATCTACTAGACAGGCAGCCAAAGTTTGAGGCACATGGAATTCCAAACACTACAGCAAGGGAAAGTTGTACAATTTTTTTGGGACCATGTAGCGTGGGTAGAGCAATCACTGCGATAAAACTGGAATAGGGTCACAATACTGGAGAGACAGTATAGACATATAGATTGGGATCTGTATGGCATATTAGGTAGACTGCACAAATCCAATGCAAACATAAATGGTAGACCGTAAGGCCTGAGGGACTTGATCAAAAACCTTGAGGCCCAAGAACATGATCAAAATCCCCCTGGGATGAGGTACTTGATCACCATCCCTAAGGACTAAGAGGTTTTATCCTTAGGTTTTGGTCCTTGGGGCCTGCATCCTTGGATATTGCCCTTGGGCACTTGGGGCCACCCTCAAACCTGTATCCTGACCCCAAGGAAATCCTATCCCAGTTAGAATCTGGCTCTATGTTTTGAATATTCTCGGAAAAAATGCCTGGAAGGGGTTTCTAAGGTTTGAAACACATTACCATGATGAAATGGTTTTGTGTCTGGTCAAGAATTCAGTTTGAAGTGTGAAATTGCACTAAAAATGTCACCTCAAGAATTCTCTCAATGATCTCAACTCAATCACTTTTTTCAAATCCAGCATAGGGTTACATTGAAATCTGGATTGAAAATTTTAGGAATTTCTTGAAACAAAATTTACAAAAAAAAGCACTTTTGAATATTCCAAAAAGATCAGAAATGAACAGTAAACCTTTGGAAACCATGTGATTTTGTTTAAAACTCTTTGGGATAACACCACATATGCACTGCAAGCTGTATATGCTTTAAAAAGCTCTACCCTGTCAGCACTAACCATGAAAGTTCCTTTGTTAGATATGTCTGACTCAACATTGGAACTTCTGAAACTGTGCAAATATGCTTTCATCTGGGGGAGGGGGGGGGGGGGGGAACTTGGATATGAGCAGATTTGTGTCAGCAGAGCACATCCAATGTTGAATCAGACATCTCCAACTAACACATCTTTGTTAGTGGTGCTGAGCACATGTAGTTTTCCCCAACTGTCAAGCAAGAAATCATGGTTTGTTCACAATTTTGATTGTCTGTAACACACTTTTTTTTTTTCAAACACTTTTTTTAAATCTTTGTCAAAAGCACATTTGTGAATTACTCACTGCCAGAATTATATACTTTCCACTAGGGGACAATGATTGTCTGGGGGGACAATCAATGATGATTTTTACCCACTTGGAGGAAAATCTGCATTGAGTGTCCCCTAGTGGACAGTATATAATGCTGGCAGTGACTTGGAACACAGTTATCTAGGTGAGTTTTGATCGAACAACAGGTAGTGAGCTTGGATCAGAGACTGGTCACAAAATTTGTCTCCTTTCAGATGATCACATTACAGAGAGGTGGAAGTAATAATAAAGTAAACTTGTGTGTGACGGGGTTCGACATCACGACGTGTGACCTCTCTTTTACTACCACCACCTTCTGCGTAATCTGAGTGTGTGTGTGGAAAAGGTATGGAGGGAGGACTTCACGAGCGACTTATTTCCAATGACTGAACATTGTACCGGAACGTAACTCTTACCCATTCTTATTATATAATTAACCTATGTAAGTTTTGATCAAACAATGGGTAGTGAGCTTGGATCAGAGGCTGGTGACAAAATTCTAGACAAGAGAAAAGGAAACATGGAATAATTGGGAAATTTGTGAGCATGTTTGGTTTTTGACAAGTGAAAATAAGAAAGAAAAGGAATGAGTTTGGATTACTGTCTCCTTTCAGATGAAGAAAGGCAACAGGTAAGAAGATCTCGACAATTTGAATGAAAGTCAAGTAGGGGGGCGGTCACAATAGTAGCATATTTGGGTTGGGGTGTGTGTAAAAGCATATTATGTGTCAATTGAATCTCGACAACATTTGCCTATTGCAAATATCATCAATGCTGATAATTATGCAGAAAGGATAAGAGTTCTCTAAAATTTCAGAGATGATTCAGACAAATATAAAAACACAAACTCCTCATTTTTTTTTTTTTTTTAATTGGGACTAGAATCAGGTCCGGGATCGGTAAAATAAATAAAAATAAAGAGTATACTACCGAGAAAAATCACAGTTATACATAGATTTACACTGGAATAATCAAATTAAGCTTTTGAATTGGATCAAACTCTTAAGAAGCTCATGATTTTTTTTTAAAAAAAAAAAGTACGAAAAAAAATTGTATCTGATCAGTGTCAGGAGGTGGCTACTGTCAGGCTACCTCCTGGCTGGAAAGTTTGGGAAGGAAGAGCCAAGGGCTTAGTCCTTCCAGGTAAAGCCTTTACTTGGCTGCCTTGATGTTAAGGGTAGCTCTTATCAAGCTACTTAACAGTGCAAGGTTGAGAGAGAAAGGGGGCTGGGAACCCCTTTCAAACAACTAGGGCTGGTAGTACTGAGGATCTCCCAAGTACTGACTACAGCTAGTTGACCTCAAGGATGAGGATTTGGAGGACTGGGTCTGGGAATTATGATATTACTT
>MU167257.1:186061-217745 GCA_015951145.1 Cronartium quercuum f. sp. fusiforme G11 | reverse complement strand
GGGGGGGGGGGGGGTTCATAACTGAGGCCAAGTCCAATTTTCGAGATGACTTGTTGATTGAGTTGAAGAATTTTGAAGTTCTTCAACAAAACTTTGAGATCCTACCAACATCCTTTCATTTGTTTTTTCAATTTCAGTAGATTCAGAATCAGGAAACGTTGTCGATGTTGAAGGTATAGGAAGATTATGATTCAAATAAATTGAATCAAAGCTAAACTCGGTATTTCCAACTTCTTCTTCATGTTGAACTACACCGTTATATTGTCCGATGAAATTCTCAAGGTCAGATTGATTAGAATTTGGAAGTTGAGAAAGTAGATCGAGTGACCCAATACCATCCATCACGTTTGAATCCGATTCGTTTGATTGATGAGGAAGGACCGTATTACCCCAAAAGTCGTTGTTCGACTCACTTGTTCCCACCTGCATTGACATAGAGGCCATGCTTAAAATTGAAGGGTCGATCGGAATGTTCGCTATCGCCTTGGAAGATGAAGGATCGCTTGTCGAAGGCCGATCGTTCTGCTGTAAAGGATTGTTTCCGAAAGCTTGAAACACGTCCTGTGAATAGCAGTCTGGAAACGTGGATGATTCCATCTGGTTGGGCAGCGATTCGAAGAGACTCGAGAAAACGGACAAGTCGATCATATTCGATCCTTCTGCCGACGTGGAGGTCACCGGTAGACTTTCCGCTATCGGTTCGTCTGTGGGACCTGGAGCACAAGTTTGCGAAGTTTCTTCACTGACAACACAAACTTTGGAAGCCTGCTTCAAGGACCGGGATTTAGGAGGAGGCTTGCTACCATCCGATAATTGTTTGTTGACAGCTGGTCTCCTGACTCTCGCTGGTTTCTTTGTAGCAACTTTGGCTCGACTCGTGTTCGAATTGCTTACGTGACCTTCAGTTACTGACTCTAGCACAGGCGAGATCAATCCGCGGGGATTGGGACGAGGTGAAGTTGTCAGAGTAGATTCAGCACCTTCGGAAATCGCGATCGAGCCAGTAGTAGCCGGCGCGCGAAACTCGGGTCGGCTGGCTTCCCGAGAAGGATCCCGCGGACGTGGAGAGGCGTCGATTATGGATTTCTCGAGCTCAGAAATTCCAGCAAGCTCAACGAGTTTGTCCTTGTCGAGTCGCTCACCACGCGCATCGATAATAACCTTGGCCAGTGCTGCCGCCCGGGCCTTCTCCCTCTCCACTCGCTGCTCAGGCGTCTCTCCCGGAAGCTGTCCAGTTCGCTTTCGACGAACGATCGCTTTACGTTTGTGGTTCGGTGGATTCTTAAGGTCTGGATTCTTGGCTCGTGCGGCCGCCCTAAGTTCACTCGAGGCCTCCTGCCATGTCCTCATATCATCCTCACTCAACCCAGCCCATAGTCCCGAGACGACTCGAGAGATCTGCCTATTATCCTTCTCTACCCCTGGCGGCAGTAACTTATTCGCAATCACATGTGAACGGAACATGATGAATGAGTTCGGTGTCCTCTTAACGTATCCTGCCGGGACCTTTCGGCCATGGGATATCTTTCCGTTGATGGTTGGCGGTGGCTTCACTAGCTCCACTTGAGGGTCGCCGTCATCTGCTGCGGGATTACTTGCTTCAGCCTTCTTCTTAGATGTCCTGGCTTTGCGCTTGCGGGTAGACTGAGTTGGTGCCTCTGAAGGTGTAAGCTCCACGGGTCCGTTATCTGTCGGTACTCCATTTGAATTTGTCGGGTGACCGTTGCCCGACGGGCCTTCACCCAACGAGTGACTCGATTCAGGTAGCTCGAAGTTCGCAGGTGAATCCATCTCCAGCGCTTGGAACTCTTCCATCGAGCTTGGGGCCGGGATGGAGAATGTGCCACGGGCAGGCATCGTAAATCCTCCAGGCTCGGACGCAGACTGGGTGAACTTTGGAGCAGCGAATATTGGGTCAATGTCGGGGATCGCTCTTGAAGGAGGCGCCGATGGACCCAGCGCATGGCAAAGCTGATCGAACAGGGCCGGTGATAGATGCGCGGTATTCGATGAGATTCCCGAAGTGCTGGTAGACGTGGGAACGTATGAAGGTGTGTTTTTAAGATGGTCGGCGCGCGTAAGAGTCGACAGTGAGGTATCTGAGGATAGGATCAAGTCATGTTAAGCTTACGAGATTGAAAGACGTGCAAAAATATGGATTTTCTATACCTATCCGTGGATAAAGATCGGCCCGCTTGGCAGACTTTTCTAAACGTTCATCAATCAGTGCTCCCGAGTCTTTTGAGGATCTGGCCGTGGACCCCAGTTGGCCGTCCGACAGATTCTCGGTAGGAACAACTTCCGTTTCAAAACTGCTCGGAGCACGTAAATAATGCTCTGGCAGCACTGAAGCAGACCGGGGCTGGTGAACCAAACGCACAAGATGGATAAATAAATTTGGAACACTTTGCGGACAGATTCAGGGTCTTACAGGGACGCTGGCGGACAGTGAACGTTGGTGAAGTCCAGTACTCGGGCGCTAAAAGATAAGCACACTCAGGCTGAGAGTAAATAAAATTGATAGAGAGTGATCATAGTCAAAACTCACTTGGTCATTCACCGTGCTCAGACCTTGACTTGATGTCCTATTTAACGGCAATGGCAATGTGCTCTGAGGATATAAACACGACAAAAATAAGACTCCGGTATTTTCTCTTGTGGGAAAACAAGCGTTCTGGGCTATACCTGGATGATAGCTTGCGAGGATTCTGGGATGCCCACGAGAGTGGCTAGCCGGCGGACAGCGAATGGCAATTGCACCTGTGATAGGAATAGTACATAAGTATTGAAACTTGCTGTATATTTGGTATCAATCAATGCCTCTCACAGTATTTTGACCGGTCGTAGGCTCCACAACGTTGGGACAACCGATTGACAATTCTCGCGCCGGAATAGATAACCTCGTAGTAGATTGACTCAGATTGGTATGTCTGGAAGTTGACGGTGATAGAGCTTGAAGGCCGACACCGGTCATCTGAACGTCGCTCGTATCACGTTTTTGACCGACAAATTGGTCCCCAGTGGGTCGATCTGTTCGTTGACGTTTAGACTCGGTAGGCGTAGGATCTTCGTCGGATTCTGCGTCCGAAAATTGGCCGGCAACAAAGGTGGAATTGGTTTCTTGAGATGGGAATGGACTAGTTGAAAATGAGGCTTCAGTCGACTGCCGGTTCCCAAAAGCATGAGGTCTCGAAAGCGACCTGATTAACCTTGGCTCGGGTAAAATGGGGCGATGCTGAAAGTTTGAAACAGTGGCCGGCGATATTCGCGATGATGAAGAATCTTGAAATGTATTCGGATACCTCGGGTTACGTTGAGACAAGGGTCCGGAAGTTTGCCTTTGAGACCAAGGGAGAGGATTATTGGTTGGTCGCATCCTTGACTTTGAGTATCACCGAAGGCTGGCTTCCAACGTGAAAATGACAAGTGATGGGTAAGGCTGAAATTATGGCCTGTTGCAGTCATCGTGTTAGTCAGCCGAGAAATGGAGTGAAGATTCGTTTCCTCAAAAGAACACGCCACGTGATACAACCAGAAAAATCAGGTGGGATTAAGTGCAGAGGGACATAAAAGCCAGGCTTTTAATGGATCCATACGCTTGGAAAGTGAACCAGACATCTGTCGTTTACGGACAAGCCTAGACAAGCATTGTCTCAGGTTCAAACGTGTACATGCTGAGGGCGAAATTCACCCGGGTAACGGCAGATCATGACTTGCGAGATCCGTCGCTTTGCCGTTACACTCGCCCGCCGTGAACAAAGGAGTTGAATGACCCTCATTTCCAAAAAAAAGTCCCAAAGCGGTCTTCAAGTAAGGGCGATACCAAAGCAATATCCTTGGTGGCAAGAAACATCGGACGCCGGTTGTGCTTTTCACAGACTCCGCCTGCCGTAAATCGTCATCCGCTTCTAGCAATAACACTGCAGTAGCTCAATAACGAAGTACGAGTATACCTCCGATAAGACGGATGCAAAATATTATGCATATCTTATTGGGGTGAGAGGCAGTGCAATATCATGGAACGGAATTCAAGCCACAACATCAAGCGTGGCGATGCAGTATGAGGATGAAAAGGTAGAAGAAGCATATGATGCAAGACAGATTACGTCGGATGAAGATGTGGTGACGGATCAAATAAAAGGAATAAAAGCTGTGAAGGAAAGTAACATACAATGACAAATAATATCGAAGGTTACAACTCCTGAACGTCACAACGAATGCAGCTGGGTAACAATCAAAGGATGAGACCCACGAAGAAAAGCAGATCAAAATTGAGAAATTTGTAGACACACCGAGGACGATGGATGCACTCGAATTCTGGACGATGACTAAAACAGCCTAAGCAGTTGGATCGAACGATTCAAGTGATGACGCGTCGGTGATTGATGAGGTGATTCGTCTGTTTACAATCAGTCGGTCGTTTGCTCAGGAGACTGAACGACGAAGAATGGTGGGCCGAGATGCTGCTAACTTAGGAACGAAGGTTGGACAGGACAAACAAACAACTTGGGGAGTACTTGGGCAGGGTATCAGTGACAAAAATTAGACACTAGACCGATCGGCACAAAGTAGTTTCAGAGCCCAAAGCTGACTCTAGTCTCCTTGTGAATGGTTATGTTGTACTGTTCAAGTAGGGTCCTAAGTGTCAATCAGCAAGCTATCGGAGTAGAAAACGTCCCAGGAAATCCAATCATTTGCAAGAGACGGAACGATTACGCGAGCGGAGTGTGGCATCCTATGGCAGCATGCTGGAATAAAAGATGAAAGGGACGAACGGCTGAGACTGAGCAATACCAAGTTTTGGTTTGCCTGTATCCAATCCCTGGGGTAGACTCTGATAGGCTGTCAGATAGGTCAGCGTGGGGTTGCTTGAGAGGAAAAGGAGGTGGATTTGCGATTCTAAACCGGGGGGCTGCGGAGGATAGGTCGAAAGCAGCAGCCCAAGAAGAAAGTAGAGAGCAAAGGTAGTTGGATATCGAGCCACAGTTTGTTCCTTTTGAGAAAGCATGCCCTGGGATGACCCTAAGTTCAGGAAAGCAAAGGAGTGAATGACTGAGTGCGTTTGGAGGGTATACTTAGTTTAAACCAAGTTTTGTCTGATTGATTCCTTTTGGAAGCTACAAAATCAAATAAGTAAAAATAAAAAGTTGAAGGATGGGATGGGATACCAAACTCAAATAAAATTGAAAATAGACAATGAACAGAATTGTGAGGTCAGACAGCTGACAGGCGGAGGATTGAGTGAAAAACAGTTTAAATGAAATTCCCTCTTCGGATGGGATTTCACGCTGCGTACTAGAATAACAGAGTCCATCGAAACAAAACCATTCATCCATCCCTCCATCCATCCATCCATCCAAGCCCTTTCAAATTGGATTAGACTCAAAGAAAAAAACTTACTTGTATGGATTCATCAGCCCGAGTTTTGCCCGCTTGTACTTACTTACCCTGAACGTAGCAGGACCATTTTAAGCTAGAAACCAAGGTCAATTTCTCGCCTATGCCGTAAATCCCCTCCGTCTTGTGCTCAGTTACGATGAAGCTCATACTTTTGTCGGGCATCTGATCAACGAGCTTGAGCTACACAGTTCCTATATCGCCATTCTAAATCAAAAGTTAGTATATATATATATATATAGAAATAGATAATGAAAGTATCAAATATAAGTATATATATAAAAGTCGTGATCAAAGAGCCACAATCACCCTCTTAACTCCAATCCAACCGAGGGGTAGAGATTGCGATGGGCACCGAACCACCTCGGCGTACGAGTTACGCTACATATGTACTTCAATCCTAACTAAAAGTGTTTCTCGGTCGAGGACTCCAAGGCATTCAAGGGCAAAATATATTAGGGTAGCACAAGATGGCTGCTTCATCAACGTGTGAGCGAGCAACCTGGATTTTGCTCTTCAAAGCTACGCTACATCCTGACTTGCCAATTTTTTCTTCTAAATGGTGATATTGTTTTCAATTAGGGAGGAAAGACGGTGGAAATGAGTACAGAGAGTGGGTTATTGTAATCCCAGCACCTTGGAGCAGCTCAAAGTGCCTGCGAATCCAAATAAGTATGTAAGTGTCTGAGAACAGGGGATTCTATGCCTGATATATGTATGGGTGGGTGAGTTATTGAGGTTCTGTTCTCAACTCTTGCCCTGAATAGTGTGCTAACCTGATATATGTATGGGTGGGTGAGTTATTGAGGTTCTGTTCTCAACTCTTGCCCTGAATAGTGTGCTAACCTAAATATAGGTTGGGTACGTGAGAAAATGGACAATAGTGAGTGAGATACACTCTTGATCTGTGAGGTTGAGAGAAAAACTTTGCACACAAACAAAAAACAATAGTTCATATTTGGAAAATACATTTGGTCAGACTTCTTGGATTGAGATAGAGAGAAAAAGGTGAAAGTAGGGAAATGGGGGGTTTACTCACGGTCTCTTTTCGCAGATGGGGAAAAGAGACCTTGAGTGAGGTTTGTCGTGGAAGGGATATATGTAGCCTTGTTTTGTTTACAAGGATATAAATCTATATGCTTTTAATTATGTGTGTGTGTCGATGGGACTGGTACACCAACAAAGTACTTTCCATAAGATACCTTTGTGAGACAAATGGCTTGGTGGTGTTGAGCCAGCTTAAGCCTATGAGCCAATGAACAATCCGAATCGAGAGTCAAGGTATCCAGACAATAACGAGCACGATGAGAACTAGGTCAGATGCTTGGAAATAGTTCCACATCTCAACACTTGAGGTCATTTCAATAATGGCAACCTTGAAGGGCGCAAAATCAAGCAGTCTCAGCTTGTTGCCCTCCATGTGAATACAACACAACATGACCATGCGCACAAGCTGAGAAGGTTCCAATTCATATCTTTGTATCATCTCAGCAGTGTTTGGAGATTTTGTGTCACGTGCCTAGCTTCTGACAAATTTTAATACAAGCACTGGGCAGAAACTTGGTTGTTTCGAGGCCGAAAGTATAAACAATACTACTTTGAAGAGGAGACCTTCTGCATCGAGATGCATATTGAGAACTGTAATCCAACAAAAATGACGCAGATCAAGGTGATACGTTAATAGAAGACTAGATATGAATGTTCAGAAGGAAAAAAAGTTCCAGTCACCAACCCAAATTGTTGCTAACACATTGAATTCAGTGTCAACTTTCAAGTGCAAGTGGAAGTGGATAACAGAGATATAAAACTTTTTATTTTCAAATTTTTCAGACCTCTTTACTTCGTACCGCATCCAACATTACTGTCAATTCATCCGCCGTAAGTTGTTCACTGATGGTTTGCCAAACTTCGGGTGTCAGACCTTCTTTAGCGTCAGGATCGGCTTCTGGTAAATCATCTATCGAAAAAGTTCGCTTTGAAGAATCTTTATCCTCTATCTCAGTAGATGCACCATCACCTGTGATAGCATATTGGCCTGTCTCTTTCTTTTGCGCACCCGCACGATATCGACTTGAGGCCTGCCAATATTTTCCCAATTCCTCATCTAAACGATCACGTTCCTCACTCGTCATAGATTCATCTTCATCTGACCCTTTAACATCTCGCAATCCTTGGGATTTTTTTAGTCCCGCCCTAAATTTGGCATCTTGGAGAAGCGTACGAAGTTGATCAATCGAATTTCCTTCAGATTTGAGTTTTTCACCTGGGGAAGTCGTAGTCTCTTGATTTGAAGTGACCGCTGCCGCTGAGGTTTTGAATGCGTCAGCCTTTTGTGGAGCGTTGATGTGAGGTACAAATGGAAGTCGACCAGGACCATGGGAAGTCATGTGACCAAGACCGGAGAGGAGTTTTTGGCCCTCACGTTGGAAGTGAGATAGAATAGAAGTCGATTCCGGGTGGGGCATCATGACTTGAGTGTAATAAAATAAAGGGAAGAGGAGAGCAGTGAGAATGAAGATGAGCGCGATGAAGATAGTGGGTGCGATGGTGGGCTTGTGTCGATTGAGAGATGTATGGCTAGGTGTGTCGGGAGATGGAGGTCGAG
Organism: Cronartium quercuum f. sp. fusiforme G11; assembly: GCA_015951145.1. NCBI lineage: Eukaryota > Fungi > Basidiomycota > Pucciniomycetes > Pucciniales > Coleosporiaceae > Cronartium > Cronartium quercuum. The sequence goes on along the minus strand of MU167257.1, from coordinate 209,743 downwards.
GATTATTGAGCGTCCGTGGTAGTTCAGGAAGGCGTCGTTTGCGAAGGTCTGATGGCATTGTAGAAGAGAAATGTTGTGAGTTGGATGAGATTGGAATGTTGGTGAGTGGGCGTGGAACTTGGAAGGAGAGCACCCAAGATATTAACCGGTGCACGGGGAAACCGACCCGGTCGGATTAAAAGCTCGGACCAAAATACCCGACACTTCAAAGCTCAACACATTTCAGACTTGACTTGATGCTGAAAAGAATCATAGAAAAAGTTCATTTTCATGGTTCTCATCTCAATTATACAACTGTATACTGCACAAGATACACAAGGATGGGAGCCCCAAAACAAGAATGTTGTTATAGGTAAACCTACCCTATAAGTGCAAATTTCAACAGAAAGGTGAAGAACATATTGGCCAGTTCAACCAAACACAAAATGATATCCTGCATGGCTTCAGACTGTAGGATGCTGGAAGGAAAAAGAAAGATGTCGTCAAGAGCCCCCAGGTCTTTTCCAAGAATCTATTTGTCTTTATCAATGAAGTGAGTCCCTTGCTAGTGCTACATTATGTGACAACTCAAGCAAGCAAAGAGCTGTTTAAAATCTGAATCCTTCGTGTTCAATTTTTAGCAGAGCTAAGCAGAGGCAGCAAAAGGAAAAAATGTCATCAATCATTATCCTCCAACATTTTCAAAAAATTACAGGACTATCATTCGCTTCTCAGGACCGTAAGGGGAAGGGACCGAGCTGTTGCCTTCTCAGTCCTTGGAAGGAGGTCTGGAGCTCTCTTCTTCTACAGTACAAAGGGAAGTTATTGAGCCTAATCTCTGTCAATGACTATAGAGGAGAAAAGTTGTGCTTGATTCTCTTACAAACATGCTTCTGAGGGGGAGGAAGTCTTGAGTTTGGTTTCTCTCTTTCAGGACTGTTAAGGGATGGAAGGAAGCCCTTACCTCATCCAGAGTCCTTGAAAGGAGCCTGGAGTCAGTCGCCTCTTTCCCTCTAAATTCAGAAAGAGATGTTGAGCTTCTTCTTCCCATCCCTGTAGAGGGTGAGAGACCAGGTCGAATTCCTCCCTCCATAGTCCCGTCCGAGAGAAGAGTGAGCCTTGAACTCACTTTCTCCCTCAGGATTTTACATATGTAGAGGGAAAGTCCTCGAGTCTGCTTGATCCCGTCCTTTTGCTACCAACCCTACTATAGTTCATCTGAGAGCAACTCAAACAGCTTTTTTCAGTTGGACATTGATCTCAGCCTCACCTGTGTTTCAAAGCCTTGAGATCTAATTTGGGTGAGGATACGGTGCTCACGTTTTAGGAATACAGTGGTCAAGGCCAAGTAAATTTGGAGTGTTGGGACGTGTTGATGGGCCACTACGTGAGTGCAAGCTCAACCTGACAATATGTCACACAAACTCAGAGGCAAGTGTTCACTTGCAGGACCCAAAGCTGAGATTAACACTTGCCAGCCCCACTACCTTGCCGTCACCACCACACTAGGGGTAAGCACCTTGAGACCTCAAATTCCATTTTGAAAGGAGATCCACAATCATAACAGAGCATCTGCGGTACCAACCGCATGCTGGTGTTTGGGAACTTGAACACTGAGTGTCATGTACATAAATTGTCAATGCAGATTCAATTTCATCACACAACAGCTTCAAATGAGTTTTTCAATGGTATCTATACCTCAAGATTATGTTTTTACTCCTGAGCAACACAAACCGAGAATAATGAAATGAAACATAAAAATAAAATAAGAGTGCCTTGATTTTTGAATATTTGAAAGCAAGCCGTCATAATAATAATGTCCCTGCTTGTTAATCTTTTAACCTACTTCTGATAAAGCTGATTTAAAATATATCATAACCACACACATACAACGTCCTGATTTGAATTCTACCACTAACACATCACAAGCCTTGTTAGCTTGGCGAACCTGATCCTTACCAACTTTACCAACCAGATGTTGTGGTTAGCTGTGAGGTACGCTCAAGCTTCAATTGGAGACTTGATGGGCAGGACCAGAGCTATCATTTCTAGCAGGAAAGGTTACGTACCAACTTTAGCCTTGGACAAACAAATAAAAGTTAATTTTGGCTCCGGGTCTTCGACTAAGAATGGACAGAAACTTTGAAGTCAGCCTACATAATTCCGGATGCAGAAAAAAAAAAAAAAAAAGTCCAGAAGCTAGGACTATGTACCTTATGGGAATGATGGGAATGAATAGAAGAAGCCCTTTGACGACAAGACTTGGCAATTAAACTTTCAATGCCCTTCAACAAGTTTTGATCAAGCTTGTAATCCGGTGCTGGTTCCTTCTTGTATTCTCTACTAACCCAAGCTGGGGTCAACTTGACGTCTTTTGCGCCTCCTTTGACCTTCTCTTTAGGAATCATCACTATCACGCCCTCGTTGGCGGCCCAATGAGTATACTTGCGAAATGAAGTATTGGGCGGCAGAAGCTCTGAGACGCAGCCTGAGTCTGCAAATCTACTTGCGTATTCCACCTCAAGTCGGTTCCTATCGGCAATGGGCGTACGCTCGTTATAAGTCCAGAGCCGAAGGCCTCGGATCAATGGACTGTGAGTGAGCGATGTGAAGAAATTAAGCAAGCGCATGAACAAAGGAAACAAAAGGGCTACTTACCGATAAAACAAACCGCGAGGCGTAAAGTCTTTGTTGAGACGGACACGCATCAAACCTTGATCTCGAGTGACCTCGAGGAAATGCATCTGACTCGACAGCAATAAGATCTCCTCGAATGGTTTCGGGCGATGATAGGCCAGCATATCGGCGAGCCTACCCTTTCCCCCGATATCGATAAACCGGGCAAGCTCGTTGGAGAGTAGCGTACCCCAATTTCCATGCTCCCATACGCCTTGTTTCTCAATCCAAAGTCCAACTCGGCAAAAAGCTTCGACTATGTACTGATTCCAAAATTGGGTAACAATCTTCTTCATCACGCTGATAATGTAACCATCGAGCGGGAATGGATCGCGGTCATCTGCCATCGGTGGCACTGGCACCTGTTTAACACGTAAATTGTGAGCATTCTCGTTCGAGGGTGATGCGGTTGCGGGTGCGTCTAGCTGGTCACCCTTAGGCCACATCACGCACTGCGCCAGTCTATCTTTATGAACAAATTGAAGAGACGGTTTGGATTTTCGAAACGGTTTGGGAGCTCGTAACTCAGTTTCATCACCAATAAAACCCTCCGATCGTAAACGTGAGCTAGAAGCTTTAACGTCTCTGATAGCTTCAAGCAATTGTGGAATATTAATATCGGCTTGGCACAAAGTTGGTGGTGGTGGTGGAATGCAGCTCTCAAGAAATGCGTCCACATTATCCACATGATCAATTGACTTCATAACCTCATCCTTGATCTGGTCTTCTGTATACTTGGCGTTACTCACAAGTCGGGTGTGATCAATCAATTCATCAGTTGAAATGGTCTTGCGTCTCTTGCTGTCTAAAACAAGTAGCTCATCTGCATCACTAGGTCGTTTCTTATTGAAATCAGTTTGCGCCATCTCTTCAATAATCGGTAAGCCATCTAAATTAGGATCTAAACTATCCTCAGAATTTTTTTCTACTTGCTGCGTTGACGGAAGTACAGCTTGATAATGAGGTGAGCTATGAGTAGGCGGGTCAGCTTTCATATGAGTCAATTTATCGTCTTCCATGATGGGTGTACCATCCAAGCTTTCATCATCCGAGTAAGAGTCATATTCGTTGAGAGATTCTTTCGGGCCAACTACATCGCACGCAATTGAGTCGCGCGAGGGCTCCGATGGTGATCGCACGTGTGGCTGTTGATCGCGCGGTTGTTTAACATTGATGGGCGATTGGGGTGACGGTGCCGCATGCCAAGATCGAGGTTCAGAGGGAGAGTCATTTAACGATGCTTGACCAAAGGACCCTGTGAGGTCAGGTGTAAAGGGGCTTGTTGGAGTCTCCTCAGAGGAACCCAACACTGATCGAGCCTGGGTATTGGTAGTCAGGGAGGCGCTGGCTACCTGTGAACCAGCTTGAGGTGCATCATGCGAGCGCCCTGTTTGATCGGCTTCGGAGGCTGTGGGTGCATTTTCAGCTGGATCTGGTGCACTAGAGCCACATGGAATAGAACGATGAAGTGCTCTCCGAAGTCGATAGAATGCAGGCCCTAAAGGCCAGTCTGGTAGCGGATCGAGCGCAAAGATGAAAGCAAACGCCTACCGATCAGAACCTGAAACTGTTGCCGTGCTGACGGGTGACTTGGGAAAGACTACGCAAGACATGAAATTGGTTAGAGACTCACATGGGGTAGACATCAAAGTGTCCAAGTCTGGTAGTTTTGAACGTGACTGGTTTAGATGAGACGGGTCTTGAGAGTCTCGTGCCTCAGATAGTGGTGAAGCCATGGTACGTACTGTGGGGAGAGGGGCAAGGGGAAGCACCTGGGTCTGTGGGTTTTCAATGGAGAAGCTTGAGACCAATTGACAGTCGGACAGGAACGGTTGAGGGAGGAAGCGAAGGTGGTGATGATGAGTTGTGACCAAGAGCAGTGAGACTTGGTTTGATTGGTGGGGGATATCAATGTATACAAAGACCCATAGTCAGACCCTTATCATTAAGTCCATTCTCAGCCCGAGCTATGATCGAACAAAGGACCTTCTCGTCTGATGGTCGGGCACCGGGCCAAAGTTCGAATCTCTCAAAAACATTTCGCCCTTCTCGATCACGCCCCACATCTGTTTAAGCAGTTTAATCTCCAAAATTGACTAGCACCTGAGATTTTACACAGCTTTGAGAGTTTTGAGGCCTTCCTAGGGTTTACTTCAAAGTTACCTTGCAAGGTACCTATTTGAACGGCCAGGCGGGTCAAGGGAAGGTAGCCTTGGACCCACAGGGCTACTTTGGAAGGACTGATGAGAAGGCTCCTATTCGTGCCCATCAAAACCGGCTTCCAGAAGTCATCGGAGCTGCTTTAATGATAATATCTGACAAACAGCGCCATAAATTGAATTGACAACGGGAGGGGTTCTGGCATAAAGTGGTCACCAACTCATCGCGATGGGAGAAACCAACTTTCTTGCTTTGACCTGTGCCATGAAAGCAATCCAGCCTCAAAAGTTATCTGTTGATTAACGGGGCGGCATAATCTTTATGCAAAACAAATGCTTTGAAGGTCGGGGGCTTCTAGAAGGGAAAGTTTCAAGTGAGCAGATCCCTAAGATAGAAAGGGACTGGCCGAGGGGAGGATTCTGAAAGACCAGAAATAGAAACTCCAACCTCACATCTAGGGATATCAAATGTCTATGTAAAAAAAAAAAAATCCATCCACTGTCCAAAACAATCAAAACAAAGCACGGATTGACATCTGACTTTTCGTTTTCAGTCATTTGGAACGTGCGTGGAATGTCTGCCAAACTGATGATAAGCTCTTGCATACTGTTCTTGAAGAACAGAAGATTGATCCCTTCAGCGGAACACATTGAAAAGAACACTGAACGGACAAAGTTGGCGGGAGCCCACCGTCTGAGGCCAACGTTGGCTCTTAACTCTGCGGGAAGGTTGAGTGTACTATAGACTAAAGGGTTAGAGCTGCTCGAAGGCTGTTGACATAGGGTCAGTGCTAAACAGCACGCGGTTCGAGAGCGATCTAGAGTAGACAGTACCTGCTCGGTGGCAAAGGTACGAGATAAGACGAGAAAAATAAAGCGTAGTAATTAGAAGAGGAAGACATCAAGCTTGGCACACAAGCTTGGGAATTTATACTTATCAGGCATGTAGAATGTCCTCGAGAACCGCACACTGTCACGACTAACGAATATAGAGCAGTCCGGCCTGGTTTAGTTCAGAAATATTGTTCCTATTCTTACTCATCTTGTGAAGATATATATATGTACCAATCCGTATCAAACTGAAATCTCTTTTCCATCGAACTCTTTTGTTTCTTCTATCTCACTATTTTATTAGGTCTTCCCTCAAGTAAAAGAAACACGGAAGTTTTCGTAAACATCTTCCAAGATCTTCGTAGATTTTTGTGAGAATACATCCCCAGTCACTACACACACAGTCTGCTGCCACATTCAGGCAAGGCATGGAATGAAATAGAATGAAAGAGAAAAGAACAAAACGAAAAGGGAAACCCATCAATCCATCCAGACCAGCGTTGGTGAAACTCTTGATGTGCCTTGTGGTTTGTCAAATGGTCAAAGCTCCCCTTTACGCCAAAAGGGGACAAGTCGTCAAGAGTAAGTGTCTGGTCAAGTGAGCTAGGTTGCCCCTTATACCGAAAGGGATCGAGAAGTTAACAGGAAACGTGTTGGCCAGTGTAGTGTACCTTGTCCTTATGCCGAAAAGAGACAAGTGGTAGAAGGAGGAAGTGTTGGGTGGTGTAGTGTACCTAGTCCATATTCTAAGATGTACATAGGTCATCAGAGACCATCTCATAAAAGCCTTCCGGGTTTCGGGTGTTGTGTCGGCATAAAGTACAGTCTTAGAGGATTAGATATCGCGCAATAAAAAAGTGAGAGCCACCTACAAATCCCAACTGAACACAGCATTCATTTTACCATTTCTCATCTCCTCGTCAATCGGATTAGATTTACCGAACAGCTAAACCTCACAATCCACGCTACATCAGTTAAAAAAGATATCTTGAAAACATGATTTGAAGATACTCACGTCCGCAGTCAGCTTCACTTCGAAACACGCTATTTTCGGCGTAGAGTTTGGGAATTCGTAGTTGTCAAGCAACAGACCATACTGGAAGGTACCGGGATCGTTTTGGCATTTAAAATATCCATCTCAAGCGAGGTGAGAACCGATAATTAGGAATGACGCAATGCCCCGAGGAATTTTTTCCCGCGGTTTACAGACCTGCTTTGGTTGCACCGTTTGATCCAGCTGGATTCCCTGTCCGATATTGTCCAAAGTTGTATTTGTTGCTCAGCCAACTGACCAGGCTGCCTGTTATCTGGGATTTTCAATAGCACCTCGGGTCTAGCTTGACCTTTTATTTGCGCGCCACAGCTGGTGCCAATGATTTTTTTTGGTTTTTAGCTTGGTTTGCAGAGTTTGAGGATTTCCTCAGGTTGGATGGATTCTGAAAGCTCCCATGTTCAGGCTCAGAGGACCACCTCATTGGCATGGATAGCATGACTAAAACTGAATTGTAACTGACCTACTAAGGAAAAGTTTTTCTCAGGGCATCACCTCATCCCTTATGTCCTATCACCACTGGGGCTAGGTAGAATTTCATATTGTTTAATGATTTATGGCTTACATCTTCTTCTCACAATTGACTGTGTTGGCACTTGGAAAGGCCCCACAGCACATTGTTTAGTGTCCATTTCTACCTTTAGAAGGCGCTACCGTGATACGTATGCATTCAACCACCCAGCATTCTTTGCAGCTGCATTTTTGCATGAATCTGTGCTAGTCCAAAGACACACTCCTGAGGTAGTGCTAGTATTGTACGAGTCTATACCAACCAACACTTTTTGAATGGAGTAAATCGAAGTGAGTACGGATAGGTCCCACAATGGGCATGCCATCAACTTCCAAATGCTCTAACATAATGGGACAAGACTACATTTATTTTGTGACAACCTTACTGCCAACCTTATTAGGTCTGAGGCTGGCATCCAAACCTTACTTGGATGCCAACCTTCACCCTGTCGGTATCAAGGTGACTTGTCGACGAGAGCAGACGAAGAACTTTTTTAGTTCTCTGATCGTTCTCTTTTTTCACCTAGAGCCAGCACATGAGCCTTCCCTTTATGCAAAGTAACTTCCTTTTTTGCTCAATGCACCATGCGCTGAAAGGTGTGTACTGTATGCCTGTGTATCCAATCGTACTGACGTTCATGAGCTGACATCATGATGAACATGGATCAGTGACTTGTATTGAATGGACATGAGTAAAAAGGGTGGGCTTGAGCCCTTGGGCCACCACCCCCCAGACACTAAGGCACTAGATTTGAGAGGGATTCTGAGGTGATTTCAAACATGATACCGTGTGCTCTCGTCGACGAGTCACCTTCATATGGACAGGGTGCTTCAAGCTAATCCGGGTCCAGGTTGACTTGGATGGGCCATGTGGGCCCTTATACAAAAAAGACAAAGAAGAAGGGACCAGTGCTCATATGTCAAGCAAAAACTGAAAAGTCTGTCAAAGACTTTGCAGGTGCAGGCCCAGGTTGTCTATAAAAGATCTTCTTGGGGAAGGTGAAATCTGGAGCTCACCAACATATTATTAGATTGCCTAGTTATGAATTATTTGTTCAACACTTGCGCAGTGTTCTGATCTCTAAGTAGTGCGCAGGTCAATTACTGCAAGCATGATACCCTGTCAGAGAACCTGTGACCCACTCCCGATCCGAGTTTCCTTGTGGCCTCGTATCACGACCAGGGCTTTACCCGAACCTTCGGGGTCTCGAGAATCAATTCGATAAGATTTTAAATATAATTCCTCCACAGTATATATTTACAATCAACGATGTCACGATTTATCGAGTCTCATGAGGATCTTCGATATTTTGTTGATCGATTTGATAATTTTTTATTTGATTGTGATGGTGTAATTTGGCATGGTGATGAACTAATTCCAGGTGTGAAAGAAGTCTTGGTATATCTTCGATCTATCAAAAAACGATTAATCTTTGTCACTAATAATGCAACCAAGAGCCGAGAGAGTTTTAAGTCAAAGTTCGATAGGTTAGGTATTCAAGCTGACTTGGTAAGCTAACATACCATCCTGTACATATTGGTTCATAGCCCACTCACTTTGCTGATTGAGATGGTCTGAATGTATCACAGGATGAAATCTTCGGATCGGCTTATGCCACCGCTCTTTACCTCAAGCGTATTCTCAAATTTCCAGAAAACAGGAAGGTCTACGTTATCGGTGAGAAGGGTGTCGAAGATGAGTTGGCGAGTGAGAATGTTCGATTTTGTGGTGGTACTGTACGAAGGTTGTCTTTTTTCAATCTCCTATCATCACAATTTCGAGGCGGAAACTTGAGGAAGGCTGAAAATATACTGGGTCCTTCCGAATTTAACAGGATCCAGCTGATAATGAGTTTCTTGAACTCATGGATTTCTCATCGATCACCACCGATAAGGAAGTAGGTGCTGTACTTTGTGGGTTCGATATGCACATCAAGTTAGTAAATCACCTCGATCGTTTGTATCGATTCCTCATCGATCTCGCTTCCTAAAGGCTTTTTATCTTCATCTGCTAACTTGTGTTTTCGGTGTCCATTTGTAGTTACAAAAAGCTAGCTAAAGCTCATCGATACCTGATCGAGAACGAAGACTGTCACTTCATCCTCACCAATGATGACTCGGTCAGTTTATTTCGACAAATAATCAAGTTCTTGGAAAGCCGTATAATCTGACTGACTCTATTACCGATCTCAACTCTGCTTCAACTCATGGGAACCCCACCAGACATTTCCAACAGATGGTTCAATATTTCCAGGATCGGGGGCGATCTCAGCTCCTTTACGTTATGCCCTTGTAGGCAAAAAGACACCGATAGTCGTTGGCAAGCCTCATCAACCGATGCTAGATTGTATCTTGGACAAGTTGAGTTTGCTCTAGACTTATGTTATTTACTGAATAAGCATTCCACCTCGTTGCTGATGGACATTCGTTTGACCTTTGGTTTTGCTTTTAGACATCATTTGGACCGTTCAAAGACATGCATGATTGGTGATCGGTTAGACACTGACATCCTCTTTGGCATCAATGGAAAACTTTCAACCCTCCTCGTCTTAACCGGCGTGGTCTCGAAAGCAGATGTCCAAAAAGTTGATGCGAAGATTGTACCCGAGTTCGTGATTGAAAGCCTAGGTGATTTTGCGCCACTTGCATCCTCTTTTTAAAACTGAAGATGTGGATATTGTGATCTATTGTGTTATGCATCACTGTATACTGTGGTTTGCAGGAAATTAAGTATATATGACTGGCTTGTACTTATCTTAGATTGGAATATATCATGTCACTGGTGTCTCAGACCTGCCTCTCTAGTGAGCTTAGTTGTGAAGATTCCCATCAGTAACAGACCAATGTCGCACAATGGTTCAAATATCCGAAAATTGTGAAAGCTCTATTGGAAAGCCTAGGCTCGATCCAACAAATAATAGGGAACTAGTTTCCTCCAACTTATTGATTAAACTTCTTGTTCAAGCTTTGATCAACCCAAAACAAACCAGACTTGATAGAAATTCGAGGGTCTTGTATTATTGGCTATGTGTCATGACTGTATTTATACTCTCGCGAAGATCTACGAAGATCTGGGAATAATTCGTAACTAAAGATAATTCCTATACTATATTTCTTCTGAATAAAATTTGAAAGATGGAGAGAAACAAAAAAATCGATGCAGAAGAGAAACTTGGTACAAGCGTGAGGGAGCTTCCTCATATAGTTCGAGACAAAGAGAAAACTAGGAACGGTTATGACGCGCCTAAATTCGAAGGAACCGTTCCTATTCCATTCCTGAAATACAGATTTTCAGGTTCGGTCGTTCGTGACATCAGGCCAAGTAAAAGGCTTGAGCAAGGGAGTTATGCCAAGACAGTACGAGTTATCATTGTTATGATCATTCATTGCTTTAGGTGCACTAAGGATCCCCAAGAACATACCCAGTCAAACCCAGAATGAGTGGGATCTCAAAAGTTTGAGGACTCGATTCTTTTTTTTTTTTTTTTTTTTTTTTTTTTCGAATTTTTGAGACTTATTCCAAATGATTGAGAAGGGCAGTTAAAGGGAATCAATTGACTAAATTTACTGTGTGTTTGAGCAGGATTTACAAGACAATAAAAAAAAAAAACTCCAAAAATTACAAGAAAAATCGCAGGAAAGTCCAGCATCATGAGAAGGTATGTTTATTTTCTTGCCCTCTTTTGTGCAAATATTTAATAAATAGCCAAATTCAAGAAAAGTACCACAAAAGCACTGACAAAAAAGTCACTGCCCTACACTAATCTCTCAATTGTCTTGGATAGATTCATCCCAGGCTCTGTTGGATGAAGCGATTGAGGGATTGATCACTCAAAGTTTTTATCTAACAGATTGATAAGCACTGATATCGTTCGTGAATGAAAACCTTGGGTTTCAATTACCTTTCAGGCATCATCTAAAATTACCTTGGATATCACAATCCAAGGCACTTAGGACAGCAGCGCTAAATGGAATTCCCACTTTGGAAACTCTGGAAGAGCTTGGGTATGGCTTTCGAAAAATTTGAAAAAAATTTGAGGATCTTTTTTTAAGCATTCCCCTACTTTTGATAGTTTTTTTTTTTTTTGGTGATTTTTGGAAATTTTGATGATCTTGGAAAACCTGTTTATAAGACATGTGGTCATTTGACCCATTTTGGCACCCCATCTCCAGCATTTGTAATAAACATTGTAAAATCAAAGATAATGGTAAAAAAAAAACTCAGAGAATACATCTAACAAGATAAATTAGTGAAGATGATCCATTTTTTTTGTTTCATGTTTTGTGATGTCTTTTCACCCATCTATTTTCAGACTCAAGGTCAAAAGCAACATTATACACTATTTATCCTAAAGTCCACGTGAAAAATCCTTTAAAGTATCTAAAGCTATTCTTCATGATGCCTGAAAGGTTTTAAATTTTTCGGACTCTATTTGAAAAAAACAACACTGCAAAAATAATGCATTTTTCCTATGTGAAAAATGATTAAAAAAAGTAATTGTTTTGCACTGTGAAGATCTGCTCCCTCACGGTCAGACTGTTCAAGGTGTGGTAATCACATACCCACCTTGAGAGTTCTTCACAGTGCAAAACAATCACTTTTTTCAATCATTTTTGTGTAAAGTTTAATCATTTTTCACATAGGAAAAATACATTATTTTTGCAGTGCAATGTTTGTCTCAATGAGACACATTTGATAACATTCCCAGCATTAAGTGATTCGCACATGTGGAACATGTATTATGATGAAAGGGAAAATGCACCTTTCTAGCCCAACCCCTAGATTTCCACTAGTGGAAATTATTTGATGCTGGCGGTGTAGGTTCATCCGCTCTTGCATCAGTGAGGAAGGTATTTGAACTGATCAATTGGTCCGAAATAGGCAGCCAGAGGGCTGGCACTGGTGAAAAAAAAAGAGGGTCGACAGGGATGACTGGCTGGTGGTGAGTATCCCCGTCAAGAATCACCAACCGCTACCACCAAAGGGTTTGTTGACTTTGACGCAAGTCCCTGTTATGTACAAGTCTGGGAATGAACGTGTGTGTGGATGTGTGTGTGTGTGTGTGTGTGTGTAGTGACTTGTATGTAACAAGACTCGGGTTCATTTTAGGCAAGTGGGTGAATCCGGGCGCGGTACTTTTCTCCACTTTATTCAACTTCATTCTCAAGCCACATATTTTATCATCGAGAACAGATTCAAGTTTTGGCTGACTTGTTAGGGTACTTTACTGTAGACCATATCCATCCTTCCACTTTCGATCGACCTCTCATCAGTCTTGACCCTCACACATTCATCCAATTCCCACACTGAGACTCTAAGGTTGAGACATCCAATTCGCCAACTCATGACCCGCACCACGTGAGCGCTTCTTGACTTTGGGCTATCCAACCAACTGGCTCCTTTCAACAGTCGATCACTGTAATTTTCAAGCGACCACCCCTCCTCTGTCTTCTTATCGATAGTCAACTAGCTAAATTACACTACCTTGTAGTATTCATTCATGATCCCCTAGCTAAAAGAGCTTGTCTGACTTAATTATCATCCACGGTTCCATTCCTAGTCATCTCACACAAACCATGGACCCTGTCCTTTCACTGTCAGACGAAATGGACCAGCACGATGCTGCCCAAGTAGCGATGATGAAAGAACGTTTGATCTTGCTTGATTTGGACGATAATCCAATTGGAGTTGAGACCAAAAAGATATGTGAGTCAATCTGTCTGATTCGATTTCCGATCGAGCATGTTCAAAGAGCAAATCCCGTTTCATCAAGACAATTTTTTTTTTTCAACACGTTAGCTGATATAATGCTACCTTCCTATCTTTACTCTCGATCTATGTAGGTCATTTGATGTCTAACATCCTACCGCCTCGTTCATTGCTCCATCGAGCTTTTTCTTGCTTCTTGTTTCGACCCTCGGATGGCAGATTGTTATTACAAAAACGAGCTAGTGAAAAGATTACATTCCCAGATCTCTGGACTAATACTTGCTGTAGTCATCCACTGGCGACTGAGGATGAGATGGAAACGGCTGATCACATCGGTCAGTTTACTTGTCAACCTTTGATTAGCTCCGATCTCGATGGGCTGGGCAGTTGCTTGAGCGTGGGGATTTGTTTTGACAGACGAAAAGAGAACTCCTAAAACCATAGCCCCTGAGACATACCTGTTGCTGACGTCTTTCTCCACCCAAATGACATTGGTTCGATTCTTCTTGCTTTCCGATGGCCCAATAAAGGCGTTAGACGTGCGGCACAAAGGAAACTGAACCACGAATTAGGTATTCCAGCTAGCCAAGTACCTTTATCGGATTTTATCTTCCTCACTCGTATTCATTACTTAGCACCGAGTGACGGTCTCTGGGGAGAACATGAGAGTTTGTGGATTGATTACTCATCTCATATTCTTATATCTATACCCTCAATACTTCATAGGAAATGAGTCGTAAAGGGTGAATAAGACTAATAGGTGTCCTTTCCTGATAGTCGATTACATCTTCTTCATCACCGCCGATGTGGATTTACAAGTCAATCCTAACGAATGCTCTGATATAGCTTGGGTATCCAAATCTGAACTTGAAGCCATGATTGCTGATCCGAGTATGTGATCACCGATTCATTCTGACTACCCATGTCCAAGCTCGAGACACCCTTCGAAAATCCGATATCTTTATTCCAGCAGGGTTCCTCTTTCCCCCTCCTACCTCCTAAACCTTGAACCAATTTTTCCAATTTTTTGCCTATGTCAAGTGATCTGATCTGATGTGGTTGATTGGTTGGTTTGGTTTAGATAATTCATTCACGCCTTGGTTCGAATTAATTGTGCAAAAATTCCTTTATCCTTGGTGGAAGTTGCTAATGGACCGATCGACCGAGGGCGCTGTTGATGCCCATGTTTTAGGTCAAGCCCATGATAAGATTATTCATAGAATGATTGAACCTGCCGAATCGGAGTCGGAACAAACTGTCCTCGATACTAAAGTTCTCGAACCGATCTCTCACGATTCAAACCTTCCTGTGACTGCAATTTCGGTTTGAAACACAGGCATATCAGATCCGAACTCGGAAATAACAGTCTTCATTTCCAAGATGGCACCAACCAATTTTCATTTTTGATAATTGTACTTTATTACATACACGGGCACTTGTACCTGCCGTCCGAGGCCTCGTGGCCAAACAATACATTGTTCAAACAAAACTACAGATGGTTTCTTTTTGCGTTCAATATCTCATTCTCCACTTTTCAGGGCAGAAATGATATCGTTGGACTCAGAGGATGTATCTCATCCTAATTCTATAACCTCAAGTCAATCTTAAAAAACAAAAGACAAACACATAACGCTAGGGGGGTTAAAGTTAGGAAATTTCGAGCAGTCCTAAAAATTTTTTGTAATGAATTTTTTCTGCTCGAATTTTAGGTGAGGGGCCTTATCGCTCTGCTTGTTTGCACCGGCCCCGCTGCTCGCAGCTTCATAGTGCCTGGTCTGGGTTCTGCGTTCACAGGATGCCCTGATTCGGATGGACTTGAATCGCATCTAGAGAGAGCCTTCAAGCCCAAATTTATAGTGGGCCTGTAAAACCATCAGGCACCGCTCAGTTTCAGCTCGTTTCAGTCTCTGATTAGGGTCTGTTCGAATACCAAACGAGCGACCTCAAAAGGTGGCTCGTTTTGTTGTATTTAAATTTACGGAGTCGAGCAAAGATTTCCAGACATTCGAGCAGCCCAGAACGCCAACTTGACCCCCCCTACTTGAGACCACACTTAATTATGCCCTTAAGGACGTAGAATATGTACCTAAGGGCATCCACAGTTATTCACGTCTGGTATGTAATGTAGTAGTTACAACCCCGTTTTGATGTTTTCTTGTAAGTGGTCTACAAAGCCCTCACGGATTGAGACTGTGTTAGTACAGTTTATTAATACCATATTTATAACAATTCCACAAGAAAAAGGACAAACTCGAGCAACCTTGGAAGATTTTTTTCAAGAAAAGGAGAAGAGAAAAGTTAGAGCTAAGGCCATTGCACAAAAGTACCTTTAGTTACCGTATATCTGTTACAGTCAAGTCCAGATTGACTATAAGAAGTCCGATTTAATATTATAACACATTTTAAGCACCTGTCAATACGGTGCAAATTCGATTGTCATTTCAGTTGTTTTCGTTGCCCAAAATTGCTGTCTACCAGATGATTCAACGTCTGTATCTTGTACTTTCATTAATTTCCTTTTCAAAATGAGAATTTACAGAGCTGTAAGTCAAGTACGAACTTTTTGAACCTTTTATCGAATGTGTACGCTACTGTACAAGAGTGTTGTTTGTACCCTTATAGGGGAGGTAACGCACTCTAAATATTGGAATTAAAAAAAAAAAAATGATGACCCATAATATCCAAGAACCAATTTTAAAGATAGGTAAAAAGATGTGGTACATATGTCCGATAGAAAGGCCTTGTTGTTTGTAAACAAGTGTACAATCCTTTCTTCTTCTTCTTTTGTTTTTTTATTTTTATTTTTATTTTTTATTAATATAGAATCAGGTATTCTACAACAGATTTGTGTAAGATTTTTAAATTTGAGGTAGACAGAGATGTGATGAGCAGGTGAGTTAGCAGACGGTTCATAAAATTAATTGACCGGAGTGGGCCCATTGAAGAATAAAATCAATATATATATATATATAAAACGAAAAGAAAAGAAAAGAACAGATTGAAGTGTATTTCAAGTTTGTTCTTTTTCTTTCTGTTTTGCGGTGAAGGTATAAGTTTGAAAGATCGAGGGTGAAGGGTTCTTTAGGTTTATGATTTGAAACCTCATAAATTAGGCTTAATGTAAGTATCTTTATAAGACTGTCAACCTGTCAAGCTTGTTCCAAAGCATTCAAAAGTTTACATAACTATGTATTTGACCAAGAATCATACATCCAAACTTTTTTTTTTAATTATTATCATTATTATATTTTTTTTTTTGCGACTGATGTAAATACATATCTATTCAAATCTTCAAGAGTAGACCCTGAAAAAAATTGTATCCATGGGGTACAAGAGTGATGGCGTAATCATAAATAGAATTATGGGCGAAAACGGAGGCAGAGGCAGAAAGCGCTATAAGTGACGACCGAAAATATTCACAAGATTAAAATATACGGACTTAAGCTTCATTCGTGCCTAAGTGAAAGAGAGATGGTGAGGGTTTAAGGGCCTCATGAATTCAAATGGGCTATGTGATCAAAGTTGAAGCGGGATTGTTCAAGCGGTCCTAAAGTTATCATCTTAAGCAATCACCGCCTCCCGAGGTTATTTTTTACTGATTTAATTCAGCAAGACGTTGGTTGATCGAAGGAGAGATGAAGGTGAAAGGGGCGATGAAATGATGAGAGCGTGTGATGAGATGAGCCAATAAGTTAGGGCTTGTGAAAGTTGAGATTACATTTTGATGTTGATAAGAAATTTAAGTATTTAAACAAATCAATCGGTTCAATTTATCGAGGAGTAGATCGTGATTTGGTTTAAATTTATTCAAATCATTCTCTTCATCCGACCGAGTCCGATGGGTTTGTCTACCTCGATTCGAGAAACCAAGTTTGGTCATCTGATCACGTTTGTAGACGTTCGATGTCCCCTCACTTTGATCGAGGATTAAGGCTTCCTCTCCGATGAACCAATTCACCAAGAGATTTATTTATTTATTTATTTATATAGAAATGTTTTAAAAAATTTATATAAAAAAAAGCAAAAGATCACTGACAGCTCAATTCTCACGTCAGTCGATATTTAGGTTGCCAAAAAAAATGAATAAATATGTGTGATCGAGGAAATTGAAATGAAGCCAAATCGCCGTTCTTTTTTTTTTTTTTTTTTTCTTTTTCTGCTTCTCTCTCAAGACCACACACACACAAAGAGAGAGAGCCAGATTCCAATTTTGTTTTTGACAGAGAGAAGCGGTGAACAGGGAGACGAAAATCTCAGAGAGCTGAGTTGAGCTGAACAAGTTCTCTATTATTAACTTCCTCCCTTTCACTCTCACGCCCTTCTTCACATTCTGGTCATCATTAACTATCACCAACATTTACCGTCGAACTGCAAACAACTTTCTGGTCAACAAAACTCATATCCTCACTCTAACTCAATCAAAAGCACCTTAAGGTGTGTTATAGTCACCGACGTCAACAAAACCTGTTGTGGAACCTGGAATCGGTAGTCAATCGATCATCCTCATCACGAACAATACTCAACCAAGCTTATACATCGGTGTACGAGAACGAACGCGATTTTAGGGACTGGTTTGGAGTTCAATTATAGATTATAGTAGTAATTTAGAAGAAGCGCCTTATAGAAAGTTTGTGATCTTATTCGATTTTATCGTTTTTTTTTTTTTGTTTCTCTTTTTGTATCTCTAAACTTTTTCCCTTGACCGTTTACGCATGCGTACGTTTTTTACCTTGATTTTCATTTTCACTCTCTATCTTGCCTCTTGGATATGGTCAACGACAACACCACACATATTTAGACGAAAGCGGATCTTTTTCTTTTTTTTTTGAAAAACCAATTTGCATTTCCCTTTGAGGCCCCATCTCACATTTTGGGTTCTCTCTATTTGTCTTATTTCAAAAAAAAAAAAAAAAAACACAAAAAAGGTGACGATATTTCCAATCCCAAAACTCCGACTGAACCTATTAGGTCTTGGCCTCGTAAACGACCAATTGGATCAGACTTACCCACGATCACCACCGCCCTTTGGATTGAGTGAATTCAGTCAGGTAAGCGTCATCTCTCGTATACGTGCGCTTTCTCCAAGCTACGAACCATCCCAATTCGTTCTTTCAAATGAGCTTAACCTGTCTTATCTCGACTCCTGCGCCGATGACTTTAAGCGTAACTGACAACGTGAAGCTGATTTCCAACAACTCTCACTCTGTCCCCTTTAAATCGGTTTTCCTCACGCCGATTTTGGTTATATAGAGACAAATCAATCGTGGTCGTATCATAGGTATCCTTTCCCCTCAGCTTTTTACTCTCCTTCTTTTATTTGTGGGAATTGTGATTAAATCAATCTTGTGAGATACTGACTCTCAGATCTGTCGGGCGCATTACTCTCTTTCCTCTCTAAATCCTATCAACTCCTTCATCTCTCGTCGCTATACCATCATCCTTCACATTCACAAAATTGGTCACAAGGCATTTTCACCAATCGACCACGGAAACTCAGGCTGTTTTTTTTTTTCAGTTTGACCGCCCAAAAATCTCTCTCTCTCTGCTCAGTTCAAAATTCACATC
Organism: Cronartium quercuum f. sp. fusiforme G11; assembly: GCA_015951145.1. NCBI lineage: Eukaryota > Fungi > Basidiomycota > Pucciniomycetes > Pucciniales > Coleosporiaceae > Cronartium > Cronartium quercuum. Next base: position 191,262 of record MU167257.1, on the reverse strand, counting down.
TCGTGCGCAGGTGATCACCCCCCCCCTTTTTTTTTATCTTCATTCTCCATCTGTCTTTTGCTTTGTCTATCCGTGCGTGTCTCTGAGGATAACACCGGTATCTATCCCGACTTAAAAAACCAAAAACAATATAAAAACAGTCATTAATCTTCTTTTCTTTTCTTTTTTTCGTTTGTCCAATAAATCAGATTAGTTTTAGTTTTTTTTCTTTCTCTTCAACTTTAAATTACCCGCTCGACTCCTTTCCGTTCTCGTACGCCAATTACTCTTTCGGGTCCTTGAACTTCAGAGTGGGGCTTGAGAGAACGGCGGTGTCGAGAGCTTTGGACGTTTTTGGATCACATTGTGCTCTTTTTTGTGTGTATGTGTATGTGTGTGTGTCTGCAAATCGGTTAGCCTGAAACGAAACAAACTCTATCGAAGGCTCAATTTCTTGCTTTCTCGACTTTTTTTTATTTTTTTTGATTTTAATTTTATATCCGTCTTTTTTGCACTTTCTCTAAAATCTCATCAACCTTTCATTTTTTCACACGTCAATTCTCAACTACGATAGTTAAATCTAAAAAAACCGTTCGAATTTGATTCAAAACATTGTGACTTGACGAACGAGGGAAGAAAAGAAAGTAGGATTCAATTGTGGGATCACATACTTTGAGAATCGAACTAAATTGAAGGTTGTATCAAACGATATAAAAAAGAAAAAAAGCTTTCTCAATTTCGATATTCGTTCAAACTTTTCTAGTCTTTCATCCCACGCATATACGCAGAGACAAGACTCGATCTAATTGTTCTCTCACTCGCTTGCGTGGTGAGTTGATTTCTTATTATTCTCTGCACACACACACACACACACACACACTGTACATATATCCTATCCCCTTCTCAGCTGTTTTTCATTATCTCACCAATGAACTCTGTGCAAGTTTACCTACGCGAGATGAGAGCAAGTGACTGATTTGATTTGATTGGAATATAGTAATAGTAATAGTATGGCCATGGCAACGACCACATACGAGTTTGGAACCAATTTAGATGATCATCACCAAGTTGTCAACACTGGAGTGAACGCAATCGGTGAATGTTTTAATGGTCAAATTCATTCACATCCACCCTTAACTCAGTCAGACCCATTGATAGAGGTCACGAATGTAAATCATCATGGGACGTGTAAATTGGAGGAGAACTCGGTCGGAATGATGAGTGAGAACAGTCTCGATCACGTGAGTTGAGATGATCTTCTGAAAAGATCGGATGGCCCCCCTCCCCCCCCCATGACGTCAGATGTTAATTTCCATTCTCTGTGTCAGCATCGATCACATTTCGCTCATCATCCATCCCCACCTCGACATTCGATTCATCACCAAAACCATCATGAGCATCATCATCATCATCATCTGACTCATCCAAATCCAAATCAAAATCAAAATCAAATTAGTCATCATTCAATTCCTCAAACTTCACAGCAACCTACTTCACATTCACTGGCTTACACAACTCATCATCATCATTTAACTAGCTCTTACTCACCATTACATGATAACCATCGAACCGAACTCACTTTCACGCCATCCAATTTCACCGGTTCATCTGAATTCTGTCCATCATCCGATCGAGCTCCTTCACCTGCCCTTACTCATCATTGGTCACATCAGTCACACAGAGTTCATCATCTGAATTCAAATGATGATCAACTTCGTCATCGTAGTATTTCACTCTCTACTCCTACCAACTCTTCATCTCACTCATCCCTGAACCCAATAGCAGATCAGGTCGGATTACCTAATTCAATCGGTCGCATCCTTACCATACCTCATTATGGTCTCGGCGGATCACCAGACTTACGTCAGATTGAACCACATCAAATCCCCATCAATGGCTTACCTGAATTAGATCACCGATACCTCGGTTCCACACCTTCCAATCGAAAGTTCTCCGCTCGAGTCTTAGCAAACGCTTACGAACCTTATCCTCCATCGTCATGTGACTACTCTTCTAACCCAGCAGTATGTTCAGCTAACTGTATTCCACCAACAACATCCTATGAGTTCACTTCACGTTTACCTTCTAGTCCAAATTATCGTCATTTACCATCACGGCAATTTGCTAGTCCGGTCAATGGGAACATTGGATTAGAGGAGACCAATTTGGTGATAGGAAACAAGAGGAAAGCCATTCATTCGAGTTCAATTGACTCCATCGAAAGCTCAACACCATCACTCAAACGTCAAAACATTGGAAACTCATCACCCAAGATCATACACGTACCTCATGCCAAAGAAGTAGGACATCAACGTATGACCACCGTACTATGTTTACATGCATCAGTTGCACAAAAATCATATGGACAAGAGAAAAGATTCCTTTGTCCACCACCTCTTGTACGTATCACTGGACCTTATAGGCAATTACCCAAACAAAATCGACCAGTTTTATCCATGACAATTTTAAATGAAGAAGGTGAAAGACATCTCTCTCAGAGTGCATATTTAGGTGAAGAAGATACCAACGTACACTTTAAGAGTTTACATATCAGTGGAGCTGCAAAAAAAGCTAAACATGTTTCATTAGAATTGGCACTTCATCCACCTGTACCTTGGAATGCCAATCAAGCTGTACAAACTATGGGACCTGAACTTGAAGAACTTTCAATGCCATTTGCTACTTTTAATTCTGAAGACTGTGCTATCATTTCTAAACCTTCAAAAGTGAATCTTTCTCTTTCTAACTAAAAAGTGGCCAAACGCTGAGACTTTTACTCTTCTTTGATTAGAAAACTGCCAAGGCGCGTAACACTCAATCTTGCATTTTCAATGGATCGACTATCTGTCTTTTCAATCGAATTAATTCTCAAACTGTACGGACCAAGTACTTATGTGTGGAGAACGATCAACTCGCCGCTCGTGCCTCACAATGGTCAGCATTCACAATCAACGTTGTTAGAAGAGCAGAGGACGCAGGGATCGATGGATCACCACCAATAGCAACTAAAACTTTATTATCAAGTTCAATTCCGGGCGCTGATCGAACAGTCACTTATGGTTCAGAGGTAGAATTGATAGATTTTGTGACAGGTGTCTCAAGCGGACCATTAGTAGTTAGAAAAGTAGAAAAGACAAAAGTACAAAAGGATGCAACAGGACCTATAAGTCAAATGCAAAAGTTGGCGTTTTGTAAGATTGATAGACTAGATGGTAGTGCTTTATATGTTTCAGCTCTTGAACCTGGTAGATATCCTTCTCCGAATGAACTTGGTTCACCTTTTGAAATGGGTGGAGATGCACATGGGATCCCATTCACAACACCCAGACCACCACATTTAAGCTTTCATGCACTTCAATACCAGGCTCCGAAAGCTGTTTTACCACCAGAAGAGCGAGGTGGAATGACTTTGGATGAAATTGATGATTCAGTAGCCTGGACCGTTATTGGCGTGTGTGAGTAAAAAATCAATTAAATTGTTTAAGTCTTGGGTTTCTATACAAGATGAATAAATATTGATACTGATGATCACTTCGGTCGTGTTCTTTTTTCACCTTTTTTTTTTAGCCCATTTCTCGCATACCTTCTTTGATCTCTCACCGAATTATCCACAGATACCACTTGAACCTGTTACACCACTACCGATGATCAATAGTTTACCAAAGATTGATATCGAAAGATTAACGTTGACGATGAGTCTCAATGGATTTTTTGATGGGCATGCAAGACCCATGGAATTTTGGTTAGGACCATTAGGACCTTTACCTGTGAATGTATTAAATACAAGTGGAATTAAATTAGCAACAGAAGAAGGTACGATAGGCAGTGTAAGATTACAAGTAACAGGACAAAAGAGACAAGAATCACAAGTTTTAATCAATTTACCTACGATCGAAACCATATATTGGACCTTACATAATAAAGAAATGAAAACAAATTCTATGATAATTTTAGATGAATCAAATAGACCTATAAGCGAATTAATTGGCAGAAGACAAATTAGTTCATTAAATAATGCTATACCTACTTTACCTATTACACTTATTAGAGCTGATGGTATGTCATTTGTTATGACCCATTCAATTTGTGTTGCTGAAAGTGAAGATGAAAGAGGTAAAAATGGTGAACCAGTTTGCATATTAAAAGTGATTTAATATATATATAATAGACCAATATCGTTCTTTTTTATTTTTTCTATCCATCCTTTTTTTTTTCCAAGCGAAGAAAAAGTGTGCATGTTCTTATCGTTCTTTTGTTTTTGGATCATCGTTTTTTTTTTCGTTCTTATTATATACTCATATCATCTTCTGGAATCTTATATAACTTGCAGTCATAGAACAAACAAAAACAGCAGTAGCAATAGTGTTATAGTAAAGCAATTTGCAAAATAAATTAAAATATCAATATGACGGGGGGGGGAATGTACATGAAAACCACCCATCATCTTCCTTGGTTTTTTTTTATTGTTACAACTACTTTTTTTCTTCTGTCTCTTGATTTTCTCTTTGTGTGTGTATATATATCGTTGTAGGGTACCTTACGAGGTCAGACTACCTTTGAATGATTTTTTTCGGATTTTTTTTTGTTTTTTTGTTTTTTGAAAAAAAAGGGAACATTAGTATGTGTGTGTGTTTCTCTCTATTTGGTGATTGCTTGCAAATGTTGTATTTAGTTTTGTTTATCTGTGTTGATTTGACGTTTTTTAAATAAGTAAAGCAAGTGCGCAATTCAAATCAAATAAAAATTTAAAAAAAGGGGTTTGAAGAGAGAGAGAGAAAACAGTTTTGTCTTATAACTGATTGTTAATTCACTCATCTTATTTGGCAGATTGTAGACTAATAAATTTCTTTTGACTTGAAAAAAAAAAAAAAGAAATTCACCTGTTTATTGAAATATAAGACTTTCAATATATATATATATATAATATCTTTGTATCTCCTTCGAGCTTATCGCGTTTATGAACAACTGATCAAAAGGCTTGCACAAGTTACTTTTGTGTCAAATTCGAAGGTAAATTGACTGGTAATAATGATGGTATATTTACATTATGTGAAATTTTAAAAGGCAATTTGAGAAGTGATTTTCAGTCAGATATCTCTTTTTATATATCATGGAAACGAACGTTTGTTGTTCTTGTTCTTGTTCTTGTTCTTGTTCTTGTTCTTGTTCTTGTTCTTGTTCTTGTTCTTGTTCTTGTTCTTGTTCTTGTTCTTGTTCTTGTT
>MU167257.1:63996-76087 GCA_015951145.1 Cronartium quercuum f. sp. fusiforme G11 | reverse complement strand
CCTCCCCAAACCCTCTCTTCAGAGGTCATCTAACTGCAGTCTACACTTGGGTGTGACCAGTGTAGACTAAACTTTAAGCCAGGAAGGGGCCTAACAGGAGCCACTCCCTGACAAGCCCCTAATACAACTCTAAGCCTACAAAGGACCATTAAACTTGACAATGGCTCATCATTGACCAGACTCTTCTCAAGGTCAAATGGGCAAGGTCTCTTGATTATGAAGAAGCATAAGTCTTTCTTTCCTGTTTGTATCCTCCTGTCACTCATGAGCTCAATGTGATAGCTCTCTTCTTTTTGTGATGAAGTTTTGGTCAGCTCATTTCAATCAAAGATCATGAACTCTTTGATGGCAATCATTCCTATGCTGACATTGAGCAGCTATTTATTGATGAGCTAGTTTTGCCTAAGGAAGATCAGGTGTTTGTAGGAGAAGACATCTGAGACCAAGGATGTAGCAGAGAATTAAGAGTATGTGAGTGCATGAACTTGTGATGTTGTTGAGACCACACAAAATGCAGCGATAAGGTCCTGCTGACTCGTTGTGAGCGTAAAAAACTTCCTTTATCCAGACCGTCTTCTCATCCACACCTCAAACACCGTTATGGTACTACAAAATTTGATAGATTATTGTTTTTAACAAAAAACGGATTCAGCGTTTCCCAATTGTGCACACATTGACAACGCAGGGGATTTGGGCACACGCTTGGTGAGGATTTGGATTTAAAAATTGAGCGTGATCTGAACTCAAGACACTGCACGACACCTTTAGGCGGATCTCTTGACATTGTTTTGCTTGATGGGATTGTGACTCTGACATCACAGTGAACCTAATCAACAAATGTTGCGAAGAAAGTTATGAACTGCCTAGTATCAGCTTTCAATACTCATCTGTTTCATTCAAATGGGGTATATAAAAGTCTCTAGAGCCCATAGTTATTTACATTTGCACATGTAATTTTGCTCACTCATCTTTGTGATACCCTAATGGGATGATTTGGCCTTGAAGATCAGGAGCATCATAGTGTTTCCCATTAACAAGGTTGACACTCTGTTAAACGAGACTTATTTGTTTCTTCTTTGAATAAAGATTTCATTATAAGAAATAAAAAATAAAAGCGGTAGAAATCAAACAAAACAAATAAACCAGAGAAACAAATTTCACCAGTGACCAATAAAGCTGCAACTCTTCCATTCTCTTCTCTTTTTTACAACTTTCCTCACACAGATGAATGAGCATTGTTCTTCTCCCCGAGACTTTTCAAACACACATCATTATCATGCATCAATGACAATTGTTCTCGACTTTTTCTTCAATGAGCCAACATCCTCGTCTAGACCTGTCAATCCATTCACTACTACAACATCATCATCTGAGCTCTCAGATTCAGAACTTTTCCTCTTATTTGAATGATTGTTATTTAGTGAAATAGATTGAGTAGCTTTTATTCCTTCTTGTCCTAAGTCTAATGATAGATGAGAACCTTGGTCATCTCCGTTAGGTCCGTTCACAAAATCGGAGAAAAAATCTTCGTCGACTTGTAGATCTGAATTCTTACCACATCCACTACCACTTTTACTACTACTACCCCCATTGTAGTCGTCTCCGATCACTTCCTCCGATGTCCGTCGCCTTGTCGCACTTTCAGCGTCTCCATCCTCTTCCTCCGTCTTCACCTTGATCTTATCATCACCCACCAACTTCTCATTTTCCTCCCTCGACTTCCTCAAATTCGCTTCCTCCTCTTCCCTCCTTAATTTCATCTTCGCCTTATTCCTCATCGTCTCAAAATGACACGTCGCATGATAAATTGAAGTTGTTCCCGATCCTTTTCGACTGCCACTCTCAATTGCATTCAACCAATAATACTCTTCCTCTTCCTCATCAAACTTTGTTTCAAATCCTTCACGACATATCGGACATAGTTTACTAGCTTCTGTTGGTTCTGTCGGTCTTAGGACCATCTTCTGTTTCAGTTCAGCTGTTGTCTTTATTTGCACAGCCGCAACACTCGCGGCGCTTTCTTCAGCTACTTTCTCTCGTTTCTTGTTATCATGTTCGACACCAAAATCGTGAGATTTAACCCAATCAGCTTCTAGAACCGCCCAGATCCTTTGTTGTGGTCGATTTGTTTGTTCGAGTACGCGTCGCTGTAAACGAAAGTGAGCATCAAGTTGAGCAGATGCTCTACTATCACCAATCCGTCCATTTAAAAATCGTGCACCATCTTGTCGGCAATGTTGTGGAATTCGACCGTATAGCACATCTGAGATCGTGGATGGGTCCACACGGTTGATCGAGGTCGTCGTGAGCTCAATCCCGAGTCCGAGTACGTACTCTTCGTACTCCTGTACGTTCTGATCGCCCGCATCATGACTGGTAATAGAAGGTGCCGGACTGAGGTGAGGGACGATCAACTCGGCTGACCTCTCTCGACTCCCTCCCTCGCCGTTGTCAGTCGCGAGAGTTGAATTCAGTGGTGGGTTGAGGGAAGCGAGTGCGGCCGCGAGCTGTTCGCTATTGAAGAGGTTCGGGGTTGCTGCCACGTTTGGCGTTACACTCGAGTCTGGGGGGGGAACATGAACGGCTGGGTTGGGAATTGTCCCTTGAAGGTGTGCCACGCTATTGAGCATGGCAGCTAGTGGATGTGAGGATGTAAGGACATTGTGATCAGGTTGTATAGCCGGTGGCAAGAGAATATGAGAGTTGGATTCAAGTAGTTTGGCGAGGTTAGCTAGTGAGTTCGGATCGGTGAGATCGACCATTGGTGATTGAAATTCGAGGGCTGGTGGCTGAGCCATATGGTGGTGGGCATGTTCTACTGGAGTCACGGAAGCATGAAGAGTAGGAGGAGTGGTGGGTTTGAGGGGCTGTAATTGCTGCCGAATCTCCTCGACCTGATTGATGGTCAACTGCTGATTTGCAACCAACTGCTCGAGCTGTTTCCCATTCGTCACAGTTGTTTCAGCTAGATGTCCGACAATAATAAAAGATATGATCATCGTAGAGAGACAAGAGCGTACCTGTTGTAGGGTGGCCATTTGCGCCAAATTGGCTTGATCGTTTGGATAGCTAAACGCGATCCGTTCACGTTCGGCCAAGATTCGGCGAAGGTCATAGAGGATGTTAGCCTTCTCTGCGGGCGTAGCCACGGCGGGCTGTTGCTTCATCTGGGAATGATAGAGCACCAATGAAGTCTCAGTCAGTATTGGGGCATTCAATTGTAGGTGAATATATCATTAGAATAGTGGGACATACCCCACTGAGGAATGCTTGGCTATCAGCCATATCACCACCGCGTCTCCATCTGCCGAACACTCCATCCTCGATCCTTCGTTGAACATCAGCACCAAATAATTCAGCACCGCGAGCGGAGCCTGTGCGCCAGGTACCCAGCAATTCTTCAAACTTGACCTATAGGGAGTTCGTTCGCGTCCACATAACAGTGTATAAAACATCCCGAAAGATCGAATGAATACCAAGACAGTTACAAATTTCAGTCAGTCTCCATATATGAACGCTCGCTCACTCAAGAAAGGTAGAACGAGGGTAGACCTAGTGAGAAATAGAAAGGAAGTAGGAGCTTGACCTTAGTAATAGCATCAATTTCTTCAACGTCTCGGTAGGCAATTAGAAACAAGCGTTCGATGAACGGTTTAAAGAGCTCAGGATAAGGATGACCAAGGTTCTTGCAAATCGAATCGATAACGTAAAATGCGACTAATCGGTGTGCTGGATGACTCTGTGAGAGGAATAGGGAATAAAAAGCAGGAGGTCATAGAGATGGGCGTATACGAATTAGTGAAGAAGGGAAGAACGCAAAAAAGACTTCGTTAATAACAATTCAAGGTTAAAGCTCAAACTCGTGGATCAGGGTCTCTGGGGTCATTGGGCAATGGGCACTTGGACGGTCTATCTGGTCGCATCCATTGAAGTATGCAGTCGCAAAAGAGTAAGAAAGAGAGCTGATGATAAATAATTTGTAGTGAGTAGTAAGTAGTCAAGCAAGGGATGAAGGCCTTGACAAAACAGAGGAGTGCGGTTGGGATGATGCCAAACAGAGGATTGCGGTTGGGATGATGCCAATTCAAGATATTTAAATAAAAGAGCGCCATCCGAAGAAGTGTGTGAGAGAGAAATGGTGAAGTTGAGAGCGTAAGATAAGTTGAGCCGGGCTTTCGATCAATGGAGAGAAGTTGGTCGAATTAAACAGGTCGAGGTAGATTGAATCGAGTTTTTGTAGCAAAAGTGATTGAAAAAGTAGGTTGAAAGATTCGAATCGAGAATTTTGAAGTGACTGAAAAGAGTTGGTCGACCAGACAAAATAGAAAAATAAAAATAAAAGTGGATGAGGATTGAGAAGGAATAAAACGAGCTGGGCGACCAAGTCTTAATTTAATTTAGGTTTTCTTTTCCTTTTTATAGCACAAATCTTGTTCTCGTTGTTTTCTTGGTTCACAAAATAGATGATTTCGCCAGCGGTCAAGCAGAGCAATAAGAGCTCCATCACCTAGAGCTACATACATGATTTGCGAGGCAGAGTCAAAGTACAACAGATATCGCAAGATCACAACATCTATTGGGGAACGATTGAAAAAGGCCGCAGGAAAAAGAACATAGGAGCGAGCCAGGTGATAAAATGGTAATGCAGAAAGGGTACACCATTATGACCAGCAATAAATCGAGCCAAGAAACAATATCAAGAAGATGGTCAACAGCGTTCTTTGAGCTCCTATCTACACACCACACATCTGAGGACCAAGTAAAGACAAAGATAACTCACGTCAAATAGGGTAGGAATCGAATGAGACTATACATCAGCCCCTGTCTGAGAGACGGTTGAAACAATGGGACTGGGCCCAAGGACCTCGAGAAGAAGCTCAAAACGAGTGATTCGACTTATGCAGCCGAAGACGACTAACGAGACGTTTTGGCGCTAGGTTCGGTTGGGGCGGTTAACAAAAGGACGTGGGCACCCAATGCGCAGGATCCCTTCCTCGCAGACTCTCGCAGTAAATCATCATCTATTGCTCATCTAGTACAGAACCGGGGGACTAGATTCGTAGACTCGATGATACCTAGTACGAACGAGACCGCGCAAACGGTGTCTCTTCGTGATAGCCTGCCTACCCAATGCTCCCTCCCAATGACCCATTACAGTAGAGAGATAAAGATCAATCAAAAGAGACTTACATCACGAATGTGCTGATCTATGTCTTTGACGATGAAGGGAGACATCCGATGTTGATAGACACTGGCCAGTGTGGTGAGATCGTTAATAATATACTTGTTATTATGTCGAAGCTGCTGAAGCCCAAATTGAAAAAATTGTCGGAAGTCGGTCACATCATAGCCGATAGAGGGAGGTGGCGTAGGTAAACCTTGCATCTGTGGCACATCGGGATGAGCAGGAGCAGAGGAAAGCTGTTTGAGCTGTTGGTAATGAGAAGTATGCGAGGCATGATGAGTAGGATGATTAGAGAAGTGAGCGCCGAGTGATTGGTTTGTAGGAGAAAAGACGGGAGCGGTGACAGGGTAAGAGAACCCGCGCAGAGGTCCACCGTTCATAATGTGATGCCAATGAATTCAAAAGGTAGACAACGAATACGACTGAGAGATGCTGGTGGACTCGGAAGAGAGAACGTAGATGGGTAGATGGTGATCAGGGTAAGTTGGTGTGACCCAGGAGTAACCAGTATGAGGAGGATGTTAATGTATCTACAAGTTGATGCAAATTTCCGATGGATGAATGGATGAGTTGGGAAAATTGGCGAAGGGTGAACGAGAGTGGAGGGTCTTGAAGAGGGAGCTGGATTCGAGGGTGGAAACGGGGCAGAACATAAAGTCGGAAACCAACCCGAGTTAAGCATACATACCGTACAGTATGGTAATGTATAGTACATGGAGCAGGGTGGTGCACAGACCTGTCCGCAGCCGCGTCTGAACAGCAGCCATCTTGAGATTGCCAAAACCGGATGGTGACCAAAGGTCGTGCCCGGTGTGATGTGATGACCAAACTTACATAACAAAGTCCTCTCGCTGGACCGTACCAGTCCGCTAAGTCAGTGTCATGACGTGTGTGTGAACCGACCTAATGAATGGCATCAGCGAGTCGCTCGAACATCGATTACATAACTACCTAGGAACACACATTCCTTTGATCAGGCACTTCTCAAGCTTTTGTTCACTTTTCACTTTTATCTTACGTAAATGTACTACTGTAAGACCCTGTAATCCTCAGGCCGCGTGGATGTTTAACTCAGCCAAGTCGCTTGAACCAGTAGGTCTCAGGGCCTTCGGAGGAGGGACTCACAACTTTTATAAACACATATCATACTACAGGTACAGCAGTCCATTCACCATAATTCGCTTCAGAAATCCGAATCAACCAGATTCTTCTGATGCATCTTGTACGTAGGGTCCCCAGAAACGACCACATTGGGTTGTAAGTTTTTGAGGCCAGGTGAATCTAAAGCTATGTAACATTTTAAATGCTTTGATCTCATGACTGCAGCAACCGCTAGATCTCTGTCTTGGCTAGAACCTTTTGGAAAAGAGAGAGAGAGACAGCGAGAGTATCGAAGGTGTGGTGGTCAAATTGATGGTGTCAAAGTTTGACTGATCAGGTTTAATGTATACTACTGATTATCTTGACATTCCCAGCTCTTTTTACGATTGTTATGAGTGAAGGTAGGCTGAATTGAGTCTAAGGGAGTAGTCATGTAAACAACTTATTAGAACAGGGAACACAAAGATGACCCAAGAAAACTCAGACGTGACCTATGGGAAGAATGGGTACGAAAGAAATTGGTAGAGAAGAAATGCAAGAGGGAAGAACTCTGACAACAACTCTCAATTATATAGTAAATTAAATACAGACTCACTCTGTCAACAGCACAGCACAATGAGTAAGCAGGCTTGGCAAACATAATATGTCATATGTAAACGTCATCAACATACATGAGCCAGTCTTATCAAGCACATTTATCCGCCATTCTCGATGTCATACTTCTTGGTCATCTCCACCACCGAGACGCTATCAATTGCCTCTGCAAGAAAAAGGACCCTTCAAAGCAAGTGATGAAGTCAAAGACTTGTGGTCCGAGTGACCGGATGGGTTAGCAGGGAGAAAGTACTGTAGTCGCAGCAGACTTGATAATCGAGATTTAGATTGTCCAAATAACGGACCCTTTGAACTTTTGACTTCCAGGGTGTTTATGAAGAACGTACAGCGGCCAGAAGATTGAAAGAGACAGCCCAATGAGTCCATAAGAGCACTTTTAGAGGTTGGTACTTTGCAAGGTAGGGGAATCGGGGGCTGGAGATAGACCCTGCCAAAAGAAAATCTAAACAGGCTAGCATTTGTGTCCTGCACACAAGAGAAACGGCTACGCGATGGCCTCCGCATCTATTACATAACTGATCACGTGAGGTCGAAGTTTTGTCAACAGGCATTTCTTGTGTAGCGGCTGTGAAGAGCACATCCAAGTCCTCCATCGTGATGTGGAAAGGAGTACGTACTTAAGTTACACATAACTCGAAGCAGGTCTGACCTAACCCTAACACTTAATGATCAACCTTGCTCAGTGGATCGCTTCCCACTGCAATAAATGCTCAGTGTCAGATAGTGGGTATATTGTGATGACAAAGCGTTCTTTGAACTTGAGAATATATCTAATCAATGAGCCAAATTAGTAAACCAGTCAATCAAGACTTTGACTACAAGTTGAGATAAGGACTCAAACAGGCTGATTTAAGGAAGCTTGAATGCCAAAAGATAGATCAATTAGGTAAAAGTTCAAGACTAGGAAGCCTTTGGTCATAGGTTCTGTCAGGTGATTTTTCAAGCTTTAGCCTCACTAAAGCGCCAATAATTCTTGAGTATGGGCTAGTGCTTGATGTTACATTTCATGACCCACTCAAAACTATCAATAGGAAATTTGAAAGGACTGTTGGTGTATGAAAAAGAAAAAAAAAAAAAAAAAAAATGAAACTCAGCCATGTGACTTTCCCCCACTTATTGTACCTTGATTTGGGTGTAGCCCTTTCCAAGTAGCTTGTTATACCCCTTTGGTGAAAAAAAAAAAAAAAAAGTTGAGAGGTTGGAAGCCAAGTTTTCACAGGATAATGCGTTCAGATTGTTCTTAGAAAATTTCGAGGATTTTATCTTGTTCTCAAATCCATATGCCCTTTCACTCTTCCAAGTAATAAAACACCTCAAACCCATTTAAGTACCCCCAATACTCAAGCATGTATCTCATTGTCAAACCCAGTGCGCTGTTCAGTAAGACCAGCGGCAGCTATCTCCGCACAACTAACATGGCCCCTGTCCTGCTGTAGGGCTTGTGAACAATCTTTGACTTCTCTCTAGCCACTTAAAAAGGCGTCTCGCCACATGTTTTGAATTCATCCCAATTCCTAGCTTCATTATGTTTTGATTGATTATCAAACGAGACCACGGTTCAAGTATAGTAAAGCGGATGTTGAACGTTAAAATTGGTTTGAGTGCTAAACAATTTCACTAGAGCATCTGGATCTTCAGGTCCAGCTGGAGCTCTTCTGATGAAGAAGTTTCATCTGCATTGTTGTTCTTAGACTTTGTCTGCATATAAAATGATGAGATGGAAGAGGATGGAATCAAATTGATGGTGGTAGTGAGGTTGGCAGTTGAAGAGGCTGGTGCTATGTTGTACAAGGAAAAAAAAAAAGAAAGAAAGAAAGAAAGGACGGACGGGAAAAAGTGTAGTTGTGGGGGTTATTTGGTAGTTTTCAAGTTTAAACGATGACTTGAAGACTTGAGGATTTAGACAAGAATCATTGTTGTGAATGGGGAACAACAGCTGTCGAAGATATAGACCCAATGGCAGGGGATTTGCGTGGATAGAATCGGTGAGGCTAAACCCATAGGCCCTTTAAAATTGAACTAGGTTTCGACCTGTTAACAGTTTTTTTTTTTTTTTTTGAAAAGGGGTGCAACAAGCCACACGCAAATGGTTGTACATCTCTTGGTGAGACAAAGCAAACAGTATAAACAGTTTTAGGATCTCACAAAATTGACATGATGTCTCACAACCAACTAGGTTTATGGTACAATGATACCACATTACATCATGAGAACACACTAGTAGCCGTTTTCAAGCATAACCAGGCTGTCAAAAAAACCTGGTACACCCGGTTCGTTTTCTTTTTTTTCTTTTTTCTTTTTTCTTTTCTTTTTTTTTTTCAGGGAAACTTTGAATAATTTGGAATATTTTCAACGTTTCCTACCGAAAAGTCAACTGCCTTGAACGGTTTTTTTTTTTTTTAAAAAAAAAAAAAATCTTTTGTCGCCCACCCGGTTGTGTTTGAGAACCACTAATGTGAAATCTCAGTGTATCTCAAGTAGACACTATAAAGCTTAGGTTCATTCTCAACTGTTTGATAGATTTACTTGGTTTTACATAATAGCAGCTTGTCAAATGACACTTGAAAATTTCGTTTTCCTCTCCTGGGCCATCTTAGACTCAAAAACAGCCTTTCAAGTTTGAATCTTCATGCATTAGCACAATAGTACTAGTATGTTAAAGATAGCCTTGGTCACATTGTGATTTTGGAAGGTAGCAAGTTAGATCAGTGATTTCATTAGGCATCTTCAACGATTTTCACATTGAGGGGACGAAACTCCTTTCAGGTAACCACACCAGAGAAGACATTTCCATTTCAAAGCACTCAAACTGGTTGGGAGTCTCAGGAATTATTAATACGGGTTGGAACGCCAGTCCTTAATGAGAGTCAGTTTGGGTAGAGTTGGGTCTCACAATCACCACGACAGGGTTAGAGTCCAACAACTGGCTCAACAAACTGGACAATGGCCCCTTATTTGATCAACCTGAAGAGTTTGATCAATTTGAAACCGGAGCTTAGAGTGCAACAGGAGATGTTGATAAAAACCTTGAGGATGAATTTGGCAGCTTCACCAGTGGCTTGTTTGATTTTGATCAGTCCATGGCTTGTGATGTGGTTGACATGACCAGCCTTGGGCCTGATTGATAAATCTCATGCGGTATGAAGCCTAGGGACTGTGACATTGGTTCATCTTCCTTTGTGGTAATAAAAGCTTCATGAACACCTCTTGAAGACCAATTTGGTCCATTTGATGGAAAAAAAAAAAAAATTGGAGCGCCACCACCAAAGGGTGCGGATGAAAGAGAGCTTGTTTGGGGCCTTGCTCAAAACCCTCGCCAACTAAATGTATCTACACTATGACAAGATTTCCCTCGGGAAGAAGATTTTTAAAATCTCCAACCAAGTCTTCTTAGAAGCTCCAGTCAGCTATGTAAAAAAAAACTCCCAAGAATATTGGGAATCAATTCCTCATCAGGAACTTTTCAGGCTCCCAACCTTTGTGAAAGCATTTGACTCCAAAATCTCCGCGGGAGATTTTGGGGAGCTTCTGAGGAGGTTGGGAGAAGGTTTTTTGAGAAATGGGCTACTTTGGCCCATCACTTCTGAACCTCTGTAGTGGGGATTCAGAAGTATGGGGCAGAGGGTGGGGGCTCTTGGATGGCTCTGTAGCACTTCCAAGGGGCAGCAGGACCCACTTGCGCATTCATCACATTCAGAGAGCCTCTAAAGAAGGGGCTCCAAATGTTACTGTTTCTCAATTGGATAAAATTGCAGTTGATCAGTTCTCTTGTCTATATGTAAAGCAATGAAGACCAGAGGATAACAAAAGAGAGAGATAGAAGTATATAATTCCACATCCAAACATGATTGGGCATCATAAGACATCCCAAGGGAATGTGTCGAATCAGATAACACATAATCAATATGAAAGTGTTGATCAGTGTGGCATGCATGGTTCATGACTGAACAGCAGCACAGATAACCTACTTTTCCGGTTTCCTGAGCATCAGAGGCAGTGCTGGATCCGCCGATGCACTCCTCAAGGATGGAGGAGACTTCGGAGGCAACTAGAGAACATATACAGGTAGGTATGTAGAGTCATCCTCGTCAGAAAAGCCATGATTAGAACCAAAAGCGCAAGCAAAGGGTGGAGGTGGTGGAACATTGAAAGAGACTGACCTGGCTTGAAAGTTGCATAAAGGCTGAGCTGTGATCTCAAGGTGGGGACTTGCTTTCGCAGCTAAAGATCAACCACAAATCCTGGTCATTATTGAGGAGGAGGCCAACAGACGGAGTAGGGGGCAATCGGGGATGAGGAAATTGGGAAGACAATGACTTACAGTTTGGGAAGACACGGCACTGTGAGAGAGAGGGACAGCGGACCGGCAAGTGACACGGATGAAAGAAGCCATGATAAGAGGAGTGTAAGAAGGATGAAAAAGTAAGTGGTGTGGTCTAAAGCTGGTCTGAGAGGGGAGAGCGGAAGAAACCACTGGAGGGAGGGGTGTGGCCAAGGGTGGGTGGTCTGAGCACCCCACCCGAAACCCACGAACAAGAACCGGGTGCGGACAGTACGAGTTTGGTTCCAAACACATCTTACACACCAGCTTGGCTGGACAGTGTAGCCTAATACCCAAGGGCATGGGCCAATGATTTCGGGGGGCGCTGACACCTGCAAGAGCTCCTCGGAAGGTCACATGGTGCCCCAGGGGTGGAGAAGCTCCGACCGATCTCATGAAAAGGCCTTTGGGGGCTTCCGGTCTCCAGAAGCTCCGACAGCTCTGGGGATGAGGTCCTCAGCAGCTTCGGAAGGCTCGAAGGTCCTCAGGAGACTGTATGGAGGTCCTCCAAAGATTGCGAGGTCTGAAGCTCCTACGCAGCTTCTCCGGAGATCCGTATGAGGAATTGACTCTGGAGCTCCTGAAAAGATTGGCTCCCATCACCTCCCACCTTCCACCCCACCCATGCCCTACCCTACCTCGACCTAACTCAACCCTCACATCACCCCTCAAACCCTCCCTTTTCTCTCTTCTCCCTTTCTTTTTTCTTTCTTCTTTCTTCTCTCACTTTCTTTGGGAGCGCGCTGCATCTGCTTCCCCCAGGGAGCCAGGAGGAGCCAAAGCCGACCAAACCTCGCCAGAGTGAGTCGGGATCTGCTGTCTCACCCACCCTTTAGAGACCAAAAGAGGTCTTGCCAACCCACTACAGG
>MU167257.1:43371-61696 GCA_015951145.1 Cronartium quercuum f. sp. fusiforme G11 | reverse complement strand
CTTCTCGCAACCTCCTCAGAAGCTCCCCAAAATCTCCCGCGGAGATTTGGGAGTCAAACGCTTCTGCTGAGGTTTTTAAAACCTCACGCGAAGGTTGGGAGCCCGAAAAGCTCCTGATGAGGAATTGACTCCGGATCTTCTCAGGAGCTTTTCGTACATAGCCGACCGGAGCTTCTAAGAAGATTCGGTCGAAGATTTTAAAAATATTTTCTCCGAGGGAAATTTTGTCGTAGTGTAGTGTATCTGTACTTGAGCTGTGTGACAGGCCGATCGGACCGGGTTTGTCACTGTGATGTGTGACAGGTCAGTCCTCGGTGTCTTCGGCCATCACCATTTCAACTACTTGACTTGGACTCAACACGATTTGAGGCTCAAAATCAGCCAAAGCCATGTCCGGACGAGTTTCAATGCGCGAGAGCCTCACCTGGGGTTCTCTTCTTGATTACGAATCAACTGATGTTGCTCGTCAGGCGAGGGACGCGTTTCAAAAAGCCCAGACCAAGCTAGCGGCTGGATCCGGACATGTGATCGCTGGGATCACCGGCAACGACCGCGCATTAGCTTGCCTTTGTGTTTTTTTGACCAAGTTGAGCTCTCATCTCCGTGTTTTTTTTTTTTGTAAGAACTCGAGATCTAGCTCAGAATGTTGTACAACACAGATCTCGCCTGGCGCCTACGGAGCGGCGCGCGGCTGAAACATCACTACAACGTCAATCTGGTGTCGCCCCCCGGATATTTTCCAATGCTGCCAAACAGCTCAACGCTCTACTCACGGATACGACCGGAAAAGCTCGTCGGAAGCGTGAACCGGCCGCAAAAAGCTCAGATGGCGTACGTGACACGCTAGATTGGGGTACGCTGCTCGACTGTGAACCACCAAATGTGGCCAATCAGGCTCGGAGGCTCTTCAAGGACATCCTTCCTCGATTACGTGAACCTGGTCATAACATTATCGGTCTAGACGGGAATCGACGAGCGGTGGCTTGCCTGTCGTTATACCTAGCCAAGTCAGTCCCTGGCTTGAAGCCGCCACACAACCTATGTCACCTCAAACAATCGTTCAAATTGGGTCTGACCATGAACGGTGGGCCAACTTGAAGGACCTCTGGTGGAGAATGCTTGACCGCAGATGCCGAGGAAGACCTCAACCGACTCTCCGGTGTGACCTCTCAGATTTTTGCGCAAGCAAGCAAGCAGCTTCGTGACTTACTCGGGCTAGCTTCGGGCTTATCTCGGCGGGACTCTAACGTACTAAGCGGGAGTGCGGGCACACGAAAACGAGTTAGGACTGAAGAACGCGAACAGGCAATCGCTGATCTCACACGTTCATCTCCCGCCAAGCGCGTTCATTTAACACCCACGCCCCATGATTCGGAGTCGGATATAGTTTTCTCACCTACCAGTTCAAAGTGTCCACGAACAGGTCCTTCTAATTCTCGTGTCCCTCCGACACATTCGCCGCTTAGACCTCTCACATCTACTCGGCGGACTCGCGCCATGGAAAAAACTCCCTTAAATCTTCCGTTAGAGCAAGCGCCGGCACAACCCATGTGTATATTTGAATCTAGACCTGTGTTGAATCCTTGCCGACCTCAGCTTAAGCAAGGATCGAGCATCGAATACGATGATTGGAATTGGCGGTCTGAAATCTTTCAACAAAATTGGGATGAAGCTGATCTTAAGAAATGGGACAATTGGATCCAGAAATCCTTCACTCCAAAGTAGTGTTGGCTTTTGTACCGTTTCTATAAATCATATCTTCCTTTTTTTTTTTTTGTATCTTCTTCACTTGTACATTTTTTTTTCCCTCTCAAGTTTTCTTTTTACAGTAAGAGTTGATTGAAATTAAACTATTCAAAAAGTTGATTTCCCCCTTCTTTCCAAGTTATACATCTCTCTCTCTTTCTCTCTTTCTCTTGTCTCATCGTTAAGTTACATTAATACTCGGATATATGTTGGTGTCCCCTAAAGGCGATTTTGAGGTAAGATAGTAAACGCTCCTTTTTTTGTTTTTTCTCTCAAGTTTTGGTCTTTACATCATATAAAAGTTTTTTGAATCTATTCAATTTTTCAAGATTTTTTTTTTTTTTTTTTAACTAACTAGTTCAAATTTTTTTTTTTTTTTTTTTTGACACTATGGTTTTGATTGTTGTGGTCCCCATTTTAAATTAATAATAAATATATATATTTGGATTTTAAGATACATTCACCGTAAATAACGTTTATTATAATAATACGTAGCCCCAACATTTTAGACCAAAATGATCATCTTTCTTAAAAAAAAAAAAAAAAAAAAAAAACCCTTATATAATTTAAATAATAAGAATTAGTTTTACAGACTTGTTGAAAAACCCTTCTTCTTCTTCTTCCCCTTCCTTTGCTGCTAAAATGTTACCCCCCTTCTGTTTTTTTTTTTTTTTCTTAAAAAATAAAGAATCGAAAAAAAAAAAAAAAAAAAAAAAAAAAAAAAAAAAAAAAAAAAAGTTATTCTCAAGAACCAAAAGCGTTGAATAATCTGTTGAGGGTTTTTCTGTTGATGATGTAAAATTATCATTTTTTTTTTATTTTCATATACCACCTTCTTCTTTGAAACGAGTTCAATTTATCCAAGGAATCTGTGTAAGGTAGCTTTTAAAACTGATGTAAAGATTCAAAATTTTTGAGTCAGGTTTTACAAATCTTACGTGTTGTTATATGACACAAATTTTGAACAACAACAACAAAAGAAAAAAAAAAGAAAAAAAGAAAAGAATAACGTACCAGTGACTTGTAACGGTTTAGGTAAGAAACTGTCCATGCCGCTTTTCTCACACGTTAGTTTATCAGACTCGGATACGTTAGCGGTGAGGGCAATGATAGGTAAGTGAGGCTTTTTCTGATCTTTCTCATAATCACGTATCATCCTTGTCGCTTCTGGACCATCAAGTCCTGGCATTTGACCTACACCAAATTTTTTTTTTTTTTTTTTTTTTTTTTTCGGTCAATCTCGGTATCGAAGAGAATAGAGACTGATGATCACTCACAATCCATCAAGACTAGTTCACAATCACCCCCACAAGCTTTACGGACTGCCTCATGCCCATCATATGCTACTTCAACCCGATACCCAATTTTCTGCAAAACCCTTCTTCCTAGCTCTACATTCATCCCATTATCATCCACTAACAAAATCTTCTTCTGCTCTTTCTCTACCTCTTCTTCCTTCACCTCTTTCTTCTCCTCCTCTACCATCCCCAACTTTGGCGAAATATACCCTGAGCCTCCGATACTACTACTCCTACTTTCTCCGCCGTGGCTATTGACGGTAACGATCGTTCCCACAGACTCTCTTCGGTCAATAGGTGATGTCCAATTATTTGCTATCTCGTGAGCGTACTTGTCGGGGTTAGAAAGCAAGTTGAAAATCAAATGGGGAATGATTCCGTGCCTTCTCAACTGTACCGCACCAGATCGTAAAACAGTTTCAAGTCCAGCTTCTTGAGCTTCTGCACAGGTCACCACCATCACCGCTCCCTCTTCTTGACGTATGTTTTTTAAGCTGGTAGAATCCGCCCAAATCATATCGAGGTCCTCAGGGTACTCGGAAAGATTTAACTCGAACGCCTCATGACCATCACGTCTTAATAGGTTAGCTAATACTGCCTCCGTTCGGCGCTCAGCATAAGCTACACCTATCCGAGCGTGAGAGGGAGGTGGTGGTGGACTTGAGGGTCTAGTGAGGGGTAAGCTGAGGATAAATGTCGTGCCTTCCCCCTCGACCGAATGTACCTCAATCTTCCCATCCAATCGCTAAATGGAGTCAAAAGAGAGAAAGAAAGTGTGAGAGGGATAGTAAGATCAGGAAAAAAAAAAAAAAAAAGAACGAGAGGGAGCGCTTACTTGGACAAGCTGTTTGCAGATACTTAGACCTGGGAAGCGAGAGGCCAAAGGTATCAGTTTTTTTTTTTTTTTTTTTTTAAAAAAAAAAAAAAAATTCTTGAGTAACTCAAGCGCGTAAAAAAAAATAAAAAAAAGTTACCGAGTCCAGTGCCTTGATGAGGACGAGTGGTACTACTATCGGCCTGCCTATAAGGCTCAAAGAGATCTTTTCTAAAGCTTCTTGGAATCCCTGGGGGTAAATCATGAATTCAATATCCTCAAAAAAGGGAAGATAAAAAGGGGGAGACGAAGCGCACCGACACCCGTATCTTGAACTTTTATCACCAATACTTCACCATGCATCTCTAAACTGATGAGTATGAACCCTTTCTCTGTGAACTTGAGAGCATTACTAATCAAGTTCATACATATCCTTAAAACAAATGTTTCGTCTATTAATGCAGTCTCTGGTACTTTTTCGGAAACGTGTACGATCATATCTACTGCGCCTGATAGACCCCTGTCTTCAGTCATTCGACCTATACCTTCGACCATAGCACGGAAATTCATACAGACGGGTTTGGCAATTGACTCTGCGTTATTACGTTCTAACTTACTGTGTTTTTTGAAAGAGACTTTTAAATTAATAAGAAGAACATTTGAAATAGTGTGATAGAGGGAGAGGAACTGACGAAAAGTCAAGGACGTTGGCGATGATGAGTTGCATATTTGCGCATGCTTGTTGCATATTTGTGAGATATAATTTCTACCATAAAGAAATGAGGTGAGATCAAGTGTGATAAGTTCATGAGACAAGATGAAAGTGTGAAAGAACTTTAAAACAAATTTAATGCTTCACCTGTTCTTCATTCAAGTCCGTCCGAGCCAACAAGTCCGCATAACCAGTCACCGAAAACAACGGAGTTCGAAGTTCATGAGATCTGTTTCCCGCCCCCCCCCCAAAAAAAAAAGAATGGACCCATATCAACTACTGTATTATTCATTATTTGAAATTGAAAAGGAGATTCTCAAAAGAAGTAAATCAAACAGACGCGACGGAAATGAAGTTTTGTTTCAAGTTCGCAGCGCCCTCAGCCGCCAATTTTTGAGCCCTAACTTTCCACAGTCTACGTTTAGTGAAAACTAGCTCAGCAAGCCTGTTCCTTGACAACGAAGCCGTGTGGGCAAGTAATCCGATCGATAGTAAACATGTACAAACAGCCAAGCCGGTAATAAAGAATGGGATTTCGTCCGTAAAACCACCATGACCATTCGGTGGGGAAAGACTGAGAGAATCAGAAGTAGTCACAAATGTAGCGCCGAGTGCAGAGACGTAATGAAAACCAAAAGCGCCAGCAGATGTGAGAGTAGCAAATAGTAACTGACGACCGAGATGTAGATCCATTTGATCGATAGTAATACATCCTAACCAACTGACTACTAACGCTAACGAACATGATAGACCAATGTAAATCGGGTTCCAAATCACTCTTCCAGATGGGATTTCCATGGCTTTCATTCCAATGTGGTGCATGAATGCAATCGCGCTACCCCAGATGAAACCCTTGAGTCCGTTGACCAAAGTAGCGCCTGCACGAACTTCACGAGATAAACTTCTAAGGGTTAATGGCGCGTGCTGTGGCGCTCGAGAGAGGAGGTGACTGGAGTGCGGATCTAGTGGTAAGTCTTCTTCTTCTTCTTCTTCTTCTTCGTTGTCTTCCTCTTCATCATTTTCTTCTTCTGTTCCCCAACCTTCACCATCCTCTCCGCTTGCTAGCGGTCTATAACCTTGAGACTGTGAGCAATAGCGCGGCAAGGAGGAAGGTGAGGCAGTTGTTTTTAAGGCGCGCAGAGGAGGGTACCATGCTGGTCCTCTGACGTATTTCGTCCCGCAAGGGGAAGTAACGGGTGAGTAAGGTGAGTCTGAGGGCGCAAGTGCGGGTGAGGAGGGGCGATGTTGATCTAGGTGGAGTAAACGCTTTCCATCTCCGAACGACGCGCGTCTTCTTCGAAGAGAGGCGAAAGCGGGTGAACGACGGAGAAGGCGAGGGCGAACGACGGGTACGCGGGAGTCGAAGGAAGTATTACGACGAAAGGGTGAGCGAGCGGAGGAGATGAGAGCGAGGAAGGTAAAGAAGGTAGCTACGAGCGCAGAGAGAGCAGTGAGACCAGGGTGAAAAGAGACTTCGATACCCTCGAACGTTTCAGCAGTCATGGCAATCAAGTGAAGGCTCCAAATGCTTATAAACCCATAAGTAATTGAGGCTAATCCGATCCACAAGAACCAATTAGGACCACCAGTGAGAAGTAGTGAGTTGGCATGAGCGATGATGGCTGAGGTTGTGTATGCACCGATCCAGCTGATAGCATATGAAACGACCACGAGCTGGGAGATTAATGAGAGAGAGAGAGAGAGAGAGAGAGAGAGAGAGAGAAGGAGAAAAGGAGAAGGACAGAGATTGGTTTGGGTTAGGAGGGTGATCGATTGAGGAATTGAAAGAGGGGTAAGTTTAAAGAGAGAGACTGACGCGCCATGACCATTCTGGGAAAAGGATGATTTCAAGCGTCGGTTGAAGTTCGATGACGGTGGAAAAAGTGATAATCATCTTTTATTTTGTTATTCCAAGTCTCAGTCTTGACACGTTTGTGGATCCAAATGAGTTGAGTGAATAGTGTTTGTGATTCCGTTTGATATCCTATCTAACTAGGAAAAAACAAGGAAACATGTTAAAATCAAAGGAAA
This sequence comes from Cronartium quercuum f. sp. fusiforme G11, assembly GCA_015951145.1. Lineage (NCBI taxonomy): Eukaryota > Fungi > Basidiomycota > Pucciniomycetes > Pucciniales > Coleosporiaceae > Cronartium > Cronartium quercuum. Next base: position 55,095 of record MU167257.1, on the reverse strand, counting down.
CACACATCGGAGAGTAGTCACTATCTAATTGACCCACTAACCAAGTTGAAGTGATAATTATCATATCATTTTCAACTGCTTCTGACTTGGTAAGATGAACCAACCACAACTAAAGCAACTTGGCTTTACTTCTCGAGCATGAGCAACTAAGTACGGTAGTTGGACTGACTGAATTTGAGTTATCAGTCTAGAGAGCGTGGTAGATCAAACGAGATGGGAAGCGAAAGAGAGGAGACCAAAGGGAAATTCAGGAGTGGTAGCCGAAGTGTGTGTGTGTGGGTGGGTGGGTGTGTGATTTGAGCACGGCTGTAAGGAAAATACACGAGGGAAAGGACAATCAAACCCGAAAATAAGGAGTAGAGGAATAAAGATAGTGAGAAATCAATCGATGGATAATTGTTTTTCTAAAAAGCTCGATTTTACATGAATTCAAATCTGATGAACCTCTTTCTGGTAGTTTATTTTGTTTTTAGGGTCTAATTTGTTTGATTGATCGTTCGATTGAGATTGTACTATAGTACTTACTTATAATTGCTGGGATGTGAGGGAGGGCGAACACGAATGCAGAGGGAAAGAAGTAGATTAAGTATAAAAATAAATAAAAAAAAAGCAGGATAATGACCATCTCAATTAGCTAGATTCAATTAGCATATATCCTCCACACACCCTCTTCAACACTTACCCCAGAACTTTTTGAGTATGTCAACTAACTACCTCGATCCTGCGCAGTCTGTTACTGTAGTCTGTCGATAGACATACAGTTGGTAAAGAAAGAGGGGAGGGGTTGAAGGATTCGAAGAAGACATCTCATCAGTCAAAATCGAAATGATATCAGCAATTGAAGATCCAATGTTGTATGTGATGGATTTTGTTGAAAGGGACGAGTTTCTGCCCACTCAACATACATACCATCAGTCTGGAATTTAAGTTCTCCAATGTTTCTGTCAAAGTGATTTAAAAAGGTTGTTCGACAGAGTTAAAGACTGGGATCAGTAGAATTTACTAGACAAGACAAATCAAAGCAAAAGTGCTTACCGAACAGTGCAGGTGATGTTTGGGGAAAGTGAGAGTGGTACAACACGTCAGTGGTGTGAGTTTAAGAGTGGGTCGTGTTAGAACCCACCTGCATAACATGTTGGTATTCTATGCATGCATATGGATAGATGGATAGATGGATGTGGATGTGGATGTGGATGTAGGAAACTACTTGGTTCCTGACAGGTTGTCTTCTTCACAACAAGACCAAAAAATAAAATAAAAAACAGTTGATTGGGATTCAAGATCGTTTTGACCTTTGCAACTTTCCAACTCTGATTGTGCATACTTTCTCATAGCTTCACTTTATCACCCAACTTTTTCACTTTGTTTTTTTTTTTTTTTCATCGCTCTCACTTGAACTTTAACTCACTTCGCTCATCCTTTAGAATACATAGCCAATCCATCAAGCCTGTCCAACACAAAAAAGGAAATATCAGATGGCGCTAAGAGGACTTGGGGGCCGCTAGGATTGTCAAGTACATATGTATCAGATGGATGGTATTTGGACTCGCAATTACATAATCGGGAAAGCTCGCGAATAAAGTCAATCGGTCAATCAAATCCGAGGCCTTCGTCGTCACTATCGACCAAGTCAAACTCACTAATCAAAGTAAGGAATGAAGAAAGATAAACAGATAACAGGCGAACGGATCAGGTTTACTTCCTCAGGTTTACGAATAAACTGATAAAGAAGAGACTTGAGCAACACGTAAAAGTTCACCAAGTCAGTGAAGAGGCACTCCCCCTCGGGGCACTGTGTTTGTGACTTGATTTTGGAGAACATGATCTGTGTTGTTGTGAGTCTGAGGTATGTATGTAAGTCTTTCTCTCTCTCTCTTCACGCCTGTCCCTCACCCGGCAGGTGCGATAGATATGTTCCTCAGATAGGTTTTACCTAACCTAACCCTCACTCAGCTTTGGCTAAGCTGTGTATTCTACATACATACGCTCGTAACAATCTGGAACTTGGGCACCGGATTAATTTAACTGAATCTCGCTCGCAATCAACTTGTGGGATAACGAGTGGTTTGTAGTGATCTCGGATGCCTATCAGATCTAAACTTGAGACTGTGCCTTGAACATACTTTCTCATTCCAGTCCGAACTTGAAGGATTCAGTAGAATCATGAAATGAAATTCATTTTCTTATGATACCAAACAGGGTAATGAGAGCCAAACATATACAGGTGAGCATGGTAAGGGATGCAAAAAGATATGTGTGAGAGAAAGAAGAAACTCTTGAGAACATACAACGAGGTGTGGAGAACAGAGAGACTATATATAGTGTGAGTGCTTTGGACATAAAAAGTATCAGGCTATCCTGTATATGAGCATGCCTGATGTGTACACCACACGTACATATCAATAGCACCAGTTTTGGGGTATTTACCCACCCAATTTGGAATTTAGATAACAAGTCAGAAAAACTATGGTTGAAGTCAGTTGCCAAATGCACCCTTAAGTAAAACTTTTTCTTAGATGTTTCTGGTCATGCTTTGATTCACTCTCAATGGGTCCCTAAATTCACTGCTACCTCAAAGTTCTAATAGACTCATGTTCTCAAAAATCTCTACTGAGGATGATCAAAGTGATTTAAAAATCAATTTCCTGCCTTTTGACAGGCATGAGAGAGAGAGAGAGAGAGAGATGTTAGAATACATGTTTATAACTTTTTCATGTTACCATAACAAGCAATCTTTCTCAACAACTCAACACATGTCAAATACTACAACATGTTTTTTCAAAACTTTCTTATATTTCAAATTTCTATGTATAAATCATATTCCCAATTTTTGTTCCTAATTTTAAATAGCTTTGTCTACATGATGATTAAGAAACAAATGTATATGAAGGAGCCATAAGTTACACCGTAGAAATTCTTTTCATCTTTAGAGTTTCTATTATATTCATCCAAAGTTTCATCTTGTACTAATCTCAACTTTATATGAATGGTGTTCTTATAAGAGAGAGATAGAGCATGGAGTGATGGTGATGTGAGTTTGGTTGTATTCTACAGCTTGGGTGAAAATCTCTGTTCACCTGACTTTCCAAGACTTGACTAGGTCTTAAATCCTTAAACCCTGTCTTATGGCTCATATCCCTGCTTAAATTATGTAGCAAGTTATTAGGATTTAAATTCAAGAATTTCAAATTCATTATTACACTCCCCTTACATATCATAGACATATTACAGATGAACAATGTAAATCTCACTATCTCAAACCTAATCTCTCTCAGATCATAGATATACTGACCAACAACTTCAAACCTTGAAGGAATCTCCCTCATCCATCATTTTCTCAATGGTTGTTCAGGTGAGGTTCCCTCAAGGCATGAAGCAAAGCAGAGTTTGTGGTATCTAACCAAAACTCCCTGCTGTCTGTCATCATGATCCACCCACCCTCCTTCTCTCACAGAGGAGACATGGATGTCACCAGCCTTGTTGTGCCTTTGAAGGCATGTGGCCAGTTTAGCCCATGTGAGAGCCACCAAAAAAAAAAAAAAGGTTTGGTTGGGTTGACCAATTCTTCTCCACAGGGGCCCAATGTGGAACTTGTAGGGAGACTAAAGGTGTTGTGGAACCCATGTCCTCCTTCCCAAGGGTGTAATGTGTTGTTGGGAAAGCTAGCACAAAAAAAGAGTCAAACTTGAAACTCCCTATTGTAATGATATAAAGATACAGTGAAACCAAGAGCAGTTTTTTTTATCAATAAAGCTGGACATGTTCTCCAAGAAAAAACATACTCAATTGTAATGTGGTATCAATGAGATAATAAAGGTAGTTACAAAAATAGAGAGTGTGATAAGACCAGGGTGAAAAGAAACTTCACTACCTACAAATTATGAGATACAAACCTAGATCTTGAGAATTTTCTTGCAGAATCTCAAGTCTGATTTTGGCTGTATTTGAAAAATTTGAGAATGTGAGAAAACTTTTCAGAGAATATCTTCACTACATTCAAAATCTGACTTGAGATTCTGTGAGAACAATCTTGAAATTTGATTTTTTTTTTTTCTTTCTTTTTTTGTTCTCTCATGGATGTTTTAGCTATCATGGAAATCAAGTAAAGACTCAAAATGCTTATAAACCCATAAGTAATTGAGGCTAGTCCACCCCACAAAAATCAGTCTTCAGCACATCTTTGCACACAATTGAATTTGAGTTCACAGCCATCATCTATCACTGATTTCTTTTCATTTAATTTTAAAACTTTCTCTACTTTAACAAATCCTCACTTCTTAATGTTTTGTGAGCTCTTGTCAAGTTAAACCTTGGTATTGGATTCATAATCCCTTTTTGTAATTCTCCTTTGTGAAACATACATACCAAAATTGTTTAATTGTGTAGCAATAGAATAAGCTTTACTTGGCTTTCTTGTCTACTTGTAAAGGGATTTGTCCCTTCAAAGCCATAAATTTTATGGCTCAACTGAGTTTTCAAAGGAAGCCATACCTCTATGGGTTTAGGGGCTCTGTTGAGAAAATCCATAAGCATAATCCAATCCTCAGAACCCATACCCCCAGGGGTCCATGAAGTGTTGGACAGGATTATGGACAATTGACTAGAGCAGGAGAACATGAACCCAATTGAGGGGTGAGTGTTATGACACATCCAAGAAGAATGATGAGATTGTTCAGAGAAAGAGAGAGACATATAACCACAAACTGAACAATCAACAAAACAAAACAACTTACCTAGAGCAGGAGAACATGGACCCAAATGAGGGGTGAGTGTTATGACATGTCAAAGAAGAATGATGGGATTCTTCTTCTACATGTTCTGCTCCAGGTTACAAAGAGGAAAGAGAAAGAAATCTCACAAGGGTTTCACATGGTGAGTGACAGATGGATGGCAGAAAGTCATACAACAGGGCAACATGGAAACATTACATGACATGTAGCATGATGACACTAAAAACATTACACCTAAGGAGAGGCATAAGTCTTACTCACACTTCAACATGAAGTGGTATGGCTTTAGAGATTTTTTACTTCATACATAACACTTTTAGCAGATCCTTGAAGATCCTTTCAACAATATTTCTACCAGTATAAGCACTCAATATAACTATGTGGTTTGGGGTGGTACTAAGATTTTTTTTTTTTTTGATTAGTAGAATCAATGCATGCAATAATATCCAACACTTTACTAGTGGATTAATCTTTTAGTGACTTTTCAGTCAGGTATATATTACCTTTTTCAACTTGCTTGGACCAAAAAAAAAAAAAAAAAAAAATTGTCTACCAGGTTGCAGCCAGACTGTGGGCACCTGTACACTACTGTAAATGTGGAATCAATTGACTAAACAGAGATTGCTTTATCCCTATGAGATGAGAACAATGGCCCACACTGTCAACATATTTTCATCACATGGAAGCTTGCTATGTAACATAGCATGCCTTCATGTGATACTATGGACCATTTTTCAAGGTCCCTACCTTGGAAAATAGACCTATTGCATCGCATCTTGGCCTGCTATGTGACATAGCATGCCTCTATGCGATGCAATTTTCTTGGCGGTGCCACTGCTTTTTACCAGTTTTTTTTGTCAATGTAGACTGTATGGTACAGACCAAGCAAGATCTGCCTGAAAACAGGCTGAGTGATCCATAGAGAGACATGAGATGGTGACTCAATGTCTGTTGAGATGTGACACTCCTTGACACATCTCGAAGCATTTTTTATACCTCAAACTGTAAACTGTGACATGTCTGTTACATGTATGTTCTCTGTTTCATTATCCCATAGGGCAGCTATGTGGAAAGTTTTCTCCATCCAAGAAACTTTCCACATTTCTTCATCAATCACTCTTCCAAGCTTAACTTTTCCAGAGTGCTTGCTGACTTGCTGCCCCAGGTCAGTGAATTTGGATCAGGTCAAAAGTTTAGATCAAGAATGCCATCTTTTGACATGAGAGCTAAGGTGACTATAGCCCAGCTGTATGACTGCAGGTTTGACTGGTGTGTGTGTGCTTTGTAGCTGTTGTGAATGTGTTCAAGTCAATGTAGCTGTTCTTCTCAGTCCTCTTGGTGGTCACAAGTGCCAAGTTTTCTTATCTTTAGAAAGAAATATTGTAGCAATTCAAACTTGCTTTTGCCACTTCTCATGCTTCATGTCACAGACAAAAAAAAAATTGAGTTGGATGAGTGCATCCAACTCAACAACAGATGTGCTCATACAATACAACTATGCTCATATGGACAACTTTGAAAAAAAAGTGAAAGATGTGTTGTAGGCAAAAAATTTACCGGAGGAATCTCCTCTATTTATAGACTCTCCAACAAAAGGAAGTTTAGAGTTTTTTTCATAGTACATTCATCTAGGATTTTATTTTTATTTTTTTCCGTCATGCTCTTCTCTCATAAGAGAGTGACTATGTATCTCTTTTATCACATCAAATTCCAATTAATTTACATCTAATAATAAAATAAATAAATATGATAATAGTGAAAATAGATATGAAACAAAGAAAAAAAAGAAGAGAAAACAAAAATGTGTATGAAAAGAAACGTGGTCGGGTGGGGGGATTGGATGAACAATCGGTTGAGGTGGTAGTGTAGTAGGAGAGATGAGCGAAGTCAGTTGGGGTGGTAGTGTAGTGGGAGATGAATGATTGATTGGGGTCGTCCAAGATGCTTCAACTTGATCGAGTCGATCAAGCCGAATCGGAACAAATGGGAGAGGTGATCAAGAGGGGTGGGAGAGATGAATTGAACGGGCGGTGTATTGTAGTCGGTAGATCGGATCGAGTCGAGAGGGGTGGCCGGGAAGGTGTAGCGAAGTCGGTTGGGGGTCAGTAAAGTAGAAAAAAAAAAAAAAAACAAGATAAATAGTAAATAATCAATAGAAATATAAAACACGTAAAAGAGAAAAGTGGTTGGGCCAAATGAGACACGCGTGGGGCTTGAATTGAGGATAACGTCATCTGAGAAGAGGCAGGGGAAAACTACAGGCTCTGACCGTTGTGGTAGAAAGTTATGGGCTAACAAGTTGGGTGTACAGCCAAGTTATGGGCGGACGCCTTGCTGGTTCAGGGATATCCCACTAGTTTAGGGTGAAAGGGTCATGATCTGTGCAGATTGCAAGAGCAAACAGGTAATTATAATAAGAATCTTCGAAAGAAATTAAACCAGAACCACTACAGAAAATTTAACTTCGGGTGGTTTGTGCCCTCATTAAATAGGTACTACACACCCCAATACATTTCAAAAGTAGGCTGTACTGACCTTGGGTTAGGGATATAATGTAAAAGGGCTTCTGGTATGAGGTTTTTAGGAGGAATTATGAAATTTTTGATATACAATTTTTTTATCACATCATCATTTCATTTTATAAAAATTGATTAGTACTCTTTTCTCTTTTAAGTTACATCAGAAAATGGAATGTTTCTGTATTTTTATCACATGGTCCAATCATTTGATAGCCCCTTATTTTTTTTGTTGAATTTAAGGAGTCCAGTGCTTTTAGTTAATTACTGGATTTGCATAAAACAATGTCCGGGAAAAAAAAAAAAGTGTGTGAGGTTTAAACCCACTTTTGAGCCAAAACCTAATGAGCCAATACCCGAAATCGGGTACTTGAAGTTCTGCTTCGGGTTCTCCCTCACCGTCACCCATCACCCTCCCCTCCAAACGTTTCAACCCGATCCAGCTCTCTCCCATCCATCATGGGTTATGTCTTTTACAGTGCCAAGACCAAGGTCATGGCTGTGCTGCTGATCCTCAATGGCAAGACTGACATTGAGGTCCGCACAGCCATAGCGGATAACCCATGCAACAAAACAATCGACCGTTGGGTAGCGCTTTACGAGAGAGCTAGGTGGGTCATTTGAGGTCCAGCCGAGTACGATCAACAAGGGAGACCCACCTTCTTCTGCGACGAAGATCGAGAATTTATCTGTGCGCTGGTGGCTGAAAATCCAATGCTCTTCCTAGATGAGATGCGGGAAGCAATCTATGACAAGACTAGTCTCTTGCCCAGTCTTGAAACTGTCCACCTGGAACTCACCACTTGTCTAGAAATCACGTGTAAGAAGGCTTGAACTTCCAACATCCGCTAGGATTTTTATCAAAGAGCCATATATCAAGCTTTGGTTCGATACTCCCAGCAGAGATGTTTATATGCACTGGTAAGTGAACGTTCTATTACTCCATTCTTTCTTTACTTTCCTGCCCATGCTTGGATCAGATATACTGACATTGATGATGATCAGATGAGAGCGCTATTTGTGAGCGTGATCTCATTCGAGTCTATGGTCAATCACCCTCAAACGAGCCGGTGACTCGCTGGGTTCGCCGCAGCAATCAATGAATTGTATGGTCATATTTTTGAGAGGTTATGAGTTAGAGTTGTTTTTTTCTTAAAAAAAGAAATCAAGAGGAACTAGTTACAATTTGAGTTGTCAAATGGGCTAAGTAGTACACAAGTGTTTGTTCACATCATGTCTTTCTTTTTAAATAAGTCAATAATATGTACGATTATAGAACAGGTTGTACTTGAATTTATATGAAATGAAATTCTTCTGTGCCCTCTTCCAATGTCACACGTAGCTTCCCTTTCCCTAAAATATAAGCGCAATCACTATAAGAAGCTGTTTGCAAAGGGAGGGGATTTGGGAAAGGGTGATAATCAATGAGGTCTTTGAGGGATGGGCTTACACCATCCGATGCACCTCCATCAAGTGTAAATTCATCAGCCGATTCACTTCCCATGATGCCTTCAGAGTTCCACGATGCTTTTACAGCTGATACCTTGACCCTAGGAATCTCATCACCATCTGCAATTGGTGTCATCACTGCAGCTGCTTTAGGTTTAAAAAACCCCCCCGTCGACTTCTGTAGGTGACCAGGTCGAAGGCCAAGGACATCAATGCTGTACATCCTTCCATTAACTACACGGCGCCAGTCGTTCCAGTGGAGAGCTGTACGGGGTCGTGATCGGCTCCAGACACATCGATCTTTAGTGTGTTTAAACTTCCCACAGTGATAGCATTGTTCATCTCCGTTGTGACATTCGGCAGCAGCAGATTTTGGTATCGGGATTGGGTTGTTAATGCTCATATCGCGTTCCTCAGTATTCTCACTTAAAGGGGTCAGGCTTTGTATAGCCGAGGTGGAGGGAAATGATCTCATCGGGCTTTTGAACATCGTCTTAGTCGCCATGGCCTTCACAATGACATCAGCCTTTTGAGCTGCCTTACGATTTGTTACAACTGATTGCATCTGTGTTCATACTTCACACGCTGTGAAGGGTCTCGGGTTGTTCTGGTATTGGGCATCCAGAGCGGTATTGACTCCTTCCATCGAGAATTCACCAGAGGTAGGTGCGCCAAGCTGGTACAGTAGACCAGCAAGGCAGTCCCTTGTCCATACAACACCCTTGCTCTCCAATCAGTTCAGGGCCTTATCGATGGAGGCTGTATATTCCAAGACTGACATTGTTGCAGGGTCGAAGGTTCTGAATATTAAATCTTGGAACGTCGCCATTTGGGCCATTCGACCACCTTGGTGGAATTGGTCTTCAATTATATTCATCGCTTCGTGAGCGAGGACTATCGTTCCGATCAGGTTGCTGATGTCATCAGGTACAGTCTCCTCAATTACTCGCAGGGCACATTGATCAACTGCCATCTCGTAAGGTGATTCGAGGTCCGGTTTGTCCCCTTCCCAGTATGATGGAACTCCTGTCATGTGGTAAACAGCCTTTGATGTTCATTGTTTCCATCTGGTGATGTTCGACCCATTGGATTTGAGCTTCTCAATTCTTTTTACATATTTGTCAATATTGGCTCTAGCACGGGTCATTTGACTAATAGATGAGGCACAGTCCATGCACTGCCAAGATATTTGTATCGGATGGGCCTATCCGATGTTCTATCACCCCAAGATATGCGATGCAGTGTCAGTAGGATTAGGTGCGATGGAATTACTATTGGTATCTAATGCTCTGACACCATATTGCAGTGTAATTCCATCGCACCTAATCCTACTGACACTGCATCGCATATCTCGGGGTGATAGAACATCAGATAGGCCCATCCGATACAAATATCTTGGCAGTGATGCCTTCCTCCTTGATTGGATCTCTTGGGTCAACTTTACTATCATCGTCTTTCACTGCGGCGACAGTTTGAGGTTCTGTTTTTTTGTCTGAGCTCTTGGCCATGATGTTGGGTCGACGTTTGGGGTGTGTGGGAGTGTTCAATAGATGTAGGTTCTTCAGATCTATGGCAATGAGGTCGTCTTTGTCTTTCATTTCAAAATCGCAAGGTAGAAGGGATTCTCGGCTTCTGTTCATGGGTGTGATGAAGGGTTCTTGTACGTTTGATTGGTCACTTGGTTCATTTTTGGGCAGCGTTCGTGGTCGTTTGGCATTGGGAGGTGAGTGCTGGACAGGCATTCACGTTATCTCAGATTAGTTTCAGTTCTGATTAGGCACAGCGGTTTTTGCAGGCCATAACCTATATGAAACATTAAGTGTACAGTAAGCTTCTCGGGATAGGCAGTGAGCGGGAACACAACAGATGATTATATTTCTTATACCTATACGAAACGTTAAGTGTACGGTAAGCTTCTCGGGATGGGCAGTGAGCGGGAACACAACAGATGATGAGGATCCTGCTCTCTGACCGGCCTCGGAGACTCTAAAGCATCGCTGTGCTGCAGTCATGTGACATCCCGACTTGTGACACTCCGATGTGGACACCCCAGTCTACAACAGAATTCACACTGGAATTCAGTTGGATTGACGACTTCATCGCCAGACTGGGATCCAGATGTATCTGGAACTTCCATAGCCATGGTTTCTCGGCCTCAAAGGGATGGGAGAGAGCTGGATTGGGTTGAGTCGAAGGGGTTGAAACATTTGGAGGGGAGGGTGATGGGTGATGGTGAGGGTGAGGGAGAACCCAAAGCAGAACTTCAAGTACCCGATTTCAGGTATTGGCTCACTAGGTTTTGGCTCAAAAGTGGGTTTAAACCTCACACACTTTTTTTTTCCTGACATTGTTTTATGCAAATCCAGTACTATTTTTTTTAACAGAAAGGGTTATTTCTTTATTATTCTATCAAAAATAAAACCTCTAGACAGTGTTAGACTCTTATATTAGAGCTTGGCCATAAACCCTGTGGAATTGTTGAGGTAGAGAAGGTCCCTAGCAGACAACTCTCAATTGCCATTATTTTATGTTATCAGTTTGTCTTTTATATTAGTATTGATATCAGATTGGTCTATGACTGCTTGTATTTGTTCTATAAAATATTAAAATATTTATATTGAAGAAGATGGTTTAATTATTTAAAGTCTCTTAGTTTGGAGCTTCATTTATTACACCCTTACTCTTATATTGAATTCTTTAAACATTATACTTTTTATATTTAAACCTTACTCTACAGTCTCAAATACTTTTACAGTAATCAAAACAACCCTGTTGTAATTCTTACTTTGCTTATGTAGTCCCTTTTGATTACTATATTCTCTTATAAAGCCCAGCTCATATTACCAAGTCCACAGAAACTGTGCCCAATGCAGGGAGCACACACATTCACTGCCAAGATATTTGTATCGGATGGGCCTATCCGATGTTCTATCACCCCAAGATATGCAATGCAGTGTCAGTAGGATTAGGTGCGATGGAATTACTATCGGTATCTAATGCTCTGACACCATATTGCAGTGTAATTCCAT
>MU167257.1:15623-32124 GCA_015951145.1 Cronartium quercuum f. sp. fusiforme G11 | reverse complement strand
CACTGCATCGCATATCTCGGGGTGATAGAACATCGGATAGGCCCATCCGATACAAATATCTTGGCAGTGAGGTCTAGAAGCTGACCACTTCTCTCTGTTAACCTACAGTAGGCCTTGACACGTTCAAGCAATTGCCCTATTGAACTTCAACCCATTCACCCGTCGTACCCAGACGGACTCAGTCAGGACTCATCCTAGGTAAGTGAGCTAGACCACACTAGGGCTCATAGATTAAGCCACCCTGACATGTATTATCCTGTCAAAATACCTTTGTTCTCAGCTTGTCCCTTTTTATCACTACTCTCACCTTTTCATCTAGTCTTGAGTTGATTCTAGCTTGACATTTTCATTCCATCCAAACCTCACTTTACAATCCCTGGGATAAGTCAAGTACCAACATCTTCCCTACCCACCTAGTCTATGAGGAAACCCACCAAGAAGGATCAGACTACACCTTCTAGCTAAAGCACCAACAACTTGGCTAAACTCTCAGGCAAGACCAGTAACAAGTCCCCTGTTACTTAGATCCACTGGTTGGACTAAGTCTTGAACCTACAACAAGTTCATGTAATTCAGTTTTCCCTGCCTTTGGCTTATCAAGGCATGTTATCAAATCATTCAACATTCAGCTTTCTATCTTGTTTCAAAGTCAGAAGCTGACAGAAACCCAAAATGCGCTTCAGCTGTGCGTGCATACAGATTGCACAATGATGTTGCCCTGAAAACTGTATTTGAAATTCATTGTGTAGATGTCAGACAAGTGGACTAAGGATGTTTTAACATTTCCATCTAGCTGAAATTGATGAACTATTGTTACAAGAATATTTTCCCATAGTGAAAACAGAACAGAGTTAAATAAATCCCAAGGTGAGAAGGCAGTGCATTCACCCTTCACTTTGAAGAGCTTATGATACCAACTGAATGAAAAATCAACAATGTGCAAAGCATCCACTCTCAGTCAGCTGTGATCCTGAATTTTAATTCATGTCCGCCTGCCCCAAATTTCAAGGCACCGAACCACTCACCACATTCAGAATCTTCCGCGCAATGTTTTTTGATTTTTCTTCACCAATATCATTCGGCTCATCTAGTTCTTTAAACTCCTTCTGACCAGTAACAAGATCCAAATATTCAATCTGCACAAACTTGGTTCTTTTGAGGGTTTTCCTAAGCAGACCATGAGGTAACGCGGTTAGGCGATTGAAGATATGGAATTCCAAATCATCCACAATCAAAGCTCTAGACTCACCATATGATGTAAGACGTAAAAAATATGGGAAGTGTGATATATGCTGCCAAAAAATCGCCAATCGCCCTGGGAAATAAATGGATATGCCAAAGCGGAAGAACAGACGTTCAGTTTGGGTTGAATTGAATCTAAAGTAGTTTGATAGATGTATACCATCTTCCGGGTAAAAATACCTCGAAGCCATTCATCAAGATTATGATTGTGAACATCACAATAGCATAGTACGTCATGTACGGCTGACCGGGCGCTTTGAAAGGTAGACTGTTTCGGTCGAATCCCTGAGCCTTCAATGCTTTGTGAAATTGGATGTACGACTATGAATTTACAAGCGATAAAGAATGAAGTGATTGTCAAGATCAACACACTCAACATACATTATTTTTTGAGGTGACTTGTAGAACCCAAATAGGGGTGTTTAATTGTATCAACTTACTAGACAAACTGTCCACCAGGTTATGAGCCCTGCTGTCGCCGAAAGATTTGAAAGCCAGTTGAAAAGTGTGCCAGCTTTTTGACTGCAATTCATATATGCCAAAAATCCCGGCAAAACACTGAGAATTGTTGCAGCAAGTGGTAATCCGCCTTTGGTGCATTTTTTGAACAATCTGGGTGCCATATTATCATTTGCCAAACCGTACAGAATTCTGCTCCCACCGTCTGATACCCAAGGTATCGTAGGAAACACAAGAAGCGAAAGAATCGATGACGAAAACAAAAGCAAGAATCATTGTGATCAGCCTGGGCTTCTTGGACGAGGGTAAATTTGAACAGCCTTCTCGAAATATAGATTGGAATTCAGATCTTACAAACTTGTGAGCTGGCGGCAGAATAGGCTGATACAAGAATGAACGCATTGATCAAGTCAGGTAGAATCTTAATACCAGTTTCATTAATTGCAATCACAAAAGGAGAAGACGACGCGTCGCCCGTCGCCCCCAGTAATCGCGGATCATCGGATGGCACGAGCATGCCAACCACCAATGCCCCAAACACATAGAAGAACAGGATCCTGACAAAGATGATTGCCCAGACTCGTACAATATTTCAGCGCGCATCCTTCTACTCGTTGATTCTTACGAATGAACATATATCTTGTCCTCATTGTCACTTACCTATAGAATACGCTCGAAATCGCCCGCGGAACGGTTTTTCGCGGATTGGATGCCTCTCCTTCAAGTGAGGAATAAGATACAAGGAGAGTAAGTATACCAAGTTGGAAAAGATGTCTATTTGGCTACCGATCATAGAACAATGTAAAAATGTTTCACCTGCAGCTATTGCTACCATCTCCGTTCCAAGAAATGAATAGGAAGCCTGAATAAACACCGAACTGATCCACCGAAGTAAAAAAAGAAAAAAAAAAAAAAAACTATGTGTCAGCGGACAGTCACTCAAAGCATCAAATGAAAAAGAAAAAAAAAAAGAATAATGATCTTTCTGAAGTTTTGAACGCGCCAAAATGATAAGAATTTCCCCAAGCTTCCAGGCACACCACGAAGGTTTCTGAAGGGTCCAGGGTTGTTCCAGTATCTATTGAATGGAAATTGACATTGTTTAATACTGTGTATTTTAAGTTAATTTGCATGACTAGAGAAAGAAAGCTGACTTGAATCCCACCATTTCATGATTTGTTCCACCACCTACGTTCAAATAATCAACAAAAAAGAGGAAACAAATGTTGATCAAGAAGAGGCCTACCAGGCAAAAAAAGCGTTAGAGTGTATGGACCTACCAAGATCCAGAACAAGACCGATAACGATTAAGAGTACGATGGCTAAGACTTTCACCGCCGCTAACAAACACACAACTTTCTGTCACTCTTTTCTCATGGATTGATTTCTATAAGCTATGGAAACTCACAAAAGAAAAATTCTGTCTTTACAGGCATAGAAGATTTTCACGCGAAACGTGAGTATGCCTATCACTATTTCATTCACAATTCACTGAACAGACTGCCAGCAGTTTGGATACAGATTTTGATACCTGAGTAGTACTCGAGAGGCAAAATTTGAGTAAACCTCGCTACGGAGGAAGATACTCCGGCTTTCTAGTCTTCTCTGAGTACTACCAGATATCATCATTCGGGTCACCATGCTGACATTGAGATGAAATTCTGACCAACCTCTCCATACCATCGAACCCCGAAGAAATTGATGGCTCCACTTGTGAGGAAAAACTTTTTTTTTTTTTCCCGTTAAATAGACGAGAGAGATTTGAACGTGTGCGAATATATACTTGTCAGCAATGACGATCCCAAGGCGTGAAAAAAGAATCACATCAGGAATGAGAACAAATTGAAGTTAAAAGGTTTCTAACAATTGTGATCCATGCAACTTCTGTCAACGGATTCTTCCAATAGTTCACCACAATTGCTGCTGCCGTTACCTCCGCCGGAAGACAAATAACATAGGAATACCTGTTTTTTTTTTTTGTTTTTTTTTTTTACTTTCAGTCAATTACTGCACCACTGATCCATGTGGCGAGTTAAAAAGATGCGTTTTACCAATAATTCCATCCAACTGAAATTGACAACACAAAAGACAAAAACACTTGTATGTTAGCAGAATTCGGATGGAATATATATCTTAGAGAGGCGGAGATCCCGAAAGTAGATATCATACCTGCAAATCCTAGTGCTGGATCCACAAACCGTGTAGGATAATGCGTAAGAGAACCTGAAACTGGAATCATTGTGACCATCTCCCCCTGGGTCATTAAACATGAGTCAAATCCACATCGAATTCCAGACATCTCCCACGTTTATATGAAAGAGATCATCAGGTAAATATATTTACCAAGGCCACCTGCATGCAATAGATGACCGTGCCGCTATTGAAATGTCACAGTTTGAAGGAACCAATGAGTGGTTGTGTCTTAGATGAAGACAGAAGATAAACGAAGCCAACACGACGATGTATCCAAGAAGTAAACCGAGTGGGCCTCCCTTTTCCAGCGCGTTCCCGATACCCAAAAATAAGCCAGTACCGATCGTTCCACCGATGGCTATCATACTGACATGACGCTGCTGGAGATTGCGCTTAACTGTCCCATCACCGTCGAGTAATTGGCCGGCTTCCTTCACTTCAAATGACCCATCTGGTTGTGTCTTCGAGCTCAAGTCAAACATAGAATCCAATGGGCGTGTGCCACTTTCTAATGTCGACAAAGTCTCCTTCATCTTCAGATATTTTCACGCTGGCTTTGTGATCAACTGAGAGCAGTCAAGAAAACAAAAACAAAAAACAGATGGTTAAGTGACGTTTTCATATCTCGAACAAAAGAATGAATCATTTGGTTCATCAACACAGTATGTCAAGTCACTGATCGTTTCTTACAAAAAGCTCACCTTTGCTATTTCGCTCACCACTTTAGCCGAGTGGAGTTAAGAGTCTGATTGGTGTAGGATTAGAGATAGAAAATCGTCTTGGGGCATTCCCGTGCCTCCGATCTCATCAATTGCGAAGGAAATATTAAGAGCGAATTGAAAAGCTTGGAATTCCGTCCAAGGAGTATCTTTTTTTTTTTAAATTTTTTTTTTTTTAAAGATAAATTGGCCACTGAACTTCAAGAGCGGACCTTTCCGAGTTTCAGACCCAACGCGTAATTAAATTGCTAGGAGGTTGTGAATCAAAACGTTCCTGTTTGAAATGAAATATTCATATGTGCTCTTTGATCATGAAACGCCGTTTCAAGCTGGTCAGGGCAAATCCAATACCGTAAAGTCGGCCGGGATCTGACCCGAAATTTGTCCCCGCATTGATTGATTGATCAAGCTTGCTGTGAAAACTTGACCAAGTCCCTCTCTGCCTCTCTTGACGAGCGAGCCTGCGAAAGATTTGACATTCGCTTCCTCTCTTTGTTGATTATTTGAACATAGGTCGTGCACCAAATCATGGAATGGTGGGATTCAAGTTAGCTTTCCTTCGCTCTTCTCTTGTCATGGAAATTAAAGCAAAAAGACACACTATCAAACTAGCTCGTTGGACAGGGACTTGATTAACTTTGTCTTGCCATACACAACGTCACACGCAGTCTTGGTACGCAGGACGGAAATCGTTATCTGTACAGGTAGATTCTCAGTGATAACTGGTACAGTAGTCTCATCGATTCTCCTGAAGCAATAAAGCTTCATGGGTACGTACAGGACTGCTGATTCCTCAGGATGAGGTGGGTTTGAATTGATCCCTGGACCATTCAAGCTTGGGCTTTGGTGCTGGTCAACCTCGATCGTTAGGGTGGATTGCAGTTTGAGGATCCTTTCAAGCCTTGAACACCTGTTCCTAACAGTCCCGGTAGACAGAACCAGTCCACAGATGGAACAGAAACCCATATCGTGTGCAGTACGTACAGTATACTACTCCACCCTACGACACAAAAAAAAAAAAACACTTTGTTGCTAACCATGCCCCCCTCCCTTTTCCTTAGTGTTTATTTTCTAAAATCTAAAACAAGAATCACCAATGGTACAAGATAAGACCCATGTACTTTACTTTTATATGCATTCAACATACAGGCCTGATTGTTATCGTGGCACTTCTTGTTTGATTTACATATGTTGGACACCATTGTACAAATTGAACCCTTGAAAGCCTTTACAGATTCAAGATGAAGATACATATTTGTCCAGAAAGATGACTCACAATACCTTTCCCTGGAGAAAACCTTAATAATACTAATGAGACCTAATTTCTCACTAGCTTATAGAGCTTAATCTCTTTCCCTAACACTAAAAATTATGTATTGTTATGATAGTAACACGATAGTATTATGACAAGGCCTGAGATGATGAACTATTTCTTTTGCAAAAACACATATATTTAGCTCAGCTGTACGTTGCAAACGAATAAAGAGAGAGAAAGAGAGAGGGGATATAGAGAGATAAGAAAAAAAAAAAGAAAGATCATAAAATACTCCAGAAACCACAATAATCAAAACAACAAAGCCAACCTACCCAGCCAAAAAAAAAAAAAAAAAAAAAAAAAAAAAAAAAAAAAAAAACACCAACACAAAATCACAAGTCCTTTTATAATCAGATGGAGAGAAAAGATATAAAAAAAAGAGTCAAGGTTCAGGAGGTCCAACAGCTAATTCGACTATCAACCTACAAGCACATTCAAGGAAAAGAAAAGGACTTGAAGCTGCACCGGTTTGAAATCCACTACTATTACTATAACCTTGATCATTTCTATTATTATCTTCAGATGGTGGACATAAAAGTTTATAACCCAAATTTCGAAAATCCACTAAATAATTATTGACTTCAATTTGATATAGTTGTAAATCCATACGAACCTATAAAAATCAACAATCATAAGTAAGAGAGAGAGAGAGAGAGACTATAAATTAAAAAGAGCATGGGATAAAGGAGGAAGGATTTTTGTTTGAAAAAAAAATCTTACCATCACATCATCTAATTGACATCTAGTCTCAATAAAATAAAGGTCTTGAGCTCTTTTGACTTTCTCTTCTTCTAACTTTCTTTTCCTTCTTCTTCTTTCGCTTTCACTTTCACCTTCAATTATTTCATCTTCATTAATTTCATCTTTACTATTAGTGTTATTGGGATTGAATTCTTTACGTTTGAATTCAAATCCAAGTGCTTGTAAAGTTCTATAAATTTCTAACATTACTGTCATAGGTGGTGATTTGGATCTGATACCAAAATGCCATTTAGTTCTTCCTCTTCTTATTAATTTTCCACTTGTTCCTGTTCTTTTATCATCTTTTGCATTGGGTTCTGCTGGTGTTAATGGTTTGTTTGCTGTCTTTAAAGGTGAGGCGTGTGATGAGTTGTTTAGTAGACTTTGACGTAGTCTACTTAAACCAGCGGCTGCAGAAGGGTCTGCGATGTGTTTTTCAGGCTGGGGCAGAGTGTGAGGTAAGACACGAATGAAAGAAGGTACAATGATTTCAGGTTCTTCGATCACATGATGCAGGTCAGGTGAATTAAATGTAGGTTGTTGGCTTGCTGATGATGACCTAGCCCTATTCCTTAGTGAACTAGAACGACCAAGTGATGGTTCAGGAGGAATCTCATCGAGATGAGTTGTACGTTCTTTCATTCTTCGATAATCACGCGCGAGTTGGTATGAGATCTTGATGTTTTTGTCGAGGTCGTTGACGAGGATGTTGTAGAGATCATCAGGCGTGATGCCATCGCCTATAAGGTTACAGAGATCACTGATGACGCGAGGGTCGAGGATACCAAGGCCGGGGATGTGAATCTCGTTAGAGTCAATCGAGCGTGTGTCTTCGAGATCATGTGGTGAGGGTGCGTTGTCGGATGATTCGGATAGACTACTCTTGCGCGAGTCATCAGGACTAGTGTTAGGCGGCTGACTGGCAGGCTTGAGATACTCTGGTAAGTCGTGATTGAACCAATCTAGCTTTCTGATTTCTGAAATCGTAATCCGTTTGTTGACGTCAACTACCAACATTCGACTGAGCAGATGTCTAGATCCTGGCGAGAGATGTGGGGGGAGAGAATATAGTCCGCCTATGATGAGGAGAGAGGTAAATCGATGGTGAGCAAGATTGAGAGGGGAAGGTGTATGGAAAGGAAAGGGAGGTAGACCTGAGAAAATGCGTAACTGTTGATCTTCTTGAAAAGCATGGGAATATGGTCATCGTCAAATGGTAACCGTCCGCAGAGCATCACGAATAAGATCACACCACATGACCAAATATCAATCTCGGGCCCAGCATAAAGTTTACCACTGATGACCTCTGGGGCAGCATAGTTGGGACTTCCACAACTCGTCTTCAAGAAGTCGCCATCTCTCATGATGTTTGAGAGTCCGAAGTCAGCAATCTTCACATTCAGGTTGTGGTCCAGGAGTAGGCTATCAGACGAAATTCATCAGACAAAGAATTATCAAAAGGTCTCGATAAGGATAAGATGGACAGACTTTTCAGGTTTGAGATCGCGATGAACGATGTTGTGGAGATGACAATATTCGACCGCGCAAATGATTTGTTGAAAGAATCGGCGTGCGTCTTGTTCTGGCATCTTGCCTACCTACAATTGAGAAGGAGGTAAAGACATAGAGAGAGTATGTAAGCCTGGTGAGTTTGGGTTTGACGAAAAGCCATTAACATCGTACCTGAACAATGTAGTCAAACAATTCACCCTTGAGATACTCAATCACCATCACAATGTCTGTATTATCTTGAATGACATCGTATCTATAGGCAGCACATAATTGTTAAACTGAATTTTGGGTTAAAGTAAATTGAAGACTAACAGTTTGATGATGTGAGGATGCCTGAGGAAGCTGAGGTACTCAATCTCGCGCTTAACTCGATCGCGCATCTCTTGAGTGAGAATCTTCTTTTTGGATAAGAATTTCATCGCCACATGTAGTCGAGTGAGTTTATGTCTAGCGACTGATAGGTAGGTAAAGGCAGAGTGAGTGAGTGATTATTGATGGTCAGAATTTAAAAATAAGACAGATGATTTAGATTGAGACATACGTTTGACCTTTCCGAAGCTACCATGACCAAGAGTTTTAACGATTTCAAAGTCACCGATCGATTTGTTTGAACTCGATTCTTTATTTCCAGTACTCTCATTTCGTCTTCTTGTTGATGTTGGTGGTGCCATACGAATTATTTGATTCTAGAGAGGTGAAATCGAAAAAAATTAAAATCGAAACAATAAAACCGAAATTTGAAAGGTTGAACCAAGCATCGAATTCAACCAAATCGAATTTTAATTGAATAATTAGAATTCAAACGGTGATCTAGTCTAGTGACTAGTCTAGTCTACTTCACGTGAATTCAAATTCGAATCATCTACAGTACAGTTTAAGTTTACCTCATACATACAGCTACTCACACACCTGTCACCGGTCTCATACAGAACAAACACAACCCACTTCAGACCGGGATCAGCCGAGCCTAAGTACTTACTAAGTCAGATCAGCTCAAATCCCTCTCAGATCTCATTCGAGGGACGTCATTCGAAACCTTCTCAGACGATCATCCCAAGATTGAGATTACGGAAGCCCGAACTTGGCATTCCACCACCCATCTGAGATCAACATCCGATCTCTTTTCACTTTTTTTTTTGGGGGGGGGGGGGGGGGGTACTTTATGTTGTGGCCCCGGGGCCGGTTCCACTCGGGGTACGACTGCGGCACAGCCTAGAATCTTGGAAAACAGACAGTTCGGAGGTTGCACATCACTCTTTTTTTTTTAAGAAGAAAAAAAACTGCGGTATGGCGTACCATTACACACCGTTGTATCCTACTCAGTTGATGACAACCAATTACAACTAAAATGTGCCAGGCAGAGATGAAAACAAAGGAGATTTACAAATCACCCCCACTTTTTTCACTACCCCGATGCCCAACTATCCGGTCCGGATACTTCAGAAGGCCTTCGAAGCCGTGCGTGTAATCAGGTAAAAACTTTAGGTTTTTCTGGTGTTTTTTGTTTTTTGCATTTTTGTAAAATATTAAATAAACCAGACCGTGTTCTGGACCTTGTTGCATCTTTTATCACTCATTGCAAGTTCCAAAATTTTATGAGGCACAAATTTGACAGCTGAAGAACAATTTTAACTAGAAGACTGGACTACAAATCACAGTTCATTCTGATTATTATTATTTATTTTCAAAATAAAAAAAATTCGATTTGGCTAACAAGATTACCAAACAAGAATGCTGCATATAAGAAAAGTACTACCTGTCTTTAGGATAATCTGAATAGGGAAAATCGAGCACAAGATTCCTAGCATCACATGTATAACTGGAGCTTGTTGTGTACCTTGGAAATTGTAAGCCATCAAAGTGAATTGGATTATTTCATTGAATTCTTCACAAATCTCTTGATGTTTCAAAAGGAAGAGAGTCACTATGGGCTTAAATGGCTTTCAAGTAGACAGTAAGTCATCATCAGACTTAGAACTGTGGTAAATAATTTTATGACAATTTCAAAAAAGTGCCAGCTTTTTGATAAATCTTTGTTGTCAGAGGATTTGAAGAGCCGCAGACAGGATGGTAGAAATTACATGAGGTCATTTTGAAGAGGACTTGTTTCACTTTCTTCAATATCTTCTAGGAATCTCCAGTTACTTAATAGGTCCATAATACAGTGGTTGAAATTTAGTGTGGATTTGGGTGTTCCTCTATGACTTGACGGATTTCCATGTTAAATTTTGGTACCTGATCAAGTTTTTGGACAAAGTCAGAATGTCGCATTTCCATCTCCCCCAGCTTTAGTCTTTTTTTAGCTGTAGGATTTGGTGATGAAGTTATTCTGATGTGTAATTCCACTGGCCCTAAATACTAAAAACTGTAGCTTTTGTGTGACTATGTGTACAGCACTTGTACTCTCCTTTACAGGTACTGTACAAGCTCAAGAGGCTTTCGACTCCCGGAATCCTCATTGATGGGTGGATGATGCTCACCTTGGAAAAGATGAACCCCATTTTAAACTTCAGGGGTATGAGACTGAGCATGTTTATGTCTTTTCCCACTCTCTCTTTCCTAAATTCTTTTTTTGCTACAATTACTGTGCTCTTGAGCTCTTCGCTTACTCTCACTCTTGCTCATGCATGCAGGACCTCACTTTTGGTATTTGTTGGTGTTCAATCGACGTGCAAAGTACAGTTTTCCCGTAAAAGAAATACCGACGATGGAACTCAACAAGCCCAGGAGAACCCACCGCTAATCCAAAGAGAGATTAGCGGACATGGCTGAAACAAAGCCACTTCACCTCTGTACGAAGCTCTGTAACAAGCCTTCCCATATTAGGAAACCGCCAACCAGTTAGCGTAATGTATGGAAAACATTCGAGAGGAGAAATGCGATGATGTAGATATATATATATAAGTCACAGTCCAGCTTAGAGTATGTTCTCCCTCCCCTTGTCTTTGGAAAGAGAACGTACGTACCCCACAACTTCCACTCCTCTCCCCTTTTATTTCTCTCCGTTTCTTTCTTTTCTTCTTTCTCACTTTCACTCCTATCTTTTCTGTTACTTTTCTTGACACTGAGACAAACGACTGTAAAACTACGCGTTCAGTAGCACTCTCTCATTTTTCATAGACCCACGAGTGAATAATTCACTCCCACTTCCTCCACTCTTACTTACATCTTGCTGAACCTCATTATAGGTACTTGTTGATTGCACTTATCATTCTCATTACTCCAAAATCCCTGATGTCTCTCTTTCACTCTCATATATGTTTTAGGTCAGCGCCATTTTTCAGGAGCAGGAGGAACTTGTTGTCCACTTACTTACAGTTTCCCACATCACCTATTAGGTAATTAAATCTTGTCTTTGGAAAGAGAACTAGCTCTCTCTCATTTTTCATAGACCCATGAGTGAATAATTCACTCCCACTTCCTCCACTCTTACATCTTGCTGAACCTCATTATAGGTCAGCACTATTTTTCAGGAGCAGGAGGAACTTGTTGTCAACTTACTTACAGTTTCCCACATCACCTATTAGTGTTACAGTGTTCTGAAACAGGCAGACATTTTCAACTTTTCTATTGAACTCATGGAAACCTTTGCATGTACATATAAAACTGTTTGAATGCATATTTGTCAATCTCTTAATCTTTTTTTTTGAATGAGTCATAGCAATTGTAGACATCAAGCTTTCCCATCTTGGTGTACACATCAGCAAGTTGATACCAGATGTTGACAAGGCATGTGTTTGCATGCTCTAATCAAGCCCATCCATCAACAACCAATTGGAAGAATTTGGGAAAAGTAAGTGTTGTCAAACATTACTGATTGAATTCTCTTGGAGATGTCAGGATCATTGTAGGTGGGATCAACTTCAAGCTCAGAACACTTTTGAAAGAAAAGCTTGTGTTTGGAAGCCAAAAGACAGACCCCCAAGACCGAGAGCCATTGGGTATCACAGAAAGTGGCAAGACTGTGAGATACATTGTTTTGTGCCTTCCATGTCTCTAGATTTTCAGAATAGAAATATCACAGATTGAAGTACTTGACAAGTTACTGGTTTCCATTGACAACTGCGAGCATGAAAGAATGCTTGATTGTGTCCTTCACTATCAGGTGACAGACATGTTAGCAACAGTTTATGTCAATGCAAATGAGATTGGCAAGAGAAGGAAGGAAACCCTGGACAGAAATTCCTGAATAAGACAGTCTGAGAAGCCACATTTGATGTTCATTCCAAGTATCTGCACCAAATGGTAGGGTGGTGATGTATTGAAGAAGTGGGTGTGCTTTATAAACTTCCCAAAACAAAAGATGAGCAAGCCACATTGAAAAACCATAACACAATTTTTAACTAAAGAGGATCTAGTTTGGATTGTTGCCTCGGACTTCATTTTCATGGCATTGCCTGTCCAAAGACTCCTGGAATCTTTAAATTCAACATACTGTGAAGCTGGGCATGGTGTCAGTCAATCAAGTTTAAGAGCTCAGTTTCGGTCCTACTCACATGCAAGGAGGAATACGATACATAATTACCAACAGAGTTGGCTCGGAGGCAGGATTATGAGCACTCAATGGAAAGAAAACACTTCCAAGCAAATCAGCATCAGAGGTCTTGATTTGAGGGATTGGTTAGGGCCGAGAGTTTCCTTGGTTCATTTCCTTGGGTGCCTTTTCCCTCAGAATTTGCATAATTATTGACTATGCATTGTATTGCAGTTCAAGTTTTTTTTGTTGTACGTGCAAAAAACTTTTAATATTCATATAGGCATTGTGATGGGTTCACAACGCAATAGAAAACTTAAAATGTGAGAGTTTCTTTTGCGTTTTTTTGCCGTAATATTCAGTATCAAAGCGTTCAGGTAAATATATTATAGCTTTCGATTTCCTTTACACTTACGTTCAGACCTCAAGTTGGAACGCAAGATTTACAACAGCAACAGACGAAAAAAAAGAGACGGAAAAGATTGACGAAAGAAAACTATGGGACTAAGTAAGATTACTTGAGTAGACGGGAATGAGCCTTTGTGCTCGAGCTGGAATAAGCCACCGTTCTTGAGGGCAATAAGCGCTTGTGCTTGAGCTGGAATAAGCCGCAGTGCTTGCGCGTTTGTTTCCGGGAATAAGACCGTTAAGGCTTGAGTACGATGAAGGCGTGTCTGGAATAAGACGATTGTGTCTTGCGATGTTTTGTGAACCTGTGTATAAAATGATGTCTCCCTCTCACTCTAAGATTCTTTCCTCATCGGAAAGAATCTGTGAGTACCCTCTCACCTTCATACACTCTCTCTCGTTTTTCACTCTATCAGCTAACACTCCGTTCGAAGCATACTCTTTTTTTTTTTTTCTACTCTTTACGTCTCCGATCCCAGCCTTGTTTCGCAGGTACCTCTTTTGCTTTAGCTCACTGTAGCAATCTCTGGCTTTTCGCCATTCGAGTCCTTTTTGCTGTACTGACACCTGATACCCCAGGCTGTCCATTTTCTTCATAGACTCGAAATCTCACATTTTTTGCGTATATTGGCGAAATGTTTTTGCATATATACACAATAAATTGTACTGCCACGCAATGAACTCCACAAATTTTGCCTTTCAATTGGGCCGAAACTACATGCAATGGAAATATGCTAGAAGGAAATCTCGTCATTCTTGAAGCTGACCCATTGAGAGAAACACTTTTGAACAAGGAAATGGAACATTATCAGGGTGCAAACAACAAGTAGAGTCATGATAACCTTCAGAAAACCACAATTATACTTCCCAGGTCGACATTGGCATACTCCGATATTGCAGTCACACAATGCACCAACGACATTGACTAAATTCAGATCTGTCTTGAGGTGATACAGTTGTAGAAGACTGGTCAACAATTTGATTGAAAAATAGAATGTGTTCAGCGTTATGGGTCAACTTCTCGCACCTATCTTAAAGATAAATCTGCTCACTTGCATATGTGTCAGCAACTGCTCTCTCTTCGCAGCTGTATACCTCTGTCTTCGTGTGGCAAGCTTAACAATTTCAATTGTTTGGAAAATGAATGCTCGTGTGAGTGCCAAGATACTGGGAGCTACGGTTGGTTCTCAAAACACATTGATGCTTACGGCTAGCTTGGGAAGTGTTACGTCCATGAGAGACGGTACAGTTTACTTGTCCTATGTCGGGGTTTGGGTACTCGAGGAAGTGTCCCTTACAATCAAACAACAATTGTTAGATGCTACATGTATACAATAAAACACCCCGTCAACCTTTTAATCTTCAGGCTAGGCTGCAAAGAAATGGATTTAGCGCACTTATGAAGGCGTCGGAACACTTTCCGGAGCAGGTGTAGAGCTCATTGAATTCTGAATGTAAAGTGGCCAAGAATCAGCGAGCAGGTCAAAGATGCATTGTCATAACTGAAGCCCTGATATGGTGATTACTCACAAGCGTCGACAGATTCGGCGTTGGCATACCTTGTGCATTGCTTGGGTGCAGGAGAATTGAGACCAGCAACCGCCGCAGTGGGAACCAAAGTGGCGAAGACGAAGATAGACAATACGCCGAGAAGCATCGTGCTAGACTTCAAGAGATAAGGTAGTTGATAAAAATTGGGTGTCGTGTGCAACTTTGGTAAACGGTGAAGGTATTTGAATTTGGCTTTGGTGCTACTATCAAGGGGAGGCATACTTGTAGAGAAAGCTGGCTGTACCGTTTGCCAAGGTAGGCCAGGCCAAAGTTTATTGGTGAGGTGGGTCGGTGAGACTCCTCATATCCTGAGACCGATCATCTTTGCGTCGGTGAACTCCGAAATTTCATCGGTGCGTTCGATAATGACAGGTCTTTTGCTTACTTGGTGACCTATTGAGGGTATCTCCACTAGGACTACTATCGAGCTTAGTGCAATTTTTCTCGAACGGTGCAAGTCTCACAAAAAAATCAAAAATTGTCACCTTGTATCCACAATATACGTAGCTGCTATCCACTCGTTTTAAAATTTACACTTGCTGTGTTGGCAATAGAAATGTGGGAGCGCATTCAGTTAGCTGGGAGTCCCGTATCCTACCCCATTTTCTTAGGACAGGATATTCTCCTACCAAAAGGCCTATCATAAATTAAATGTGCAGATCCAAATCGAAGCTTCCAACCTTGTCACAGCCCAGTTTGTTATCTGTTGACAAGGCAAATCTTCAAATTGACATCTTTCGTCCAGGAATAATGTTGGTTGCGTCTCTGTGACGCCCGTCGTAATGTACTGCGGAGCAAGATATGTAGCCTCACTCATAGAGTACTACAGCTTCTCAAAAAAAAAAATACCTTTCGAGCTGATTGTGAATTGTGAGATGCGAATGAGGTCATCTCGAATGAAGCATACCGTAACCTGATCACAAATCTCGATTTCGGAGCAAACATCATTAACTGTGAACAGCATCCAGCATCGGTTGACTGATGAATTTGAAAACAAGGTCAGGCTTCATGAAAAACCACTTTCCAGGAGAAGTATATAAACTCACCTTCTTCCTCCCGTTGGGTCCAACTGTTCAGCCAAACTGAATACTTTATATTCCTACAAACATCTTTTCCAATCCTTATCACAGTACCACATTGATTTCAGTATCAGTTACATTTCGTCGGTCTTTTGTTGTCAGGAAAGACTTGAAGATCTTGAAAAATGTACCCTGGTTTCTCTTCCGACCACTCCTTCCCAACAACAGATGCCTTCGAGTTCAAAGCAGCACAAGACCAACAAGCACGCGCCGCATTAATGACTCCGAGAGCCCAAGAATCAGAAGCAAACAGATTGAGGAAGCCGAATCTTTTGAATGGTCTGGACCAGCCTGGTAGACCGAGTCACTTAATTAGGTCCATTTCAGCGGTAACTCTTAATCACTCAGCCTTCGTTCATTACTCAAAGCTTAGAAGCTCATGTTTTTGTTTGTTTTACTCGTCCTCAAACGCGTGCCTACGATAGCCCCATATTGTTAGTAGCTCTGAAAAAGATGTCTCACAAAAACAGGTCATCATGGAAAAACCGCGGGTGATCATGTCAGGTGGCGCTTATTTTGAGATAGTAGATTGCGCAAGTTTTGCTGTGTTTCAGGAACCCTTAATCGAGTTTGTAATGATCTAGATAAATAAACTTAACTACACCACCCAAGCTTTCCCAGGTCTGGCTCACATCGCAAATATATTGCGGGCGGGATTTACCGTGGGCTGACGTACATGAATTTGATGCCCTCCCCGCGAAACAAGCCTCACGCAGCCCTTACAGAGGCACATGCGTGGGCCTCAAGCTTAAAATCGAGTGGGGAGCTTGCACCGCCAGCAAAAATTACTCGGACAAGGCTGTCCGAG